>CM076578.1:524402561-524759035 GCA_034641835.2 Pinus albicaulis
ATGATCCAGGTGGATATTGGTGGCCTCCCACCTATTCCATTTGGACCCGCAGCATCAATTCTTTCAGTTTTTCAGCTTCAGCACAACTTACTATTTATAGCAGGTTTTCGGGTCTTGCACACCCGGAGCCGTTTTGGAGCATTAATAATCCAGGTGGATATTGGTGGCCACCCATCGAGTCCATTTGAACCCCCACCATCAGTTATTTCAGTTTGTAAGTTTCGGCACAACTTACTATTTTTAGCAGTTTTTCGGGTCTTAAACTGCCGGAGCCGTTTTGAGGCCCTAAACGACGTTTTTTGGGAAAACGGAGAGCAACATGGGTCCATGGACCGATGTTGCTCGTTCAAAAATTGTACTCCTCGGATAGATCTTTCTAACGAGCTATTGAGCGCGTCAAACAGAGATCGGATGCCAAAGTTACGCCCCCGGGAAGTTGAACCACCAATTTACCCAAACGGGACCCACAGTTTTGGCGCTTCATCTCCTACGGTTAGGGTTTTGGACATTTTGGATTCTACATTGTTTCTCAACAATAAATAGGCCCTCGAGCCTCATTGTAAGATAGTTCAAGGGGTTGGGAGCCGATACATCTCTTCTCAGAGATAAGCGCTACCAATGCCCTAGCTCGCCACATCTCTATCATGTCTCAGATTGGAATACGGTTCAGAGCCCGGTAGCCACCACATCTCTCTCAGGGATACGTCGCATCATAGCTCTTTTATTTCTATTATGTCCTGTAATAGGGCTCGCGAGCCTCAATGTGGCCACAAATAGAAATTCTCACAGACGCTACATCTCTTCTCAGAGATACGCTACCAGCGCCCTAGCTTGTTTCCATTATGTTTGTAAGCTTATTGCAGTCATTCTTTTATTAATAAAATGAAGCATTATTTCCGCTGCATCTCTGTATCTATGGTTATATTTGTATTCTGTTGCGTTCCTGCATAAATTCGGATCAGTGGTATCAGAGGGGGTCTGCTTTTTTTCTCTGTTTTTCTTTTCATATCCCCAACGTGGCCAGGGTATAAGGAGTTCAACCTCGCAACCCCGACGACCCCCCATGGCAGAAGGAAAGAAAGACGAGGGAGCAGGAGATCCTATCAAAATCTTGCTTGAGGATGCCCTCGAGAAACAAAGGAACGCGATGATGGACAATTTTTTTTTTCAGATTCTTCAATGGTCGCCAATGCAGACATTCACATTCCAAGACGACTGCCAACACAAACAAGAAATTTTGCCCCCCCATGGAGGAACTTAACGCAATGGAGACCATTGCTTCCTTAAGGAGGGAGGAATGATCCAGGTGGATATCGCGTGGGCCTCCCACCTATTCCATTTGGACCCTATAAAGATCAATTCTTTCTGCCAACAAGACAAGCCTACTATTTATAGGAAAGCTTCGGGTCCCTGCATTAACGAGCCGTTTGGGGCATTATTAATAATCCAGGGATTTGGTGTACACCCATCGAGTCCATTTGAACCCCCATCATCGCTTATTTCAGTTTTTCGGTTTCGGCACAACTTACTAATTTTAGCAGTTTTTCGGGTCTTGAACTTTCGGAGCCGTTTTGAGGCCCTAAACAACGTTTTTTGGAAAAACGGAGAGCAACATGGGTCCATGGACCGATGTTGCTCATTCAAAATTTGTAGTCCTCAGATAGATCTTTCTAACGAGGTATGGTACACGTCAAACGGAGATCGTATGCCAAAGTTACGCCCCAGGGAAGTTGAAACACCAATTTACCCAAACGGGGCCCATAGTTTTGGCGCTTCATCTCCAATGTTTGGCTTTGGACGTCGATTCTACATTGCTTCAACAGGGCCTCTGAGCCTCATTGCATGGCTACTTTGGGGTCGGGAGTCGATACACTTTCCTCGTAGGAGAAGCGCCACAAAGGCCCTGTACCGCCACATCTCCATCATGTCTGCATTGTAACACAGTTCAAGGGCTGGTAGCCGCCACATCTCTTCTCAGGGATACGCTGCCAGTACCATAGCTCTTTTATTTCTATTATGTCTGTAATAGGCCTGCGAGCCTCAATGTAACACAGTTCAGAGGCCTGCGTACGCCACATCTCTTCTCAGAGATACGCTACCAGCGCCCTAGCTTGTTTCCATTATGTTTGTAAGCTTATTTCAGTCATTTGTTTATTAATAAATTGAAGCATTATTTCCGCTGCATCTCTATATCTATGGTTATATCTGTATTCTGTTGCGTTCCTGCATAAATCTGGATCAGTGGTATCAGAGCGGGTCTGCTCTTTCTCTGTTTTTCTCTTCATGTCCCCAATGCGGCTAGGGTATAAGGAGTTCAACCTCGCAACCCCGACGACCCCCCATGGCGGAAGGAAAGAAAGACGAGGGAGCAGGAGATCCTGTCAAAATCTTGCTCGAGGATGCCCACGAGAAACAGAGGAACGCGATGATGGACAATTTTTTTTTTTTCAGGTCCTTCAATGGCTGCCCAGCGGTGGCACATCTACATCCAGCACGGCTGCCAACACCAAGTTCAGCAAAATTTCCCCCCCCCCCCCCATGGAGGAACTTAACGCAATGGAGACCATTGCTTCCTAAGGAGGGAGGAATGATCCAGGTGGATATCGGTGGCCTCCCACCTATTCCATTTGGACCCACAACATCAATTCTTTCAGTTTTTCAGCTTCAGCACAGCTTACTATTTATAGTAGGTTTTCGGGGCCTGCACACCCGGAGCCGTTTTGGGGCATTAATAATCCAGGTGGATATTGGTGGCCACCCATCGAGTCCATTTGAACCCCCACCATCAGTTATTTCAGTTTGTAAGTTTCGGCACAACTTACTAATTTTAGCAGTTTTTCGGGTCCTAAACTTCCGAAGCCGTTTTGAGGCCCTAAACGACGTTTTTTGGGAAAACGGAGAGCAACATGGGTCCATGGACCGATGTTGCTCATTCAAAAGTTGTACTCCTCGGACAGATCTTTCTAACGAGCTATTGAGCGCATCAAACGAAGATCGGATGCCAAAGTTACGTCCCCGGGAAGTTGAACCACCAATTTACCCAAACGGGGCCCACAGTTTTGGCGCTTCATCTCCTACGGTTAGGGTTTTGGACGTTTCGGATTCTACATTGTTTCTCAACAATAAATAGGCCCTCGAGCCTCATTGTAATATAGTTCAGGGGGCTGGGAGCCGATACATCTCTTCTCAGAGATAAGCGCTACCAGTGCCCTAGCTCGCCACATCTCCATCATGTCTGCATTGTAACACAATTCAAGGGCTGGTAGCCGCCACATCTCTTCTCAGGGATACGCTGCCAGTACCATAGCTCTTTTATTTCCATTATGTCTGTAATAGGCCTGCGAGCCTCAATGTAACACAGTTCAGAGGCCTGCGTACGCCACATCTCTTCTCAGAGATACGCTACCAGCGCCCTAGCTTGTTTCCATTATGTTTGTAAGCTTATTTCAGTCATTCGTTTATTAAAAAAATGAAGAATTATTTCCGCCGCATCTCTCGTATCTATGGTTATATCTCGTATTCTCGTCAAGGCTCGCATAAATCCGGATCAATGCTCGCTAATAATATAATCAAGTAGAGTATCACATGCAAGCAGAGGGTCTAAGATTCAAATGCAAAGATCTTGCCGTGAGAATACAAAACACAAGTCATACCAACCGGCCATGATCCATTGAGGCCTCCACCGAATAGTGGACATCTCACCGATCCTCTACGAGAACCATCAAATCTCGAGAGCTAAAGATCGACATACATGATTCTTTCTTTGATCCCTTGTCATGCTTAATAAAACCCTATTTAGATTGGAAAGAAAGAAAAAAAAAACATGGGACTCAAGAAAGATTTAGCAAGGTAAAACTCATGTTCTAATACCATGATACCATGTAAGAGTCTCAATTACTTATATGATATTAATCACACTTATAAAAGTACATAGAAGATCTCTATTATATAACAATAGAGAGAGTTTCAATTACTTATAGTATTAAGCACAATTATAAAAATTATATAGAAGATCTCTATTAATATCGGTTAAAAATAACTATGACAACTAAAAAAATACAAATCCCTATATAAACTTACAGTCACCCGTTGTAGCCGCTTACAACACCACCCAAAATTTTGGGTATATTTAAAATTTCGGGTCCCCCTCTTCCCGCTTAGGCGTTGAAATCCTTCACTCCGACATGCAAATAACGACATCCCACCGACCTACCCCAACCCTCATGAGTTTTCTCACCATTAGCGATCGATGTTGTTGCTACAATCGCGCCATATGTGAAGGATCGCCATGCATGCATTCGAATGGAAATCAGGTGTATTTACATTAAGAACGCTTGCATCATGGATTGTCCAAGCACTTTGTTTTAGCACTTCGCCGAGCCGATAGTCTATATTTATTGTTGGGGGGGCACCACTTCTAAAAGGCAACTGTAAACCAATTAGTGTTATAATGTTACGTGTAGGCGATCCGACGCATGATATACCAAAAGATATCATCATCGCGTTAGAGGAAGAGATCGGAACTCGACTAACAAAAGCACAATGGTTAGGGAAGTTGTCAATCACGAGGGAAGAAGACTCTCTTACAAGAATACAAACAAAGTGGCAAAGCTGATGTTTTCTTGACATACGGTCTATGGAAAATGATGACGCTCTCAAGATGCCGATAAGGCTATCATTAGATTCCAACGCAGCGACAATACGAATGCTTAAGAGGAAAACTACACTTTATTAGTTGGACAAGATGACATTCTTACTCATCATGATGTTGCTCCATCAACTTACCCACCTCGAGGATGAGAGTGTTTGAGGATGAAATGATGATGACATAATTTTGTGACGTCGCATTTTGGTGGAGGTACATCACAAAACAATCTCAAATGCTACTATGTTAGAAGGAGACAAAATAAGCATTGGCAAGTTTGGCACAATATAAACACACCTTTGGAAAGCAATCTTGGTTGAACCTAGCTACACGATGGGTGCAAGTCAATCCACTAAGGCTATGGTTTTAAATATCATATGATTAAACCAAGCCACCAACCATATGGTTTTAAAACCATATAAGGTTAAAGGAAAGATATCATAAAACATTACAAATGAACTCAAATATCGAAACCTATATTTAAAGCATGGGGCGTAGTTTGACTCTTTAGAGAAGATATATTTATATATATTTAATCTTGGCCCAAAGTCGTGCATGGAGCCCAACGTGCCATATTTACGTTGTAACTACGTTTTATACTCTGGCAAATCTCATACACTTTCACAACCATGGGGTCGCCGAGCAAAGCATGAAAGGAATGTTTCGATTGGCTCGAATGTTTTATGCCAAAACTTGTATAAACTTTACAAATGCAAATTTGCCAAAGTTACGTGGAAACATGGCGCAAATAATGCGTGGATTGGTGTTCGAGCACAATAAAGAGCCATACATGTCGAGGTTTTAAACCCGTGTTAAAACATTTGAAGCAAATATATGGGGTGGTCAAATTTGCGATTTCAATGGCGGATCGAAACTACATGGCCACGTGGCATGGAGCCCAACGATCGTTGGCCTAAGCCTACTGCAAATAAATGGAGCGGATATATTATACAAAGGGAATTGCAAAGCTTATATTGTTGTAACAAACCCATAGTGACGTGTTACCATGACTTTGATGCATTGGAAACATGGCGCAAGCCATGCGTAGACATGTTACGTAGAGCCAATCATTCGATGGCACGATTCAATCTATGTTGGAGCATTTGAGACAGACATATAAGGTGGTCAACTCTACGTTTAAAATGGTGGAAAGAAACCAATGACACGTTGCATGAGCGCAAAAGGCTGATGGCGAGTTTTAACCTATGCTAAGGATTTTGAGCAAGATATATATTGGGTGATCCAAAGTCTACAACCGTGTTTCGAGCGCTCCAAGGATAATATGGTTTCAAACCATCACGAATGGGCGAAAAGGTCCGAGTCACGGGTTTCAAATTATGGTAGAAGTTTGGAGGCAAACGTCGATGGCAACTTTCCAACTTACAATAAATCATTTCAGTGTACATATAAAGTGAATTACTTCACGATTAAAACGCATGAAAATATATTCCCGTTTCGACTTAAACGCTTTTGTGGCAGTAGCTTATCCTTTGGAGCGCCGTATCATTTTAACCAAAACTTCGTTTAAAGACAAAGCTCGAAGGTGTTTTTCAACCTACGGTAAATTCTTGGAAATGCTTAAACATTATAAAGCGGTCAATCTTTCAACGTGGATCATAATTGCATCAAACACGTGCAAATGTGGCAAGTTTCACGGCGATAGGGTTCGAACTAATGTCTAACGTTTGGAATGGAAACAATACCGGCGAAATTCACAAAGTGCAAACCTTATGACAAATCAACGACAACATGATATGATGATCATCGAGCGGTTGAATCCCAAGAGAAACGCAAGTAACAAATTAAGACATCTCAAGGGAGCGCAATTTTCCAACTTTGGCAAAACGTTTTGATCAATATGATATGGTGGTTAAAAGGTGGCCACAGAATCATTTCAGTAATACAATGGTGTTGTTTACTGGCCAAACAAAACTGTAAGACCGTAAAAGTTCGACGATCCGTAACCATACATTTCCAAAGTTGTAATACTTAACGTTTAAAAATATCGAGGATTTTAGGGCGATCCCACGCATGGGTCCTTAATTAACGCGCCATCAATGCCATTGAAGCTGTTGTTCTCATCCGTTACCGCGCAATAATGACATCCCCCGTATTCCGTATGTAGTTTCCCATGGCACGGGTAAAACAAGATCCCATTGTCAATGTAAATAATGCCGATAAAGATTGCATGCGTTGGAGAAGTTTTCCCACTCGATCGAAAGAGTACTCGGAGGTCGGAATGCTAATTTAAAAAAAAACGAATATGATAACAGTCGATGCGCTAGGATAATGCATGTCTTCTTCTCGCATCCATCCTGCCGAGTCGCATGGCTGATAGAGTGATTAAAGATGCGACTTGCGACCCGCAACCTCCGCAAGAGCGCCGCGCGCGACTCCCTCCAGTCGCTCGAGTCGCGACAAACGCCGGTTGGGCCGTAAATGCAACCGTGCGACCGTGCGACTCCTCCAGTCACCGAGTCGCGATGTATGCCGTTGGGAAAGGAACGCGACCGCGCGACCGTGCGACTCCTCCAAGTCGCCGAGAAGCCAAGATAGGTATGCCCGGGCCGAGTCGCCATGTGGGGCTTTTCTTTTGGAGACTCAAGAGCTACATAGCATTGTATTGAAGATTATACTCGTGCGTATGAATACGTATACTTGTTAAAACCCCTTTGTTGGATGATGTGTTTTGTCAGGCGAACACTATGTGTATTTTCTTATACAAGCCATAAAACATCTTTTGATTAATGAAGCCGCCCTCTTTATAGCATCATTTATGCATCATGGCTATCTCGTGTTCGTGTTGATGATGTTCCGCTTTACCATTCGCTCTATTAATGAATGTTAATGAACTATTTTGTTAGCATTTTGTTTTATCTTTCGTAAAGTAAAGGGACATCTCGCCATAAAGAACTATTTATTTTGTGGCTCGGGATTACCTTGATAGCGCACCCCAAAGATGTGTTGCTAACGACACCTCCTTAGGCGTACATGCTTTATTTATTGCCTCGCTACACATAGTGTTTATTCGTGTTTAATGCATCAATAATGTATTCCGTATCATGTGAATAAGTGTGTGTCCGTTGTGTTCAATCGTGTTCTTTTGAGACCGAAGGGAAGGCGTCTTGCTGTAGCCGACTCCACACTCGACGGGATCCCTACTCCAAACGGCTCAAGGTCTAATTGGGACTTTCTACTCGGGTATATCCCCTCACCGTTGGTCGGGACATATTTTCCCGTCATCAATTGGCGCTAGAAGGAGGGCCCAAACTCTCCGACCATATGGTTAACAAGAAGGGGCCATGACAAGCCGAGCCCTTAGAGCCTCGCAAGACCATCCGTAATGGCTCGTTCCCAAATCATTCTCCCGAGATAAGCGGAAGTTTTATGAGCCTAGATACTACATCTCCGATGAACTTATGTATCACTCGTCCTGCTTAAAATTTGATGGTGAAAATGGGGTACCCATAACCCAACACCTTTAGATTTCGACGACTTGGTGAGTGCTACGAAATTGAAAATTAAGGTTTCATTTGTTTCGTTTTTCTTCCTCACTCTCGAAGGTCGCGCTAAGCAATGGTGCCGCACTTTGCCGGAATCTTCCATCCACTCATTTTTGAACAACTACGTTGAATTACAACAAGCTTTCACAGTATGATTTTCATAACGTTTTACTAAAGATAAAATGACATCGTATTGAACCTCGTGAATCTTTGGGGACAGAGTTCTCTATCAGATTCGTTCATTATTGTTTTGAGTTCCCCTCGGTGGATGTCGATCGGAGGCTGTTAAGAGAATGCTTCGCGTATGTGATTCTCGTTTCCCTTGAACCATTTCGCTTAGCAACCCGAATTCGAGCCTAGTGTTCCACTTCTTATGACAACCCGCAAGTCAACACTTGTTCCGACTTTGAGTCTTTCAAGTACCATGTCGAATCCGAACACCCCAAAGGGCTCATCTCTTTTGGCTCATGAACACCCCGAGCCCACTCGATGTCTCCCCTGACTTAGTCCTAAATTTGGTTCACATTCGAATTATGAATCGATTCACATTCTGGATGATGAATCTCGGTCTTACATTCGGATTATGAATCGGGTTCATCTCGCATTATGAATCTAGTTCATATTTGGATTATTACGAACTGCTCCGATTCGATGATGAATATGGTTCACATTCCGACTATGAATCGATTCACATACTCTGACAGTGAATCGACTCCTACCCCCGCATAAAGTCGATTCCCTTACAAGGTCGTCGTATCATCGTTTCTCCCGAATGACACGAATGTGCGGGTCGAAAGCCTCGCATGGTTAATGCCCCGCGACTCAATCTATTCGTTCATTACTCCCCTCGTTGGTTTCCCCGATCCCTAAGACACCAGTAATTTCTTCGAGACATTCAAAATTTCCTTATACCGGTATCAAGGACAATCATAAGCACGTTGCATGGTGTTCCACCATCACGATCAAAATCGATGAATTCCTTAGATCTAATATTTCTCACTCAATCTTGCATTGCCCATGGGGAGCGACATTCCATTGGGCAACCTCAAGATGTCCTCTTTATTGATCCATCCCGCCGGTAACTTCTGGGAGCCTCACATGCCAGTGTGCCCAACTCGACCACATCGATGGTTGTAGCGACTACCTTATCCGAAAACATATTCAATCATATCGTCAGGATTGTCACTCACATCTTTTTTCCGACCGAGGTAGAGGACACCAAACAGTCGATGATGCACTTGGGAAGCTCTGGGCACCGACTGTGGCCCAAGCGGCTTCTACGCCCAACCGTTTCGAGATGACGATCCCCAAGTACCACGCTCCTCCCAAACATAACCGAAGTGAAATCCACCCTACCTTGGCGAATCTAAAGAATCCGATATATCGATCTATCAATCGCCGCGTTAAACATTTGACCAAATCGATACAAAGCCCACGTACATTCCGCAACTCACCATAATGCATGATCACATCCATTCGCCATGGACTCCGCCCAACCGTCAAAGTTGGGAACCGCTCCGCCGGAACCGAGTTTGTTCAAGGCGTGAGGAATTCCAGCTCCACTAAACGGGATTCGCATCCCCATACCTCACCAAAACCCAGGAGCAACCCCGGACTAGGGTTTTCAAAACTAGGGTTCGTACGCTTGGATATGCATCGACAATTCACCCGACACTAGTTTATTTTTCCATTCCGCAAAACCGATGGTCCTCAACACCATGATGAAATTTCCGGTCAATCTGAATTAAACTACATCCGTGGATGTGCTTGAAAATAGGCGGTGGCTTACCCAAATGTCCGCATCTAGGATTGTGCATGAATGAATGTATGTCATTTATAAATGTTGATTTTCATGAACATATCATTTATGAAGATGAGAGTGGGATTCAACTTGCACAATCTATGCCGGTTTCATTCCGTGGGAAGTATCTATGATCGTCTTACACGGACTCGCTCCTGTAAGTGTTGTTGCCGCCGCACTTTTTTGGATACTAGCTCGATCCCCGACTACGTGCCTTTTGCAGTCGTGAACTAATGCGGGGCCGTACCGGAAAACTCGATTTTACATAACCCGACCGCATCATTGATTAAACTAGTTTAGGTGTAGGTTAGCTTTGACCCGCAATAAAAAAATTTAGTTCAAAGTTAATTAGGTTTACTTTATAATTTTTTACTTCATAGTTTAAAAGTGTGTTTACTATTCTTGTTTACGACTCATATCCTAGGTGCATCATCATGTTACAATTGTTTTGCACTCATTTCTTTCGCTTACTTTTTGTTGCATAAATAATCGCTTGTATTTGCACTTATCATTGATTGATCGTTCTCGCACATGGCGTTGCATTGTATCTTGAGCCTCGCCATTACATTGCGTCGTACGCTCTCTTCCTTACATCGTTTTCGCTCATATCGCCCGCCACTTCATGAGCCCTCATTGCAGCCCTATCACCTCGTGATCTTGTTTCCGTCTGACGTCGAAACAAGCAACCCCATTGTTGTGGTGGCCATCTCAAGAGGCAAACCTTTTCTTGGGGACAAGTTAATGAAGTCGCATTCTCAACAAGATGCCTACGAGTCTAAAATTATTTAGCCCGGGGAGATACGAGCCGGTCGATCAGGAGACCTAGAGTTTGAATGGCCCATGCCCGTAAGCTTAAGCTCTCAGGCTCAGCATGGTCTCGTACGTCCTAATGATCTCTGTTTTGCATGCTTCACCTATTGTGGTGAATGGGATGTGAAGGTTTAGCACGAGGGCAAACCCAAATCAGATATCTTTCAGCTTCTCGTAATACCTATAGAAACAAATTTTGCTCGTAAAATAAGCTCCGGATCCCCATCCGCCCATGAAAAATAAGTGCCATGAGCACATGAAAATAAGTGCCACGAGCACGGAAAAATAAGTGTTGTATGCACATGAAACAAATAAGGTAAAGGATCAAGAAAGGCTTCCTACAAGCAGAGGTAATGCAACGACTCCGCCTGCACACCGGCCGTTCGCCGGCAGCTTTGTTAACGTTTGTGATTTCTTGAAGTGACTCCGCCGTGCACTACGAGAGACTATCAAAATGGACAACACCAGAAACATACTTTAAAAAATCCCCCGAAAATAATAAGCCCACCGCCTTGCTCTTCACATCATCAACAAACTACCGGCGTATGTGAGCTTTCTCTTGATGTGTGTTCCGATCGCGAGACCTAGTTGAGAGGCACAAGGATTGTGCATACCCGTAAGGGCCAAAGTAATGCTAAGGGTGCCCGCAGAACTTGTTCAATATTCCCTTGCATCATTATCTGACTGCATCTATTGTGGTGATATTGACAGAGATGCCGATTCTACCTGGTTCGCCATTTGTTGTAGCCGTTATAACACCACCCAAAATTTTGGGTATATTTAAAATTTTGGGTCCCCCTCTGCCCGCTTAGGAGTTGAAATCCTTCACTCCTATTATGCAATAACGACATCCCACCGAATCTACCCTAACCCCTCATGAGTTTTCTCACCATTATGATCGATGTTGTTGCCGCAATCGCGCCATATGCGAAGGATCGCCATGCATGCATTAGAATGGAAACTTGTGTGTATTTACATTAAGAACACTTGCATCATGGATTTTCCAAGCACTTTGTTTTAGCACTTCGCCGAGCCGGGAGGCCTATATTTATCATTGGGGGGGGCACCGTTCTCTAAAAGGCAAATCGTAAACTAATTAGTGTTATAATGTTACGTGTAGGCGATCCGATTGCATGATATACCAAAAGATATCATCATCGTTACAGAGGAAGAGATCTGAACTCGACTAACAAAAGCACAATGGTTAGGGAAGTTGTCAATCACGAGGAAGAAGACTCTCTTACAAGAATACAAAAAAAGTGGCAAAGCTGATGTTTTCTTGGACATACCTGCCCGTGGAAAATGATGACGCTCTGAAGATGCCGATAAGGCTATTATTAGATTCCAACGTGAGCGACAGCTTACCTAATGCTTAAGAGGAAAAAACTACACTTTATTAGTTGGACAAGATGACATTCTTACTCATCATGATGTTGCTCCACGCCTTCGACGACCTCGAGGATGAGAGTGTTTGAGGATGAAATGATGATGACATAATCGCTGTGACGCTCGCATTTGGTGGAGGTGTTGATCAAGAAACAATCTCAAATGCTACTATGTTAGAAGGAGACAAAATAAGCATCAAGTTTTAAGTACAATATAAAAACACACCTTTGGAAAGCAATCTGGTCGAACCTAGCCACCTGCAAGGTGCACTAACGGAGCTCAAGGCTATGGTTTTCAATATCATAATGACAAACCAAGGCGCCAACCATATGGTTTTAAACCATATAAGTTAAAGGAAAGATATCATAAAATATTACAAATGAACTCAAATATCGAAACCTATATTTAAAGCATGGGGTGTAGTTTGACTTAGAGAAGATATATTTATATATATTTAATCTCGTCCAAAGTCGTGCAGAGCCCGCAACGTGCCATATTTACGTTGTAACTACGTTTTATACGGTGCAAATCTCATACAATTTCACAACCATGTAAGGTCGCCGAGCAAAGCATGAAAGGAATGTTTTGATTGCCTCGAATGTTTTATGCCAAAACTCGTGGAGAAGTTTACAAATGTAGCCGTCAGTTACGTGAAACATGGTGCAAATAATGTGTGGATTGGTGTCTGAGCACAAACTTCAAAGATCCATACATGTCGAGGTTTTAAACCTATGTTAAAACATTTGAAGCAAATATATGGGGTGGTCAAATTTGCGATTTCACGTAGGATCTAAACTACATGGCCACGTGCATGGAGCCCAACGACGTTGGCCTGGCTTTTCCAAATTTCGTAAATAAATGGAGCGGATATATTATACGTTGAACAAAAAGCTTATATTGTTGTAACAAACCCATAGTGATGTGTTACCATGACTTTGATGCATTGGAAACGTGGCGTTACCATGCGTAGACATGTTACGTAGAGCCAATCATTCGATGGCACGATTCAATCTATGCCGGAGCATTTGAGACGTACATATAAGGCGGTCAACTCTACGTTTAAAATGGTGGAAAGAAACCAACGCACACGTTGCAGAGCGCAAAAGGTTGATGGCGAGTTTTAACCTACGCTAAGGATTTTGAGCAAGATATATATTGGGTGATCCAAAGTCTACAACCGTGGTTTTCGAGTTGCCGCAAGGATAATAATATGGTTTCAAACCATCACGAATGGGCTTAAAAGGTTCGAGCGGGTTTCAAAATTATGGCAGAAGCTTGGAGGCAAACGTCGATGGTAGCTTTCCAACTTACAATAAATCATTTCAGGCATACATATAAAGTGAATTACTTTACGATTAAAACGCATGAAAATATATTCCCGTTTCGACTTAAACGCTTCGTGCGTAGGCTTATCCTTTGGAGCAAATAGACATTTTAACCAAAACTTCGTTTAAAGACAAAGCTCCGGGCGTTTTTTCAACCTACTAAGAATTCTTGAACAAGTTTAAACATTATAAAGCGGTCAATCTTTCAACGTGGATCATAATTGCATCAAACACGTGCAAATGGTGGCAAGTTTCACGGCGATAGGTTCCGAACTACCGTGTAACGTTTGGAATGGAAACAATACTCAAGGAATTCACAAAGTGCAAACTCATGACAACCAACGTACCCGCGATGATATGATGATCATCATGGTTGGAATCAAGAGAAACGCAAGAATAAATTAAGATTATCCTGCGGGAGCTGCTAGCCTTCCAACTTTGGCAAAAACGTTTTGATCAATATGATATG
Source organism: Pinus albicaulis (assembly GCA_034641835.2). Classification (NCBI taxonomy): domain Eukaryota; kingdom Viridiplantae; phylum Streptophyta; class Pinopsida; order Pinales; family Pinaceae; genus Pinus; species Pinus albicaulis. The sequence continues at coordinate 524,416,501 of CM076578.1, forward strand.
GTGGTCAAAAGGTGGTTCGCGCAATCAAGCAGGCAATACAATGTAGGCTGCGATGATCAAAACAAAACGACATCAGAAAAGTTCAACGATCTCGTAACCATACATTTCCAAAGTTGTAACACGAACGTTTAAAAAAAATCGTAGGATTTTAGGGCGATCCTTGTGGCATGGGGTCCCACTAACGCGGCCATCGCCATCGAAGTAGTGTTCTCATCCGTTACCTAAAGAATAATGACATCCCCGTTATATCTCGTATGTAGTCGCCTATGTAGATCGGTAAAACAAGATCCCATTGTTGCGAAATAATGCCGATAAAGATTGCATGCGTTGGAGAAGTTTTCCCCATGGACCGAAAGATAGCCGGAGGTTGGAATGCTAATTTAAAAAAACGAATATGCATAACAGTCGATGCGCTAGGATAACGATGTCTTTCTTCGCATCCACCGGCCGCCGAGTCGCATGGTCGATGAAAGTGATTAAAGATGCGACTCACCCGCAACCTCTCGCAAGAGCAGCCGCACTCCCCTCCAGGTCGCCGAGTCGCGACAAACGCTGCCGGGGCCGAAAATGCGACCGCGCGACCGTGCCACTCCTCCGTGTCGCCGAGTCGCGATGTATGTTGTTGGGCAAGGAACACGACCGGCGTGATCGTGCGACTCCTCCAAGTCACCGAGTCGCGATAGGTATGCCTACGGAGTCGCTCGTGGGGGCTTTTCTTTGGAGACTCAAGAGCTACATAGCATTGTATTGAAAGATTATACTCTGTGCATGAATACATACTTCGTTAAAACCCCTTTGTTGGATGATGTGTTTTGTCAGGCGAACACTATGTGTATTTTCTTATACAGCTTTCCAAAACATCTTTTGATTAGCGAAGCTGCCCTCTTTATAGCATCATTTATGTATCATGGTTATCCGTGTTCGTGTTGATGATGTTCGCTTACCATTTGCTCTATTAATGAATGTTAATGAACTATTTTGTTAGCATTTCGTTTTATATCTTTCGAAAGTAAAGGGACATCTCTCGCCATAAAGAACTATTTATTTTGTGGCCGTACTACCTTACAAGCAAGACTCAAAGATGTGTCGCTAACGACACCTCCTTAGGCGTACATGCTTTATTTACCGCTTCGCTACGCATAGTGTTTATTCGTGTTTAATGCATCAATCATGTATTCCGTATCATGTGAATAAGTGTGTGTCCGCGTGTTCAATCGTTCTTTGAGACCGAAGGGAAGGCGTCTTTAAGCTGTGAGTCGGACTCCACACTCGTGACCATGATCCCTACTCCAAACGATTCAAGGTCTAATTGAGACTTTCTATCGGGGAGATCCCCTACCGTTGGCCGGACATATTTTCCCGTCAACATCACCATAATTAACTCATTAAAAGAAGAAACTTTAATAATAGTAACTCTAACACCTTCAAGTTCTTATTCTTTTCTTAAATAAGAGCAAAAACTTTAAAAACAAAAATATTTTTAATACTATAAATATTTGTTTAAAAATTTTCTACAATTTAATGAATAAATTCTAAAATAATAAATTATTAAAATTAATTTCAGTAATCTAACTTATAAACAAAAAACTTTTTTCCTAATCACAATTTTCTGCTAATTTTTTGTTCCACTCACAAAAGTGTTTAGAGTTTTGAGGTTCTCCACATAAATGCAAATCTAGTGACGATGACCATAAAAATTAAAAATTTTATTTAGCGTACCTGCTCAATAAGAATTGTCCTGAATTTCGATTTTTGGAGATTATTTCTAAAGTTCCGAATCCCAAGTTCCCCCAGCAGCATAAGGTTTTTTAAAGCATTTAGCCCCTACTATGATTATGTGAATGTTGTCTCAACTAAGTTTGGAATTTCAAAATTATTCTGTCAAATAAAAAAATGGATAATTTTTATTATTAAGTAGGTTTGGAAATGAATTGATAGTTATTATTTGTTTTTTTTTTTTAATTATTTTAAATGAAATTAATAAAAGTTAAAATTTATCATAATATTATATATTAAAATATTTTATAATAAGCAAGATAGTGTTAAAATAAGAAACTAACAATTTATTAATTTAAAATAAAATATCAAAATTTAAAAATTCTGAATTTAAAATAAAAATATTAAAACTAAAAATTCTGAAAAAGTTTAAAGCTTAAAAATGAAATTTTATTTATATTAAAATATTATATATTTCAATTTAATTATAAAACACTTAACTATTTATAAAATACAATTTTTTATATTTGTATATACAATTTATTTGAAATCAAAATTTGAATAAATATATAATTATGAATTCAAATTTTAATTTTAATTTTTTTTAAATGTAATCAGGTTTTATATTTTTTTTTAATTATAAGGAATCAATAACTTTCTTTTAAGTTTGGTAGGACTACATTTTCATTATGTCTAATATATTACTTTGATGGGGGGCAGGGAATTAACTAGTGATTTCACATCAAGGAGTGCCTTAACAAAACACCCAATCACCATCTATCCAAAACCAAACCTGAATAATAAATTAATAATTTTTAATTTATATTTAATTATTTATTTTACACACAGAGATCCATGATTTAAAAAGAAAACATCATTTTTAAATTTAATAAAAAATAAAGAAATTATATATATATATATATTGCAAAAATTAATTGTAACTCTTGTAATAATGTTAAAAAATATATTATTTTTCATAATACAAAAATCTATCATATTTCGTCTCATCATTAAAAGAATAAAAGAATAGAAATAAGATAATATGCATAGAGATTAGGAATAGTCACCAATAACAAAGCGAAGTTATTCACCTTGTAGAAAGGTTTAGACCTTGCTATATCTCTTGGAATAAAAAAAAATTAAAATAGTGAGAGATTCCTTGATAGTTATAAGAGTGTTCAAAACCTCAACTACTCATAAGCATGATATGAGGTGCTCCATTGTCACAAGAATAGACTATCAATTAAAAAAAATGAACAATTATTGTTCTTTCATATTCTCCATAACCTTAATATGAGGTTGATGGGAGTAATATAGTATATCTAACCATACTCTAATAGAATGTCAGCCAACAAAGAATTTATTGCCTACATTGGGATATGGAAATAGTTGCTCAAACTGAGATAGTTGGGGATGTATTGGGATATGAAAATAGTTGCTCAAATTGAAACTAGTTTTAATGTGATTATGTAAAAATGGTTGTGACTGTGTTTTTGAATATAAAAATACTTCTTTTGTTAAAAAAAAAATTCACTAGACCATGTTATCAATAAAATAAAAAACAATGCAAAATTTTTAATAATAAACTCTAAAAATTTCTTTTCAAAATATTAGTAAGCACCAATCTTCTAAGATTGTCATAATTCTAGTGGATCAAGGAAAAGGACAGAAATGGGTATGGCAACCAAGTGGAAGATAGAATGTTTAAGTGAAACTTTACTTGTAAATTTAGTATTAAAATTTGTAACAATTTAATTATTAAACCTTTTTTTTTTGTGAATTTGGTAGTGCCTCGCTATTTTCTATCTATAATTTGAAAGCAGGTTACAAAATATAAAAATCCAGTCTGTGGCCTCAACCTGCCTGTAGGAAACCAGGTCTGTTGGCCACCTTAAAGCGTTAAATGCCAACCAAAATTGAACAGTTTCATTCGTCCATGTGCCTCATTAACTAACTGACCATTTACTCGAATATCTACAAGTCGATGGATTAAGAGATGTCCTTACAAAAAACAAAAATGCATCTGAGAAACATGAGTAAATTCTAAAACTACTAGCCATCAGAGGAGTCAATCGGTGTTGGATCCTTCACTGTGGATCCAGGCATATCTACTTGTTGCAGCTGTTGAAGTTGTTTCTCGATTTTGCCCACACGATCATCGATTCTACTGATACGATCAGTAGCATGATACTGGGTGATTATGATATGATTCAACTGATTTTGAATGTCCTGTAGCAAATCCACTATCTGTGGCTCAATCCTCTCTTGATGAGGGGGGGAAATCTGCATAGCTTTAGCCAAGAGGCATTTAACTATCCAGTAAGTATGAACAGTTTGATGAAACAATGTTAGACGGCCCCGGGTATTGCCAGGATCTGTTATAAAATCCATGATTTCTGCTTCCACATCATTATCTTCTGGATCAGTGTGAATTTCCCACTCCCATCCACGAATTTCCTGTCGAACAGTGGATGAATTTCCAATAACATAATTTGTAGTAAGGTTTTCTAAAACCTCTTGTCATGTCTTCCGACCGCGTTTCTTGGGGCGGGCCTCAGGCTGGACCTGTTGTTGTTTTCCCTTAACAGGATGGTTACAAGACTGTCTCTTACCCATGATGGAGAGTGGCCTAAGGATGGACAAAGACAGGAAATAGTAAACCATTAAATTGTGGACATCTTCAGTGAAGTTACCAGTGGGATTTATTAGAGTTCCGATAAGTGCAGAGACCATATGACTGTCGCGAAGACATGTAAAAGGAAAACAGAGAACCCAATCCCAAAGACTGATGGTCTGGAAAGAAACAGAGAACTCAAAACCACAGCTAACAGACACAATTATTCCAACACAATGATTCTGCAAGATAGGTGTAGCCACATAGAACTGGACAAAGAAAGCCGCCTCCAACCATCACTAGCAACCAAAAATATACCTACATTCCGGAGATACGCATGGCCATAATTTTCAACTGGGAAACGAAGACTCGTACTATCTCGACTGCATCCATGCAAAATTAAACCCATAAACCCTACCCACAGAAGCCTCAGATAAACAAAGCAGTGTGAAACCCGCCAAACCCAGCCGCTCCCAAAGACAATAAACATTCCAAGTTCTACCCACCCTTCAGCAGAAGTCTGAAATTGGTTAACAATAGGAACGAAACAACCATACCAGGGGGTTAGATGAGCAACATATTTAATGGTAAAATGAAAAGTCTTAACCCAACCGCGTCTAGAGGAAATAGAAAACATAATTCCAAACAATGCCATAGTCTGCTAAACAGAGAACTGAAACACCCACCAAACCCAGCAGCGCCCATACAAAATGAACCTTTGAATTATAACCCACCCGACAGCAGAACGCAAAACATGGATTACTCTGACCAGAACCACTACCAAAACAGAAGAATTACAAGAAAGGTGACAAGGGTCATGAAAACAAGGTTCAACAGGGCGCAAAAGGGGAACATCAAAGCTATAATCCACCAGCTGAACCAAAAGAAACGAAGATTTCCTTGAACAATACATAGCCCTGACAACATCAACGATCAAAGGCAGAACAATGGCGAATACATACCCCAGCAAAGCTGCTTGTCTGATGCAGGGTATGGCCACCGTCGTCTGCCTCCGAGCTTCCACTGCAGATGAACTATGCATGGCAGAATGAAAATTTCAATTCAAATAACTTACCAACACCAAAAAATTCATTTTCCGATCTGACAGCACAGGCTGTCGTCCCTTCCACCTCATTAATCGCATATCAGTCGCATGCTTCCATGAGCATTGTGCTCCCTGCCTCATCATGGATTTTAAAGGCCTGAAGGACAGAAATCTCCCATCTTTCATGCAATGATATTACACCCTCGAAAGGTGCGCACCCCGATCGGGGATTTAATTACTAAACTTTTTTTTCATGTCAAAATCAATTTGGCCCATGGTTCAAAATTGAACCCGTCACAACTCATCAAGAGGGCTTGGCACGTCATAAAAGTGTTAAACTAAAATTGTGCGTAAAAAAAATGCGGGTTTTGATTTCTATCTGTTAAAAAAAATACAGATCTCTGCATCCTCAAGCTTAATATTTCAGGCATCGGCAAGCTATTTCTCTATAAGCTTCTCATACAACCAGTGATCAACTGTCCGTTAAACATTGCCTATGAAAAGAGGTAAATGTATTTTTCATTGGGAAAAGACCTTTGTATCTTCGAAGAGTGCAAGCTCTTACCATTATTGGTTGTATGAGAAGCTCATAGGGAAGTTAACAGATATAACATACTTCATCAAAATTAGGACAAGAAGACTTTTGTGCTTCCCCTGAAAAATTGTAATAAGTAAAACCATGTTTTTGAGACAGTGGAAACAATTTTGAACATTGAGTAATAACAGATGAAAGGAAAAGGAAATTTGCTTTCTATGACTGAGAGAGAATAATATCTTATTATCATTATGTAGGAAATTTGTATCATGTGAGAATTCGTAAAAAAAAATTAATGACATGAAAGAGATCAATAAATTTGGTGTATTTTGAAAAGTTACAATTTTTTTATTTGAGGGAAGTAATGTGTTATGGAATTGGTTGTTTTCTTTGATAGATTGCTAGATCTTATTTCTGTGGTCAATTTTTGTGTGAGAAAGAGACAAGAAATATGATGTTATGCCCTAATTGACCCCTTGGTATGCTAAGTGTACTAGACCTTTAAGCGGTTATCCCAAACTAAAACGATAATGACAAATGTGACGTGATAACTTTCCTTCTTAGTTGGAGCCTGGTGGAGTATAAGTTATAACTACTTATTTCAATTGAAAAAAGAGCAGTGTAAGGCCTTTGTTCAAAGAAGAAAATAAATGTTGTGTAGTTTTGATCCTTTAACTGTTTTGGAAGTTAGAATGTGAGATCTTATCTATTTGGTTGGCAAATTCTATGGATGTCCAAATCTAATATAATGCATGATCTTGTTTTTCTGGACTAGATCAAAATAATACTTCTATTTAAAAATAATCTGAGTGCTAAGTTTTTTTTTGAGTGGATGCTCTAAATTGCATTAGATATAAATAGGGATATTCCAGATGGGTCTAGGTCTACACAGGGGAAGGTTTTTTTTTTTTTCATTAATTTGGTCTAAACAAAGCACCAAATTTACACATTCCTTGTAGACTTTGGCACCTCCATTGATGATTCCTGTTATAGGTCCCCTCACCACCCTTAATTCAATGTTGTTGTTGGCTTCAAATTCTCCACCCAGCTCCCCAAAGAGTACACTTCCCTCATTGTTTGAGGCAGTCCATCACAATTCACACGCATTACGAAGCAAAACAACATATTGATCTTTTCATAAAGGCCACCCTCAATATCGTGGAAAGCTTCATCATAGTAGCTGTAAAGAGTATGATTATAGGAATGAGCCAATAGATTTGTTGGTTGGTTTGCAGGAACAACCCCACCAAGTTTAAGTTTAAAAACTTCAGTAGTTTTTCTTCTAATACACAAAAATTCATGGGGAGAAGAAAATCACACCGCCTGTACCTATTTGTTACCAATTTTTTTTATATCCTTTCAGAAATACCATCTCCCGGGAAACTTCTCCCATGTCCAACAGAGAGTTCCAGATTGTATCGGTTATGTAATAGAGTTCCAGATTGTATCGGTTATATAATGTGACATTTTCCCATTTAGCTAGGGTACAATTTCTTGCTTTGTCTTTGCTCCATAAGGAAACCAGTGCCTAAATAGGAGGATTTGATGTCCAATATCTCATTACCCATCTGCCTTGGGACCTTCACCAAATCTTCTAAAATGGTCACATGGCAACACACCTCCTTGTAAACATGACCTCAAAATCGTTTAGTTTGGGACAAATGTTACCAAGAGTATGTGTACCTATTATGAAAACTACCTGTCATCTACTTTTAAGAATTTAACTTATTTAATAAAAATAAATTTGATTGAAAATGAAATGCAAATATAATACATTGTTGTCAATTAAAATGCATTTTTTTTATGTTTTTCTTTATAAAAGAGCAACATGAATATATGTCCTTCTAGTTGAAATAAAGATCAACTCTTCAAATTTTATCATTAATTTGACCATACAATTTTAATAATATCATAAATTTTAATACATTAAAATAACTATATAAATGCTTTGAACATTTTAAAAAATCTTTATAATAATATTTTTTTTTTTTTTTACATATTACACATTTAAAATAGCAATCCCAAAAAATACCTAGAACAATCAAATTTATAACAATAATTTTTTTCCGTGTAAAAAAATGTCATTCCATACCGTGTCAAATTCCAGTTCCGCTCCCTAAACAATGCAATGCCATGAATACAGATAAGACCAGCGAAAATAAAAAGTTAACTCATTTCAAATCTTCTTGCATGTGCAGCAGAATCGCAAGCTGATAATTGCACGAGTCTCTGATCAAATCACCTTACCAACCTATATTCACAAGTGCCCCGTATTTAATTTGGATATCTTTTTAATTTCTTTCTTTCATGCAAGGCGATGTGATAAATGATGATGACCTCTGAAAAAAAAAGATAAATGATGATGAAACCATTGGCATAAATCCTCATCATACTCTTCTTTATTTTCATTTATTTAAATTGATGTTATTTAAATGGTGTTGTTTTTAGTGTGATTTTTTGGATTTATTGGTGTTAGAATTAGGTTTAAAATTTTGAAGTGAAATTTTGATTTATGTTATTTAAATTGGGTTTTTATTGTATATATGGATTTAACACTTGAAAAACTCTTAAAGCACTTCGATTGTGCAGAGTTACTCATCAAACTAATGATTTCAATAAATTCCTGTTAGATTTTAGAGAAATTAAATCAAAAAAATCTATCACAAAGAATTTCAAAAAATCGCATTAAAAACAACTCAAATTTATATTAATTCATAAAACTATCTTCTAAAATAAATAAAAACAAAGTTGTTAAAGATGCAACAATTTTCTGATAAACCCCGATTTTTTAGGAATTTGTTTTTTTTTTCCCGTTAAATGTTAATACTGTGTTCTATTGTTGCAATTATGTTATGCATTAATCTTTTTAAATGCTCCTACTGTACACAAATATCCACAGAGCTCGCGCTCAATCCCTCATATTCAATGCTAAGAATTCAATGAAAAGTAAGTTTTTCAATTACTCCTATATTTTAAGTGAAATGTTATTCAAAAAACAACTTGAAATGTTATTCAAAAAACAACTTTAAGATAGATGCAGCAGTATAAGTAAAAGTAGTTAAATTTTAAAACAAATTTATATTTAATTTTTATTATAAAAATAATTTTATTATAAAATAAAAAGATGTCAAGTTTTCCAATCGATTTTAGATTCTAAGTAGAGTGTTATTACAAAAGAATAAAGCATAGTTATACCTTATTTATAGAGCTTCAAAACATGTAAAATAAACAAATCTTTGAAAATTAATGTTATTACAAAAGAACAAAACATAGCTATACTTCATTTATAGAACTTGAAAACATGTAAAATAAACATTCATCTAAAAATGAATGTTATTGCAAAAGAACAAAGCATAGCTATATCTTATTTATAGAACTTCAAAACAAGTAAATAAATAATCATATGAAATAAAAATATTATTATAAGAATTAAATTTTTAAATAAAATTATTATTATAGGAATTTGAATTTTTAATCTTTTGTAAATTTCTACCAACTTCCCAGTCTTCAAGTTATAATTTTTCATGTTATTTAAATAAAATTATTATGAGAGGAATTTGAATTTTTAATCTTTTTGTAAATTTCTTCCAACTTAATCCTCAAGTTATAATTTTTCATGTTAGTTTTCAAATTTTCAAAGAACTCAATTAGACTTTTGATAAAAATTTTAAAAGATGTGAAAAATCATGTTATTTTTCAAATTTTCAGAGAACTCAGTTAGACTTTTGATAAATATTTTAAAATATGTGAAAAAATTTGGAGCAAGAAACACCGTTGATGTTGATGTTGAACTTGAACATCACAAGTTTGGCATCTTTGTTACATCGGAGTGGTCGAGCTCTGTGTTGTAATTCTCCTTTCAATCTATCACGGGGTTTCCAACAAAAAGTTGCTCCCTGATGAATCTTTGATTGGCCTCTTGTATGGTTGCAATCCTTTAAGGATTTCTTTTTCTGACCGTTACAAAAATTTTAACTTAAATATTACACACTCTAAAGGTATACATAAATATGTAATTGCAATGACAGAAATCCAAATCAATTTTATGCTAAATGCAAATATGACTCAAATATGGAGTAAGTGGTATAGTCAATAGTTGATGCAAGCATGTGCAACGAGCTCACAAATCGTTTGATGCACACCACTAATTTTGTATGAAATAATCTTTTGGGTAGATACCAAATGCAATTACGAAAATTAAGGGAGATGACATAAAATCAAATCATTACCGCAAACCATCTTTATTTCAAAGAAATAAGTTGCAAGATGCCCATCATCTATGATGATTAAATTAGAAAATTAGTATGTGGATCAGGTCCATACTTGAACGTTTCTATAAATTTTTACTCTTGAGTGTTTTACAGTACATATAATTTTTGTGGAGCCATATAACTAGAAATTGCACCATCATCTATAACTAGCAATTGCCTTAAAGGTGCAAAGGTACACTGAAGGAAAATATATTTGGGAAGATCATCTCGACCCACTCACTCCAATGTAAGCATTGTTAATTGTTTCTATGAGTGGAGAAAAATTGCTTCTCAATAACAATATGTAGATGAAAGATATCTAAAGCCACTTACAGATGTTAGAAAGGGGCTTACAAATCTCTACAGAGGACCGCACCTATTAGATTTTAATGATTGATGAGCAGAATTAGGCTGCTATTAGGATTGAAGAAGGCATTTTCGGTATTTAGAAAGACATCATTTTCATTTCCTTCAGTAGAGTCTAGTTTCAGAGAAAGAGGAATGGGAATGACAATAAAAGAGGTGGAAAGAGAGACGCTCTTCCAAGAAAAAAATATAATTTCGTTAATCATTTTCTCTTTAAGTTCATTTTTGTGCTAGTTTTGAACTTCTATGTTCTATGTTCTGTAAATGTGGGAACCATGATAATATATAAGTCCTTTTAGAAGAAGAAAAAAGAAATTAAAGAAAATATCCCCTGTGGTGACTACAATTACATTAAAAAAAATTGGAATAAGGTTTATCTTCTAAAGTATACAACCTTGAATTCACCAACTAATTTCTAGGTCGTGCTTGTGAAATCCCAAGCACATAGTCTGTGATCTCAAGTTTGGGCTTGCAAATAAAACTACCAATCCTTGAATGTTTTAAACTTTTTGCGGTTTTGTATTGGGGAATGGGGTCAGGGCTAAGCCCCTGCCCCCTATTCACCTCACACCCATGAAATTGCAAGAGAAGGAGCCGAGGGTTTGGGGCTTAGCCCCAGCCCAAGGCCACAAGGTATGACATATAACCAAAACGCAATGGGAGTTCACTACAAGGAAAAAACCCTCTAGCGGAGGTTATAACGAAGGATTTTAGTGTTATAAAATTGGCCAAAATTGTCAAAAAAACATTTGCTACACATTTGTTTTCGGTAACGGAGGTTTTGTCAGAGCTTCTAACAGAATTTCAACACAACTAAAAAAACCTGAGCAACCGAAAGTTATTACTAATTTTTTTCTCATCAGTGTGCTAATCAGGTGTCAATGCACCTGTGCGTTTTACAGTGAACGCACCAGTACTGTAAACCTACCAAGCACTGGGACGAAAAACAAATTTAGGACGCCCCGGGGCATTTATCAACATCCCGGTGCGTGTCAACCAGCAGTCACCCTGGGCCGGTCGAAGGTGCATGCACCGGGCCGTTAAGGTCTAAAACCGCACTGGGCGCACTGTAGGTGATATAATGCACCGGATCGTTCTAATTGATATTGGTATTTGTGCGGTGCCCATAAGTCATATCAATGTACCGGAGCGTAGTATCACACAAATGCACCGAGCGTTCTAATTGATATTGGTATTTGTGCGGTGCCCATAGATCGTAGAAACGCACCGGTGAGCAGTCTCACATAAACACACTAGTGCGTCGTATCGCACAAACGCACCGAGCGTTCTAATTGGTATTGGTATTTGTGTGGTGTTCTAGGTAGCTTGAAAGGCAACCCAGGGGAGGTAGGTGCCAAGGAGGTAGTCTTTCACCTTGGAGGAATTCTAGCAGGAAAGTTTTCTTGGAATTTAAGGGTCATATCTAACAATATTGTTGAATCTTAAGCTCTCTACCAAACCTTAATCACATCTTTCTCTCTTTACCCTTGCCATATCATTTTCTTTAGAGACTCTCTAATCCTCATTCATAATATGCATAATAATATTTATGCAAGGGATCTCAGAATGCAAACCATCCTCTCCCAAATCAAAGACATGATTGCCACAATAGAGTTCCATTGATTGGTTTCATATCCAAATATTTTAAAATAGTGTGGCAACCCATGTTTCCATTCAGCTTAGTGAAAAATAGACTTTTCTTTTTAATGACCTACCTGACAATTTTCCAATTTCATGAAATTTTTAAAACTCCAAGTTTCACCCTCAAAGGAACCATAGAGAATTAGCAATGCATATTAAGTATGCACAAAAAATTCAGTCAAAACATGCTCCCACCCCCACTGCTCACATGAAAATCCTTTATTGCACCATGGGGAACATATCATACTTACATAACATATTTACATTATCCTATCTCTAAATCTCTTGAAGTTATAAAATCTAATATATTCAATATTTCTTCTAAAATTCTTATGTAATCTCAAATAAAACGTGAATTAAATCGCTCATTTTACCATTACTAAAATTATTTCTATATAATTATTAAAATGTAATCAAAAACAAAAAAACCCTAACACTTATGATGATTAGTATGTATTTTTATTTATTTATTTAAAATTTAGTTTATATTTATGTGTTAAAACATTAAATGGTATTTATATAAATTAAATAATTTAACTTATAATTTGTAATTTATTAATCGTAATAAAGTTTAATTACCCCATAAAAAGTGATTGGTCTAGATAATTTAAATGATGACGATCCTTCTCAATATGTAATACTGCAACTATTATACTTCAGGCTACGTTATCTGCGAACACAATAATATATGGAAGGGAAAAAGGAGGCCCGTGGTGAGATCTGTCGAGATCTGTCTGGTTTTTTGCCACCCTCGAAAACAAATACTGCAGGCCCACGTTATCTGAAAACACACAAAAATTTAAAGGAAAAAATACATATCTCAAACTCACGGAAGGGAAAGGAGGCTAGTAGTGAGCTGTGTCTGGTTTTTTCCACCGTAGCTTTCATTGTCGCCCAGGCTGGTTTACTGAAAATGGTCTGGTTTTTGCCACCCTCGCTTCCATTGTTGCCCACCTGGTTTCCGTAAAATGAAGAATTATGTTCTGCCGGCATATCTCAAACTTCACAGTTTAATTTTAAACCCAAACTTCACAGTTTAATTAAACCAGATGATATGACCTGGAGCGAGATCTCTGTGATTTTCGGCTGGGCAGATATTTTGAAAATTTAATAGCTGACGTTCTCAATGCAAGTACGGGATGATAAGACAGGGTTGCCATGGTCAGGGGCATTAATGGGCCAATAAACCTGAAAATATTGGTTGCCCTTCCTTTGCCCCTCAATAATCTCTCCAAACATTATTCTGCAATTAAATGTTAATGCTGTGTTCTATTGTTGCAATTATGTTATGCCTTACTCTTTGTAAATACTGTACACAAATATCCAGAGCAATCCCTCATATTCAATGCTAAGAATTCTCCCTACCTGAGCTGACAATTGGCGCTCCAAAGCGATTGCAGTAACTTTTTCCCTCATGGTTAACAATTCATTGATTTATTGTACTCATTTCAGTGCCATGTATCTGCATAGCAATCAATATTTTAGTGCCCTGATGATTGATCTGTTGTACTCTTTTCAGAATGCATTATAGAATGATTGATTGATTTGTAGTGTACTCCTTTCTCCTCTATGTTGCAATCATTTTTCTATAGTTAAATTAACTATTACATTAAATGATGTACAATTTGCATTATAGAATGATTGATTGATTTGTAGTGTACTCCTTTCTCCTCTATGTTGCAATCATTTTTCTATAGTTAAATTAACTATTACATTAAATGATGTACAATTTATATTTTGGTAGGGTTGTCTTCTTCACATTTGGAAAAATTAATTGTATAAAATAGAATTTGAATGTTAAAATTTTAGTTGTTTGCAGCTTTTTAAAAAATTAGTAATCTCACAAATATTTTGAAATCTATATTTGATATGAATATAAAATGAACAATTTTAAAAGAAAGTATTTTGATTTTTGATTTTTTTAGTATAATTAAAATGAGCCATTTTATCATTTTTTTTTTATAGTATTTTGATAGTTGATTAATTCGTAGTTTTACCAAGAAATTTGTTTTTAATTTAGTAATGTTTATTTTTTTGAAACAATTTTTTTTAATTTCTTGGAGATTAGGCTCTTACCTTATAACTCTTTATTATTCCACAATTTCTCCTTATATTTTGATGTAAAAATCCTTTTAATATTATCCTTATTTTGCAAATTGATCTTCTCTTTTATTTTTCTATGGTCCAGCCAAGACTAATGCCATCCCAGAGTAAGCAGAAGTGGTGATTTTAGCTAGAGTTAGGAGCAATTTTAGGAAAGTTTATGTGATCCATGTTGTTTAACTTCTTATACTTAAGATGTCTACTCATAGTTATGCTTCCAAAGGGGGGAGGCTTGCTTCAATAGGGGGGATATGATACAAAGTATTTCCTTTAGAATAGAAAATATATCCTTTAATCTTGAGATTGTAGGTTATAAACTGTTTTTTTATTTTCTCTATCATCCTCCACAACTCTTTGAAGGTACTGCAACCCCAAACCTCACATCCATATAAAATAATAGGAATGAGGAGAGTCTCAACGAGGAGTTTTTTTTAATCTCATATCCAAAGATATGTTGACTTACAATTGTTTTCATGCTCATAATAAGCTTTGCCTCCTCCATTTATTTTTTTCTCAATGTTATAATTCTAGTTGAGTTTGTGATGGATATAGCTTACAAGATATTTGTATGAAGGAACTTCCTCTAAGTTATTGTTGTCTTATATGAAAGTACCATATGTTATCTTTCTAAATTTGATTATTATGACTTTAGTTTTGCGAGTGTTAATAGTCATACCCATCTTGGAGGATTCTTAGTTGCTTCATAATATTGTAATGACTCTTTACCAAAAGAACAATATCATCAACATAAAGGAGATGAGTTATGACTAAACTAGTGAGTGTGGGGCCAACACAACCTGCATTTCCAAACACCCTTCAAGCTTATCAATGTATATGTTAAAAAGGGTAGGGGGCAACGAACACCCTTGATTGAATCTAATATTGCATTTAATTTATTTTGAACAACCCTTAATGGTCCTAAATTTAATAATAAAATATTCATAAAACCGTGTCATGACAAACTTAAAATCGAGAGGAAACATCATCTCTTCCAACTTCTTCTCAATTTTGTCCTAGATATAGTGTCAAAATATTTTCTAAAGTCAATAAAACAATAGAAGAGATCAATTTTATTATAACATCATTCCTTTGCAATGATCTTGAGAGTAACAAGGTGGTCCATAATTAAATGATATCAAATAGATGGTAAAAATGTCTATTTGAGGCAATAAGAGATAGTCTCGTGGAGCAATAAGAGATGAGACTATCTCTTATTGCCTTGTATATTTTGGTTATTTCTACATGTTGGCCTTTTTTTTAATGGATTTGTCACCATAGGATAATCTTCTTTTCCAAAATAATTTTGTAGAACTTGGCTAATAATGGTCCTATAATTAGAAGGAATTTTTTTATCCCCACTTGTAAAGATGTGAACAATGAGATTTTGCATCCAAGGCTTTGCATACGAGAGATGAGGATAGTCACTCCCCACTTTCAATATCCTTAGCTTTGCCATTAGGGAGCTACTTAACCAAAAACTCAATGCCTTCAATAGAAAAGATTTCATCCTCTCTAAGAGTATTCAAAATGGTGTTCGTGAAGTTATGGGATTCATAAAGGTTTTTATGGTAGGATTTGAACTTTGAACCTCATGATTTACATATTACTTTATAACAAGGTGATTTCCAATTGAGCTACACCCCGTGGACGTTTATGGTAGGAATTCTAATTAGTTATTCAAGGGAATCAAATTATTTTCTTTAGTTTTACCAATTAGATTTTTTTTCCAAAACTTTATAGGATCATATTTAGATAGGTGTAGTGGTTGCTCTTGATTTTTATTTATATGGTATAATTTTTTATATTTTAATAAGATATTTATACATATTTATCTTATCAAGCTGTAAAGATTTATTAAGAGAACCCCTAATTGTTTTGCTACCAATTTTACAATAAGTATCATACAAATAGTTGGTAATTAGATATACATGTTTTTTATGACACCTCAATTATAGAATTGATTACGTTTAGTGAGCGTAATGCCTCCTCCCACATTTACCCAAATTCACAAACTCGCCAAGGTAAACATGAGACGAGTGTCATTATGACATGACCTAACCTCCAAGTTCCCATTATGGAAATGGGGCTGGCACACCGACAACTTACAAACATCCCTCAGGAACACCACATCACCCAAAAGTTAGTCCACAACCTCTGATGACTAGATCCTGAACCACAACAACATTTTCACAAGCTAAAACACCAACCACATGAACAACACAACATGCATGCATTTATGAGCCTCCAAACACACTCATAAGCCAATCTCCATGCAATTGTGACCTAAAAACTCCAGTTATGTGCCAACGATTCCGAGATTTGAGCCATTTTTTTAGGCTAGCCTCTAGACCACTGCCCAGAACTCCATGTAACTTTCTAGAATCATAATTAACATGACTATAATGCTAAACATTGAAACTTGAAGTAATAACTTAACCTAGACATGCCTAATCCATGATAGACATTTCGTCATCATCATTTCTCCTAATGATGAACTACACTTACTAGTTTGAAACGCGTTGACTCTAAAACTTTCAATGTGATTTTCCGGAAGCATTTTCTAGAAAAAATAGCTACATATCACAGAAGTTTGTATTCTCAAATATGGTAAACATGTAAGCTATAGGTCATGAATTCATATATGATCATAATCTGATAGTATTCATCTAAGAATCACCAAGAAGGCTTTAAGCCATGTCTAGCTAGTTTCAATAACACTTGTTATCCCATACATTCATCAACCATTCATTAACTTATCAAAACATGACAAGAGCCATAGATACATGCATCATATAACCAACATATAAACCATGGAAAATCAACCATAATGTCAATGTGATAACCAATACAAATTCTCATCAATCACAATAGGAAAATAACTCTTATTAACATGTGAAAATGACAACCAAATCAAGGATTTCCATGTACCACTCAATCATAAATTAGGCCGAACTATATATCTATTTCATCCTATCAACCCTGTATCGTTTTCCAAACATAAATGTGGGATCTCATTAGATAAACCAAGACAAAACCAACCAATACTTCTAGAGTCCAAACCACCTGAACCCTCAACCACATTGATTCCACCTCTATGGTACAGAAATCACTAACATCAACTAGATTGGTCTCTACCCAAGCTGTCTAGGGCTCCGGGAACTAGTAACTCAACCCACAACCTTCCAGATCTCTAGAGTGTTTGTTACAACCATGGCTCCAGGGACTAGTAACTTAGCCTACGAAGGGATCCAAAGCATTTGCCCCAACCTATGCCAACAAGAACTAGTAACTCAACCCAAATTGTTCCAAGGCTTCCAGAGCATTTATGTTCCAAACCAAATCCATAGGAAACCTTAGAGATAATCAGGATAAAACAAGTGGGAAACTGAAAACACCATGGTTATCCGGAAAATGTTAAGGAAAGTGATCAGAACGGGATCATGGACCTAAGTGATAGCTCAAAATTCAAAGTGTTCAAAAGTGTGATGAACCTAAGAGACGAGATAGATCTCGTCTTCCTGATTTCAGCACCGCAAATGGTTCGAAAAAACGACACCGTATGAAGAAGTTATCGCAGTTTGAAAAGTCCAGTACACTGCAAAAATTTGGATTTTGACCAAGTTTGACTTGGATTGGGAAAAATTAAAAAAAGAATATTTCAAGGAATATTCCTCAAAATATTCCCTAGAATACTCTGTATGGGCCAATCAGTGGTGGACAATTGTCAACATGTGATTTGGCATTGGATTGACTTTTTGAATTTTGAACCAATAGGATGTTGCCACATGGTAGGCCCGGAGGGCGCCACGTGGCCCAGAAACATGGTATAAAATTTTGGGTCGGACTCCCCGGGAGTCAACCGCCTGACCTCCTACCTACATGAGCCGCATCGTTCCAGTCGGGTTGTATTAGTTCTTAACATTATACACAGTTCGATCATATTTAAAGTTATGTGGTTTATGCATTGGGGCTTTGGAGGGCTAGCCCCAAGGGGCCAACTCCCCCCCATATGGCCTTAGCGCTAAAAACCACGGGCTAAATCCCCACCCGTTATCGCCAACATTTACGTCATTACGTGTTCACATGTTACCGCCACAAGAAATGTTAACCGACCCCAACCGTCATCCGCAAACATTTAACGTTTTGGCTTAACCTGTCACATGCAGTTTTCTAGCCGATGGTTAAGTTTGTTGCCCGGTTTATCCGCTCCAACATTTAAGAAGACCACGCATTCTTATGACATGTGCCCAGGTTAACCACAACATTTAATGATGTGGTTTGCTCGACGGTCAGACTGGCGGAGATTTTGGAGCATGCCCAAGTTTAGGGCGATTTGCCAAATTTAACTGCAGATAACTGCAGTGCTCCAAAATTAGTCGAGCTTCTTTAGGGGTCATTGGGAAAAATGAGTTCAGGCTCTATCTTGAGCTAGATTCGACCAATTTTGGAGTGCCAATAGTCAATTTCGACTATCTCCAACATTCCAAACTCATTGGTGAGGGTTTCAGAGCCATTAGAAGACTTTTGAGCAGGTTTTGCTCCAGTGAAGTTCAAGGGGCCACCAGGAGGCAACAACAGTTTGAGGCCTAGCCAGGGGAGCTAGAGGCCTTATTAAGAAATCCAATAGTCAATTTTAGATGTTTCAGATGTTATGGAACTAATGGTGTGGTTTGCAGAGCTTGTAGAGTACTTTTGAAGGCTGAGATGCTTCAGTGAAGTTCCAAGGGCCATTAGTGCCAGCTTTTGCTAGCAGCAGTTCGGGACCTAGCTAGGGAAGCTAGAGGTCTTATGCAGCGAACCAATAGTCATTTATGACTGTTTTGATACTTATGAATCCATTGATGGAGGTTTTAGAAGTTTTTGAGGACTTCTAGAGTTCAAGAACCCATCAGAGAAGTTTTCAATGACCTTAGTTGGCAAGGGGTGCTGACAGGTGTTGGAGGCGAAACCAGAGCAGCCAAAGGCCATTTTCAGTGAACCAATATTCTATCCTGAATATTTTTGGAATTATGAATCCAATGAAGAGATTTTCAGAGCCATTTGAAGACTTATAGAGCTCAAGAAGCTGAAGGGATTTTTTGGGCAACCAAGGGAAAACCATGGAGGAAGGCCTAGTTTGGGGTTGCAGTGCTCAATTTGAGCAAACGATCAGTCGATATTTGGTGTCTGATGTGTGATACAGATATTAGGTGTGGTTTCAGGGATAGAAAAATAATTCTGAAGGAGTTAGTGCCATGGATAAGCTCAGTGTAGCTTAGTGCACTGATAGAAGGAATCGAGTCTAAGGGAGCCTAGATATATTTGCAGAGTGATGATAGCCATGACAAGGATATAGATGGTATTCTAAGCCCTTTGGTTCAGTTCAGTAACCATTGGATATAAGTGTGGAACTTGTAAAATAAACTTTTCCATAATCCCAAATAGCCAAGTCAAGATGACAAGAGCTCAAGGAGACGTAGCCCACAATATTCAGGTGAGTTCCTAGATTAATTTTTATGTTATGTGTGGGTGTTTTATTCCTGCATTATATTGATGTTACACGTGTTTAATTTCAGCAAGAAAAAATGGACTTAAGACACTTAAACAGTTAAAAACCATACACCTATTTCAAGTATAAATTCTGCAAAATATCAAGTACAAGCTAGATATTTTATTTGTTTAACTGAGTGGGAGGTTCTTGAAAAGCATAACAAGTTATCCAACCCATTTTCAGATCAGGTGGTATCAAATTACTTGGTTTCTTTATTGACAGAGAAATATCTTGGTTGTTTGACTTGAAAGGTGTTTAAATAGTGCAAAGGATTTGACTGTTTGATTGTTTGCAAACTGACTATTTCTTGAGTTTGCTAGAGGTGAAGGGAAAGCTATTGATAGCTAAGTCCGGGAGAGGACAAGAAGGAAGAAGGGCAGAAGGAATATTCCTTACCCAAAGGACCTCGAGGCCACCCTTGAAGCACAAGAGGGTGTTTGCAAAAGGCTGCTTGAATAAGAGCTTAACTCTACAACCATTTTGCTCAAAAGATTTGTCAATAGTTTTTGAACGCTTTGTGAATTTTGTTGAAGTTTTTTTTAGTTAATTTTCATAATGAAAAATTCTTCAAGTGAGGTTTCCAAATCCTCCTCCATCACAAGATTCTTCGATGAAGATTTGAAGTGATACTTCTACATCTTGAAGGACATGGTGCAGATTCTGTTTGAAGATAGAAGAGAAAGCACTGAACTTCGTGAGAAATTGTTTGCTATGAAGCAAGAGAAGGAAGAAATTATTCAAAGAATGCATGAGATGGAGATGCAGCTCCATCAAGCCCAAGAGGCTTTAACCAAGAACATGCGTGAAGGAGAGGTAATTCACTCTAATTTGTCTTCAGTTTCCTCTTCAGAAATATGTGTTAGTTCATTTGAAAAGCACACTAGAGGTATAGGGTCCAAGTTAATGTTTAAAATGGGCTATGAAGGCAAGGGTTTAGGCAAACATGCACAAGGCATGGCTGAACCTATTTTGGTTGAGGAACAACCTAATAATTTTGGTCTTGGTTATGTGCAATCTAATGGTGAAGACTCCAAAGCCATGAAGCCATGTGAGGCAACTTCAAAGAGAAATTTTGTCCCAAGTTCTAATACACAAACATGTCGAGTTTGTTTTCAAGTTGATTTCCATTGTTTGAAGCCTATGTTGCAGCAAGAAGATTGTAGACATGCAGCTTATGGTGAGCATGTGAGTTCGGATAATTTTCAAGACAAGAACGATAATGTTAGTCTTCAAGAGAAAGTTGGAACCTCTACTAGTTCATCTCCTCAAGAAGGAAAAAAGGATGCACATGTAAGGCAACATATGAGGTATAATTCTTCCCATAGTAAAGTTGATTATGTTTCTACAAGGCATGACAATTTTGCATTCTTGAAAGGAAGAAAGAGTTGTTGTACATATTGTGGTATGTTTAACCATGATGTTTCGAGATGCTAAATGGATGCTAAATGTTGGGGTTCCCATGTTTTGGCCAGGTTGACAAGACCAAAAGATGAGACAGCATAGAACCACTTTCAGACCTTAAGATCTAGCCCTCCTAGGTCCAGAGAGGGATCTCTCTATGGTTATCAAAGTGTATGTCTTTGAAGCTCTAAGTTGTGATTTTAGGCTAGTTATAGGCTCAGGGTTGTTTGTTTGATTGTTGGGAATCAGGAAAGGAAGGTCCAATAGAAGACAAGGATGAGTATAGAGGGAATTAGGCTAAAACAGACAACTCAGGGAACATCGAGGCCATTGGGCTATGGAGTCAAGAAAGGATTTATTTGTAATCAATGTGCAAGCTTTCAGTTGGGCTAGTCATCTAGAGCATTTGGATCTTAATGTATGATGGGTGAAGTGGAACATCAAGGACTGAAACTGAAAGGAGGAGAACCAACTAACTCTGTCTATAGATCAGGTCAGAGGTCATTTAACTCCAGACCTGCTTGGACAAAATCAGAGGTAGGACAAGAGATCTTAGAAAGGCCTAATTGGGAGGAAAGATCCTAGAGAGGCAGAGACAAGGTTCTAGACCCCCCAGTATTCTCAACACATCCAATCAAATCCTAATAAGAACGTCTAAACATAGATTTCATTAATTCATACATCAGAGAGCAGGCAATAACATCCACTACACTGGTTAAATCAATTGAAACCAATATTCAGATTCACATATAAGCAGAAAACATAAAGGGCTGGGAGAGCAGCAACATAAGGTACCTATCAAGGGTAAATCTTATGCCAAACTTCTGATGCGAGCCAGTAGAAATGGAATGAAATGAAATCAAACACAGAGATAAGAAAACATCACCAGCTGCTTTAGATCAGGATCCAAAGAAATATGCTTGTCATATTAAAAACAACACCAATCAGGTACATCATATCCCATAGCTTGAACATTCAGTCTCAATACATCAAATCTTAGCCTATCTTACAATATTACACAGAGAACTTGTCTCAAGAGGAAAATGCTTGCGTTTCACTGATATCTCATCAACAACCTTTACAATAATTTCTTCCTGAGTTTTATAGCAGAAGATGAGCCGAGGAGGTAGGTAGGGCACTAAATGAAACATTAAAACACGGAAGAGAAGGAGAGGGCCGGAACCCATTCTATTTTAAATCTCTGCATTTATCCCTGGTACCCTTTTGGGATGAAGGAGTGATCTTCTTCAACCTCCACTTACTTTGACATGGTCCTGATGTACTCCGGCTGCAGTAGTACTCTGTGGTACTGTGGG
This sequence comes from Pinus albicaulis, assembly GCA_034641835.2. NCBI lineage: Eukaryota > Viridiplantae > Streptophyta > Pinopsida > Pinales > Pinaceae > Pinus > Pinus albicaulis. The sequence continues at coordinate 524,439,018 of CM076578.1, forward strand.
TGGATAAATCAACTGGTAATAAAAATGGAATGGTCTGCCATACCACATTAAAACATGCTCTGGTAGCTTGGACTGTTTTCTGGGCGGAAATCTCTTCACTGGAGCACGACATGGAGTAAAAACAATATGGGCGCTCTGTTCTTTCATCGAGAGAAACATCTCTGCTGATGTGGCAGCCCTGATGACTTGGTTTTTTGTGCATTAAACTCTCTGTCGCTTCACTTATATCTTTATCTGCAAAATCTTGCCACTGTAATGAAGACTGTGCAATCATGGCGGCCCTTTACTTCTGCACCCTGCATAACACGCAACTGGACTCAGAAAACAATGCAATGGGAGGATGGATGAAATGGTAGCGCGGCGACGGAGTGGTGACTTTGACTACACAATGGTGACAAAATGCGAACGGAAGGGTGAGAACTCACGAATAATAGGGTTTGGTGGTAGAATGCAGCGCAGATCGTTAGATCATGGCCTGGGGACAAAGATCGGCGGCGAAGATCGAGCGGCGAAATAATATATGAAAGGGGGTGGAACAACTATGAAATATAATACTTTGGTGTAAAGTCTTAAACCTTGACTTTTGAACAAAATACAGAGAAATGCGACCGGAATGTTATGAAATGCGATGAGGTGGGACCCAGCCGGAGGCGGAGGGGGATTCCTTTTGAACCGTTAGATCTTAAATCCAATGGACGGTCAGGATCAAATCGGAGGATCGCAATCGGGGGGAGCAGAGGTGACACATTCAAAAAGTTCCGATTGCGATCAAAAGTGGGAGCGCGATTGAGCATTGGCCGTTGGATCCGAGGACTAGATCAACAGCGCACACTCCATCAGAGGGAAAAGTGGAGAGGCGATGAGCGATGATGCGATTAGCGCTGAGCCGTCGGATCTTGAATTAAATGAACGGTTGAGATCAGATCGGCGGATCGCAATCGCAAAGGGAGAAAAGTGGTAGCGATTGGAAGTTCCTATTGCGATTGAGCGGGGAGTGCGATGGACGTCGGATCAGCGGGGAGGATGGACGATTATGATTTGATTGAGAGATCTCAATCGGGGCGGCACCACTGGGACTTGCGATTGCGATCGGGCGGGGGGTTGCGATTGAGCGCTGACCATTGATCTCGGGTCCAGATCAACGACGGGGAATGCAATCGGAGGATGGCAGCAATCGGGGATCGGAAGACAGGGCTGCAATCAATCGCATCGCAAGTGTTTGCGATGGGCCGATCGGAGGGACGCACATAAATATTGTGATTGCGATTGGGCGGGGAGCGCGCGGGCCGTCCGATTTATATGGCGGATCAACGGTTGAAAAAACAAGCCGCAGGACTTAATAAATAAAGCCAATCGCATCGGAAATTTTGATGTTACAAAGGGATTTCTCGTTTGGCTCCGACCTTCCGATGCGATTAGCACTCAGGACTTGAGCGCTCGGTCCTAGTGCATGGGCATGTGTGGGAAGTGGTTAAGGGACTTGCGGTAAGGGGTTGAGCCCTGTTGTAAAGCGGAAAGTGGGTTTTTTAGCCTGTTTTAATGTATTTTGAGGCCTAAAGGGTAACGATAGGGAGATGGAGGGGGAAATTGGGAAAACGAAGGGTGTAGGGATTTTTAGAGGGGATTTAGGGGGTTAATAGGGAAAATAAAGGGGAAAAGAGGGACTTGGTCAAAGGGGAAAGGGGGTAACAATGTGGTGTTTTGCAGGAGTATGAGGGGCAATGTCGGTCTTTTAGGAGCAGCATTTATAACTAGTGAGGCTTTAGATGGGAAATCAGCAGAGGGGATTTCATTGCAAAGCAGAGGCTTGCAGAAGACATTCAAGGATGATGTGTCTTCAGGGGAGATGCATCCCTTGAAGGTCTCCAAAATAATACAACCCCCAGCTTGCTTGTCAAGAATTTCATAGGGGGCTAATAGTGGCTCCACATGGGGATGGATTCTTCTTGACGGAGTCAAGAAACCAGAGATGATCTTTGGAGTAGGCCAGATGCCTGCTGCTTGGCACATCCCTTTCTTTCTTTGATTTTCAGCTGCCACAATATGTCAGAAATATCAGCAGAAAAAATTTCCCAACCAATCTACCTACCCAGACTACAGTCCTAACATTTTGTCTTCTTTCAGGATGCATTTAAGCTAGTAGACCCTTTACATTTTATTTTTAAAACAAAAGACAACTTATTTTAAATCTACCCTTATTGCTCCATGAGACCAGATTAAACAGTTGGCCTCATATGCTTCTCTACCTAATCTACTACTTGTTGGGATTAAACTGTCCAACAAGTTTCTTCTCCTACATTCTAAAACAGGAAATTGAAAAACAGCCAAGCCAGGATTAGACTGTCTGACTTGCTGGAGTGAAGACTTGTGGAAAACTGAAAGCAAACTGTGAAGGCATGAAATCTGCGATTTTGAAACATCCTTCTTTTCTGTGACTCAAGTTTTGAGCATATTAGAGTCACTTCTTCTCTTCATTTCAGCTCTGGTTTTAAGCATGTTAGAGCTGATTCTTCCTTTCCTTTTCTGTTCTAGGTTTTGAGCGTATTAGGGCCAGCTATTCTGCTTCCTTTGGCTCAGATTTTGATCATGTTTGAGCCACCCTTTTTTTCTTTCGGAGGTTCAAGTTTTGAGCATGTCTGAACCTCTCCTTTTTTATTTTTTGAAACATTGTATGACTACACAATTGATGAGACACAAAATTATGAAATTTGCAAAAATATGTTCAAATGATTTTATGAACATCCATCGATCCAACCACAATTGATTATGATGGTCATCATTGGTCCACGATTAATTCTTTCATGTTTCTTCTACAATGACCTAATTGCAGGATACTATGTGACCTAGAATGTCGATTCTTGGGTGATTTCCTCTTATCCTTATGAGGATGTTAATATGGCTTATTTTTTGGTTTTGCAGACTCAAAGCTAGGTGCAGCAACATTGTCATCAAGAATGAAATTAGAGTCCATGTCATTGATCCATTTATCACAATCAACAAGAGCATTTTCTTCCAGCACCCCAGTATGAATTCCTTTGGCAACAAACGAAAAATCTTTGGTCTCAATAGAGTTGGATGTAGGTAATGACACAGTAGCATGATCATATCCGAGACATGTTCTTGATGTCTGCACTATAGGGTTAATAGGAACAAAAATTCCTTGTCCATTCTTCCTAAGTCCTCCTCTTGTATATCCCATTTTTCTTAGCAATCGAGACAAAATACTGATGGTGTATTTTTCAAAGGTAGGTGAGAAAAACACCACATTATCAACATCAATGAGTGATATTGAAAACTCAACAATAACATTCTCCTTCTGAGCATTTTGAAGGTGACATGCTTCCAATTCAAGGTCCTACTTGCACTCTTGTAAGTCCCAAATGACCTCATCCTTCTCAATCAACTATTGTTACAAGACATCATAATCTTATTTTAGAATTTGATATTGATAAAATAATCTATTGTGCTATTCTTGAAGAGGGCCTTCTTCTTCATGAAGTAGTTCCATTGAGGAAAACCTCCATAATTCGTTTATTATTTTTCTCCTCTAGCCTGTAAATTTTCTTCTTCAAAATTGCATTTTCTAACCCAAACAAGGACTTGACTTCCTCCTTCAAATCATCAAGGGTGTCAATGTTTTCCTAAAACTCAGTCTGCAAGATTCAGGAAATGCTTGCCCATGGTTGACTCCAGATTGTCAACCCCTTTTATTTTCTCAGTGAGAGTGTGTTGGAAGCGATTCTTAAGTGTGGCTTTTTATTTTTTCAAGACAAAAAATAAAGAACCTTATTACGAAACCAATCATTTGTCTTCGTCTCGCAATGTTTCTGCAATATTTTATCCAAATTTCTTATTGTGGATATAATAAACCTTATCATTTTGTGAAAATAAGACAATAATTATGTGAGAAGTGCATTTCAAAAGTTATGATCAATAAGTAAAATTTTGAATAATGCAAATAATGCACATTTTAGCATTATTCACACTTGACCATTTTGTGTAGAATCAAATAAATTTTCATTTTAATGTATGCTTACCATATAAGGATGGCAACAACATTGCAATATTTTGATTAAAAAACCATTTTAAAGACCTCGTCCCTTCCTTCAAATAAACTTTAAAAAAAAGAAGATGCAAATTAATTTTGGAATTTTGGAAAAAATACTCAAAACCAATCTATTACAATGTAAGAATTAAAACATTTTAGGGGTTCATTGATGAAATAATTGCAAAATGGATTGTATGCCTTTTCACCCAATATTAAAATGCTTACCATCTCGATCAACACTCAATGGCATCTTGTAACAACTTATTTTTTAGATTATGGGTCAAGAACTATTTTTTTTACCTCCATCAATTTGTTAGATGGGGTTAATGGTCCACATGTCATCATGAGTTCTTGTGTAACCTTACTCAACTGCCATACAATGTTCCTAAGAACTATATAGAAATAAAAAACCATTATTAAAAACAATTAAAAACATCCAAAGCCATGGTGACATCGTTCGACAAGATCTGGTAGCTATGTAAGGTTTATGAAGTAGTTGTTCCAGGAGCATGAAGGTCTTTGGCACATTTGGGCACATGGTAATAACGTCTCGCTAACCACTCAATGGATTGAATAGAAACTCAAGGAGGCGAGATCTGGGAATAACACCTCAGTGTATATGCACCACTAATAATTATATAACTGCAGGAAAGTATCACATGCAAGCAGAGGGTCGAAGATTCAAAATGCAAAGATCTTGCCGTGAGAATACAAAACACAAGTTGTTGCTACCAAATCCGGGCCATGATCCATTGAGGCCTCCACTGAATAGTGGACATCTCACTGATCCTCTACGAGAACCATCAAATCTGAGAGCTAAAGATTGGACATACATGATTCTTTGATCCCTTGTCATAGTTAATAAAAACCCTATTTAGATTGGAAAGAAAAAAGAAAAAAAAAACATGGGACTCCCGAAGAAAGATTTAGCAAGGTAAAAAACTCATGTTCTAATACCATGATACCATGTAAGAGTCTCAATTACTTATGATATTAATCACACTTATAAAAGTACATAGAAGATCTCTATTATATAACAATAGAGAGAGTTTCAATTACTTATAGTATTAAGCACAATTATAAAATTATATAGAAGATCTCTATTAATATCGGTTAAAAATAACTATGACAACTAAAAAAATACAAATCCCTATATAAACTTACAAGTCACCATAATTAACTCATTAAAAGAAGAAACTTTGAATAATAGTAACTCTAACACCTTCAAGTTCTTATTCTTTTCTTAAATAAGAGCAAAAACTTTAAAAACAAAAAATATTTTTACTATAAATATTTGTTTAAAAATTTTCTACAATTTAATGAATAAATTCTAAAATAATAAATTATTAAAATTAATTTCCGTAATCTAACTTATAAACAAAAAACTTTTTTTCCTAATCACAATTTTCTGCTAATTTTTTGTTCCACTCACAAAAGTGTTTAGAGTTTTGAGGTTCTCCACATAAATGCAAATCTAGTGACGATGACCATAAAATTAAAAATTTTATTTAGCGTACCTGTCAAATAAGAATTGTCCTGAATTTCGATTTTTGGAGATTATTTCTAAAGTTCCGAATCCCAAGTTCCCCCAGCAGCAAGGTTTTTTAAAGCATTTAGCCCCTACTATGATTATGTGAATGTTGTCTCAACTAAGTTTGGAATTTCAAAATTATTCTGTCAAATAAAAAAATGGATAATTTTTATTATTAAGTAGGTTTGGAAATGAATTGATAGTTATTATTTGTTTTTTTTTTTTAATTATTTTAAATGAAATTAATAAAAGTTAAAATTTATCATAATATTATATATTAAAATATTTTATAATAAGCAGTATAGTGTTAAAATAAGAAAATCTAACAATTTATTAATTTAAAATAAAAATATCAAAATTTAAAAATTCTGAATTTAAAATAAAAATATTAAAACTAAAAAAATTCTGAAAAAGTTTAAAGCTTAAAAATGAAATTTTATTTATATTAAAATATTATATATTTCAATTTAATTATAAAACACTTAACTATTTATAAAATACAATTTTTTATATTTGTATATACAATTTATTTGAAATCAAAATTTGAATAAATATATAATTATGAATTCAAATTTTAATTTTAATTTTTTTTAAATGTAATCTGTGTTTTATATTTTTTTTTAATTATAAGGAATCAATAACTTTCTTTTTAAGTTTGGTAGGACTACATTTTCATTATGTCTAATATATTACTTTGATGGGGGCAGGGAATTAACTAGTGATTTCACATCAAGGAGTGCCTTAACAAAACACCCAATCACCATCTATCCAAAACCAGTGAATAATAAATTAATAATTTTTAATTTATATTTAATTATTTATTTTACACAGAGATCATGATTTAAAAAGAAAAACATCATTTTTAAATTTAATAAAAAATAAAGAAATATTATATATATATATATATATATATATATATATATATATATATATATTGCAAAAATTAATTGTAACTCTTGTAATAATGTTAAAAAATATATTATTTTTCATAATACAAAAATCTATCATATTTCGTCTCATCATTAAAAGAATAAAAGAATAGAAATAAGATAATATGCATAGAGATTAGGAATAGTCACCAATAACAAAGCGAAGTTATTCACCTTGTAGAAAGGTTTAGACCTTGCTATATCTCTTGGAATAAAAAAAAATTAAAATAGTGAGAGATTCCTTGATAGTTATAAGAGTGTTCAAAACCTCAACTACTCATAAGCATGATATGAGGTGCTCCATTGTCACAAGAATAGACTATCAATTAAAAAAAATGAACAATTATTGTTCTTTCATATTCTCCATAACCTTAATATGAGGTTGATGGGAGTAATATAGTATATCTAACCATACTCTAATAGAATGTCAGCCAACAAAGAATTTATTGCCTACATTGGGATATGGAAATAGTTGCTCAAACTGAGATAGTTGGGGATGTATTGGGATATGAAAATAGTTGCTCAAATTGAAACTAGTTTTAATGTGATTATGTAAAAATGGTTGTGACTGTGTTTTTGAATATAAAAATACTTCTTTTGTTAAAAAAAAAATTCACTAGACCATGTTATCAATAAAATAAAAAACAATGCAAAATTTTTAATAATAAACTCTAAAAATTTCTTTTCAAAATATTAGTAAGCACCAATCTTCTAAGATTGTCATAATTCTAGTGGATCAAGGAAAAGGACAGAAATGGGTATGGCAACCAAGTGGAAGATAGAATGTTTAAGTGAAACTTTACTTGTAAATTTAGTATTAAAATTTGTAACAATTTAATTACTAAACTTTTTTTTCATGTCAAAATCAATTTGGCCCATGGTTCAAAATTGAACCCGTCACAACTCATCAAGAGGGCTTGGCACGTCATAAAAGTGTTAAACTAAAATTGTGCGTAAAAAAAATGCGGGTTTTGATTTCTATCTGTTAAAAAAAATACAGATCTCTGCATCCTCAAGCTTAATATTTCAGGCATCGGCAAGCTATTTCTCTATAAGCTTCTCATACAACCAGTGATCAACTGTCCGTTAAACATTGCCTATGAAAAGAGGTAAATGTATTTTTCATTGGGAAAAGACCTTTGTATCTTCGAAGAGTGCAAGCTCTTACCATTATTGGTTGTATGAGAAGCTCATAGGGAAGTTAACAGATATAACATACTTCATCAAAATTAGGACAAGAAGACTTTTGTGCTTCCCCTGAAAAATTGTAATAAGTAAAACCATGTTTTTGAGACAGTGGAAACAATTTTGAACATTGAGTAATAACAGATGAAAGGAAAAGGAAATTTGCTTTCTATGACTGAGAGAGAATAATATCTTATTATCATTATGTAGGAAATTTGTATCATGTGAGAATTCGTAAAAAAAAATTAATGACATGAAAGAGATCAATAAATTTGGTGTATTTTGAAAAGTTACAATTTTTTTATTTGAGGGAAGTAATGTGTTATGGAATTGGTTGTTTTCTTTGATAGATTGCTAGATCTTATTTCTGTGGTCAATTTTTGTGTGAGAAAGAGACAAGAAATATGATGTTATGCCCTAATTGACCCCTTGGTATGCTAAGTGTACTAGACCTTTAAGCGGTTATCCCAAACTAAAACGATAATGACAAATGTGACGTGATAACTTTCCTTCTTAGTTGGAGCCTGGTGGAGTATAAGTTATAACTACTTATTTCAATTGAAAAAAGAGCAGTGTAAGGCCTTTGTTCAAAGAAGAAAATAAATGTTGTGTAGTTTTGATCCTTTAACTGTTTTGGAAGTTAGAATGTGAGATCTTATCTATTTGGTTGGCAAATTCTATGGATGTCCAAATCTAATATAATGCATGATCTTGTTTTTCTGGACTAGATCAAAATAATACTTCTATTTAAAAATAATCTGAGTGCTAAGTTTTTTTTTGAGTGGATGCTCTAAATTGCATTAATTCAATGTTGTTGTTGGCTTCAAATTCTCCACCCAGCTCCCCAAAGAGTACACTTCCCTCATTGTTTGAGGCAGTCCATCACAATTCACACGCATTACGAAGCAAAACAACATATTGATCTTTTCATAAAGGCCACCCTCAATATCGTGGAAAGCTTCATCATAGTAGCTGTAAAGAGTATGATTATAGGAATGAGCCAATAGATTTGTTGGTTGGTTTGCAGGAACAACCCCACCAAGTTTAAGTTTAAAAACTTCAGTAGTTTTTCTTCTAATACACAAAAATTCATGGGGAGAAGAAAATCACACCGCCTGTACCTATTTGTTACCAATTTTTTTTATATCCTTTCAGAAATACCATCTCCCGGGAAACTTCTCCCATGTCCAACAGAGAGTTCCAGATTGTATCGGTTATGTAATAGAGTTCCAGATTGTATCGGTTATATAATGTGACATTTTCCCATTTAGCTAGGGTACAATTTCTTGCTTTGTCTTTGCTCCATAAGGAAACCAGTGCCTAAATAGGAGGATTTGATGTCCAATATCTCATTACCCATCTGCCTTGGGACCTTCACCAAATCTTCTAAAATGGTCACATGGCAACACACCTCCTTGTAAACATGACCTCAAAATCGTTTAGTTTGGGACAAATGTTACCAAGAGTATGTGTACCTATTATGAAAACTACCTGTCATCTACTTTTAAGAATTTAACTTATTTAATAAAAATAAATTTGATTGAAAATGAAATGCAAATATAATACATTGTTGTCAATTAAAATGCATTTTTTTTATGTTTTTCTTTATAAAAGAGCAACATGAATATATGTCCTTCTAGTTGAAATAAAGATCAACTCTTCAAATTTTATCATTAATTTGACCATACAATTTTAATAATATCATAAATTTTAATACATTAAAATAACTATATAAATGCTTTGAACATTTTAAAAAATCTTTATAATAATATTTTTTTTTTTTTTTACATATTACACATTTAAAATAGCAATCCCAAAAAATACCTAGAACAATCAAATTTATAACAATAATTTTTTTCCGTGTAAAAAAATGTCATTCCATACCGTGTCAAATTCCAGTTCCGCTCCCTAAACAATGCAATGCCATGAATACAGATAAGACCAGCGAAAATAAAAAGTTAACTCATTTCAAATCTTCTTGCATGTGCAGCAGAATCGCAAGCTGATAATTGCACGAGTCTCTGATCAAATCACCTTACCAACCTATATTCACAAGTGCCCCGTATTTAATTTGGATATCTTTTTAATTTCTTTCTTTCATGCAAGGCGATGTGATAAATGATGATGAAACCATTGGCATAAATCCTCATCATACTCTTCTTTATTTTCCATTTTATTTAAATTGATGCTATTATGTCTGTCTCAGCAGGTATTATGACAATAGTTTTTTTTTTTTTTTGTGATTTTGACATTAATTTTTCCTTTACAAAAAATTAAAAATTAAATTTTTTTATTGTTTATTTATTTAAATTATTTAAATTTATTTTCTGATTTTTTATTAATCTTATAAAGTCTGGAGATTTTCTTTTTGTCAGAGATCAAATCAGCTAGACATTCATTTAAGCTGCAATGCCATGTATATATGGTCATATTCTATCCATATAATTTACATATTTAATAAAAGTAAATAGTGTTATTAAATTTTTATTGTATAATTTTTATATTAATTGTAATATTGGTAAATGAGTGTTCTATCTATAAATTTATTCATATGTATCTGAATTTTAGTTTGTAAGTAAAATTTTTCGTTTTACATTTACTTAATACAATAAAAATAGTTTGTAAAATAAATAAATATATAAGATAATATAAAAAACAATTTATTTTAGTTCATTAATATTAGAACTATGCTTATTCAATGTTCAATTTCTGCTACTTTCAATTTAATACATTGTTTGGCTTAATTTATTTTGGTTAAATGTATTCATGTTTCAATAGGTTTATTTTTTATTTTATACTCTATGTGTGAGATAGTTAAAGGTTTACTCTTTTTTATATAAATATATAACAATTTTATTTAATTATAATATATATATATATATATATATATATATAGTTATGAAAATTATTCATATATATATTTCAACAAAAACAAAATTTTAATATAAAATTTAATTATTTTATATATGTTTTAATTTTATTGATTAAAAATTCATAAACTCAACACTAAAATTTATCACTCAATTTTTTAACCTTTTTTTTTTAATACCACATTACAATAATTAGATCCTCAAACCAGAAATTTTAGTGTATTTTTTTTTCTAAGTGAGATATGAAAACTCTATATGTCATTTTAAACTTACAATCAACAAAGCAATTTTGCCAAGCAAAAACACAACAATCCTTACATTTGACTTATATGCTTATTACTGAATAGCAAATATATTACTGAATTTTAGTTCTAGTATAGCAAAAATTTTGTCTATATAATATTAGCTCATGGTAGAGTAACAAAAGCTATTTACAATTCAAAATTTTCCATAATAATTTAAGCTTAAATTTCCATGGTTAATAATATTATTTAATGCATATATTAATTATTTTTATAATTAATATTTTTTTAAATGTGAATTGTATTAAAATGACTTTACATTATATTTTAGCTCATTCTTAAAATAAAATAAAATTTATATACTATATAATTAACTTACTTTTACTTAATTGTACATTTTTTTAAATTCATAAATACATGTATTATTTTTTTAAATAATTTTTTAGAACATGGCTGAGTTGAAATAAATAAATAAGTTAAATATTAATTACATTTAACCAATACTAATTACATAATAACAATACAAAATAAATTAGTAATTAAATTAAACTAAGTAGCAAGAACTAAAAATAAAATTAAATATTTATTTAAAAAAAAATTATAGTATAGAAGATGTATAAATATTATGCAAATTAAATTTATAAGAACTTCATCATACCTAAATATCATACAAAAAATTATTGATAATAATAATTTAAGTGGAAACTTATTTTAAAAAATAATTTATTATATTTATTTATCATAATTTACTAAATTTACATTAATAAAAATTATATAAATTAAGAGTATTTTGCAATTGCAGTGCAATATTTAATAATATAAAATATTAAATAAACATAATAATATAAAATAATAAATAAACAAACTATTAGCACAAATAATTTAAAGAAAAATGGCAGATTGAACAAAATAAATATCTACTATATATATTTTTATTAAGTATTAAATTATAATTAAAAAGAAGCTCGAGATCGCCATACTAATTTTTTCTTAAATTTTATATTTAAGACAATTCAATTGATATTAAATTTTAATATAAAATAACTAAAATAAAAAGTGACTTTTTAAGACAAAAGATTTCTTTTGTCTTAAACAAATGTCTTAAAATTTCCTTTGTGTAGTAGTGTCCACTAATCAAAAAGCTTAAGTGGTTCTCGTGGGCTCCACTAATCAAAAGCATCCACTATGCATTATTTCCCGGGACTACAGTGACCGGTTTTCTCGTGAGCTTTCCAGTAAAAAGCCTTCACTGTGTTAATATTCTCTTTTATAGTCCTGGTGGGCTCGCTGTATCTAAAGGCATCCACTTTGTAGTACACACACTCACATGCTAGAGTCTGGATGAAGGAGATGTCACTTTAGTGTTATCAATTTTTATGTTTAAAGTGTTTAGTTAATTTTCATATTAAATTATACATGTTTATGTTGGCTATGGAGTTTGTTTTTTAGACCTAGAAATATGTCTGAATTTCTCTATGAAGACGTCATAATGAATAGTGATGTATTATAACATTTTTCTGTTATAATTATTGTGTTGATACTATTTAAGGGTATATATTGTTTCTTTCCGGATGCGGATGTCAATATGGGTTAAGAGGCCTCCAGGCCTGGCGCACACACCAAGGAGGTTCACCTGGGGTGGCCACATGGCCCCCCATGGTGTTATTAATGGCATGCCCATTAACTTTGTTATTCTCTTCATTACCTCCCCGTCATTCGAATGTCCCCGCCATTCTCACCAAATGATACCCGCCGCATTCTCTGGACAGCCGCTCGCTCGCCACCTTTCTCCTCCGCGCTCGCATTGCCCGGCTACCGTGCTTCGCGAGGCGTGCTTTGCCCCGTGCGTACGCCCGCATTGTTGTCGACGCGTCTGTGCCACTTCCGTTTGCTTATAGCACGCCCGTTCGTTCAATTCGCATTGTTCCGTCAATATTGGTCAAGTTAACTCCATTCCTGCAGCTCCTTCTGGCAACTGGTCGGATTCCTCCCAGAATTTCAGTATGCCCAGGCTCAGGCAAAGAATGTCTTGCAGGAAAAGTGCCTCTAGAGGCAGGTCCATGAGCGAGAGACCCTCCAATTCTACTGCAGGTTACTCCATGGACCATGCTGAAGAGCATCACATTCCTCTGTATGTTGATCCTGCTGGTCGTCTCCATGACAGCGTTGCCCCGGCGCCTCCTCATCCCTCGCTCCCGCCTCGTGCTCCCGCTCTGAATGTTCATTCGCCTCCCCCGCTTCAGGCCTCCGCCCCCCCTCTTCGCCCTGGCAGTCATCTCACTACGCATTCAACGCAACAAGTGGAGCTGCGTTTCGACTATGCTTTCTATCAGACCCACCTCCATTATTGTCTCCTCATTTCGATCTCTTCATGAAGAAGTCACTTCCCTCTCTCCGTTCGAACTGCCGTAACCCCGTGGCACCCCCTTTCTGGGAACCGAGCGCACATCTCCCTCCCGGCCCCGCCCCGGGCTTTCCGCCGCGCCTCGCATTCCCCCGCCCGTTCGAAGAATCGCGCATCCGTACGTGCGCACTTGCTAATGGAAGCTGGCCCGTCTGGTGAAGATGCTGATAAGAACGATGAAGAGGATGCGGAAGATCACTATGGCTGCCGAATCGAGGAAGAGAATCCGGAATCCGACTAATTGCTCCAGGATCAATTCTCAGTATGATTTCTGTGCTAGAATTTTTGATAAATTTTTGTTTTCAATGGTCACTCACAGCAGACAAAGCTGCATGTATTTTTTGGCACTTTTAAGTTTTGATAATCTGTATGTAAGTGATATAAGTGACTTAGCACCGGTTTCCTAGTTCCTGGGCGGTGGCAACTTTGACAAAAAAGCTGGTTTCCCATTAATGGGCAGCTCTATAGCTAGACAGACAGTGGACTTCAAGCCCAGTCTCAGGCTTCCTCAGCTGAGCCGAGGCAGTTTTGTACTTTAATGTTTATAATAGAAATAGCGTAATTTAGAAAAAAAAAAAAAAAAAGGGTATATATTGTTTCTAATAATAATTTTATTTTTTTAAAATAAATAAAGTTTTTATGAAAATATAAATATTTAAATTTAAATGGGAAAAAATTTATTTAAAAACCATAATTCTAAAATTATTTTAATTTTATAATATAAAAAATAAAATAATAATTATTATAACAATAACAAATTATATTAAAATAAATTAATTAAAATTAAAATATTAATTATTATAATACTAACAAACTATTTTAAAATAACTTAAAATAAATATATTTAAAATTATTTCTGAGTTATGATATAAAAAATAAATTAATAATTATTATAATAATAACAAATTATATTAAAATAAATTAATTAAAATTAAAATATTAATTATTATAATACTAACAAACTATTTCAAAATAACTTAAAATAAATATATTTATAATTTATAATAAAAAAATAAATAAATTATATTAAAATAAATTAATTAAAACTAAAATATTAATAATTAAAATAATAACAAACAATATTAAAATAAGTTAATATAAATTTATTTTAGCTGAAGTTTTTAAAGTAGTGCTCCAAAGTTAGGTGATATGAATAGATTTAGTTTTTGAAATTAATTAGCAATTATCATGTGTGAATGTTTGTTGTAATTGTATTATCTAATAAATAAACATTTATATACATCAATCATTTCAATTAGTGAATATAAAAGATTTAAAATTGCATATTTACTTTAAAAACCAGAATGCATATGTTAAAACGATGATTTATGAACAAGACTCTAGCTTTTTAGAATGAGGTCCTAAAACATTAAGACCATTATCAACTTATAGATTATTTACCTAGATCTACAACCTACTTAGCACTTAATATGAATAATAAGAGATTACATTACTTGTTGGTTGCTAGTTAATTTTTAATGTTTATTGCCTTACTGCTTGTCTAGTTGTACCAATCACTTATAATGTATTGCAAGTGTTGATGTAAACCCATCTTTCAATTATACAAAAGTTAAAGAGTTATATGAATATTTTGGCTCAGGCATTGATATGTGTATTGAATACCAGTCTTTTTAAGGTTATGTTCATAAATTCATATGGGTTAGGCTAATTGTACCCATTAACAAATAGATACTATTTTTATATAAGAATGGCCGAAGACACTTTTAAATATTTCCCATAAAGATGGCCATATGAAATCAGTATTATGTAACTTTATTTTTATAATATGTAATTTTTTTTTGGAAAAAAAGAAAATTATTAAATCTTACACAAAATCAATATAATCTATCCTACTTATTTGAAATTATTTACTAAATTCTATCTCATAATATATTAATTATTTTAAACTTACATTTCTATCCTATTTAGCTTTAATTATTTTAGGAAAAAGAAAAACCTAAAATGTAGAAAATAATTGAACCGACTTGAATTTTCTCTTTTCTTCAAACTTTATTAGGTATGCACATCAAGACCAACTCCTTTTTAGTAAGTCAAGCTCTTGGGTAGACCGATATAATTTACCCCGTGCAACGACCTTTCAACCTACCAAAATTAATTAACATTAAAAAGCGATTTGACTATGGAAGAATCTCAAATATTGCATCATACCCCATGAAAAAATAAAAGATGAGTAAATAAAGAAAATACAAGTAAATAAACAGATCTACCGAATCCATGAATGAAAAGAAAAGTTATAGCAACAAAGCATACCCGCGGATTTTTTTTTTACGGCCCTTGTAACGTGGATGCCTAATCAGTTTGCTTCATGCATCTGCAATTTGGGCGGGATCTAACTCTGAGGAGATACATCTCATATCAAACTTCGTTTGATATTAAACCTTATTGCGTAACCTTGTATTGTTTTTTCCTTCGGTTGTTGGCTGAGGAGGAGGAAAACTATGAAAACTATTACAAAGAATGAATCAATCTAATTTACCAATATATTCATTTATATCCTACCCTAAGTTAATTATTAAAAAAAGAAAGAAACCTAAGAAGAAACAACTGTGTTGGATATTTTTTTTTCTTCCGCCATATTTGAGACAATCATCCATTGGTAACAAAGAAAGAAACCTAAGAAGAAACAACCATTGGTAACTATTTCGTTTGCTCCTGCCAAAAATAATTGGCATCCGAATTCGCTCTGATCAATGGATGAATCACAAATATTGCATCAAATTCAACGAAAAAGGAGAAGACGAGGAAACAGAGAGTTATGCCAGATCCCTGGGTTAAAAAAGAAAAGATAGGAAGACAACACATACCATAGATTTTGATGATTTTGATGGGTTCGCTCTGATCAATGGATGAATTACAAATATTGCATCAAATTCAACGAAAAATGAGAAGACGAGGAAACAGAGGGTTCTGCCAAATCCTTGGGTTAAAAATAAAAGATAGGAAGACAACACATACCATAGATTTTGATGGGTTTTTTTTTAGCTTTATTTGATTACTGCAAACTTCAGATGAATGTTTAACCTCTATGTTCCAGTTGGACAATTTGAGCATGTTTAATCCTGAACACAAAGAACAAGTATCATATTAAATTCCAGATAAAACCAGATTAAAAAACAGATTCATCTGCAACCCTCAAATGAGAAACAAAAAGTACACGTATCATATTAAATTCCAGATAAAACTAGATTAAAAAACAGATTCATCTGCAACCCTCAAATGAGAAATAAAAAGTTATCTGCAGATTTTGATGGGCACTTCTGGATCCAGTTACTTGCACGGCTCTTCTAAACGGCCATAAATTACACCTGAAGGACATAAATCACATATAAATCAAGAACTCATTTCCTTTCTTTTTTTCCATGCCTCTCTGCTCATCTCTCTCTCACACTCTGCACAAACACAACCCAAGAAGCCACCAGACACAGACCCACAAACAAACAGACATACGCAGAGGGCAAAGACAAAGAGAAGCCACCAGACAGAGACCCCAAACATACAGACATACACAGAGGGACACAAAGACATAAAAAGAGACGGAGAAAAAACAACGCGAAAGAGCGCTCCAGACCGCCATGGAGAGAGAGAATGCAGAGAATACATAGATGTTGAATGTCAATGCGGCAATCAATTTATAGATACAATACCGTACTGCACCGTAATGCGGATTCTATGATGCCCCTCGGCTAGTCATGTGACCGTTAATGATAAAAAAATATCACTTCTATTTTTGAATAAAAGCACAAAAGCACTCATCCAATGCATCGACTACAAAGATTTCATTCAATTCAATTTTCTCGGTTGATTCGCAAGAATTTCAAGACTATATCCCCATCTTCTTGGCGGCAAATCGATTCCTATAAAGTGGTGTCTGATGGTGGAATTTTATTAAATGTTATTTATATTATTTTCTTTTATGTAAACTAATTATTATTTTTTAAATAATAATAATTTAAATTAAATACTTAGTGTCAATTTATTTAAATTAAATATATATTTATATCGTGTTTTTGTTAATCGAATATAATAACAATAATTTGTAAAATTAAAACAAAACTCTATTGGAGAACATTGAATCCTTTCTCAATTGGCCCACTTCCAAAAATGTAACATAATTAAGGAGCTTCTTAGGTATTTATAATTATATAGGAGATTTTTTAAGGGATATTCACAACTGGCAGCACCACTCACTGATCTAGCTAAAAATGGGGCCTTTGCATGGACAGAGACAACACATGAGGCATTTGAGCGGCTGAAGAAAGTGATGAGATCATGTCTAGTTCTAGCCTTTCCCGACTTCTCTCAACCATTCGTGTTGGAATGTGATGCCTCTGGCGAAGGAATTGGGGTTGTTTTAAAACAAAATCATCATCCGATCACTTTTTAGAGTAGGAAGCTTAAGGATTATGAGAGTGCTTATTCCATCTATGACAAAGAAATGCTCGTAATTATGTATGCATTGGCCAAGTTTCAACCATATCTAGTGGGAAACAGGTTCAAGGCCAAAACTGATCATAATAGTCTCTGATACTTCCTGGATTAGAAGCGATTGAATGAGAGGAAACACAAATTGGTCAGCAAGGTCCATTCTTATGACTTTGATATTGAATACGTCAAAGGAAAAAACAATTCAGTAGTAGATGACTTATCTCGGAGACCAACTATCTTATTCCTCATGGACATTGTGGAGGACTATAATTCCCATATTTTAGTAGAATATTCGAAGAACCAGTCAGATTGTGAGATCCTTGATGGATAGTCACCAGAAAATAGGTATAGAGTTGTAAATGACATTATATATTATAAGGACCGAATCTATTTAGTACCATAGTCTCAACTGAAGATGAAGATCATACAAGCAACCCATGATTCTCCTCTGGTAGAACATCTAGAATTTTTGAAGACTTATAGGAACATTAGGGAGAGGTTCACATGTAAGGGTCTCAAGAGGGACATGATCAAATATGTATAGGAGTGCAGTACCTGTCAGAGCAATAAGGTTGAACACACACACCCAACAGGTTTGTTACAGTTTCTACCCATCCCACAACAAAAGTGGGAGAGTGTTTCTATGGATTTCATTACAGGGATACCCTCATCCCAAGGCAAAGATTGTATCTTTGGGGTGGTAGATCGCCTCATTACATATGCCCACTTCTTCAGAATTTCCTCCAAAATTTAGACATCTTAGATAGCAAAAATATTCTTCCAAGGAGTATTTTGACTGCATGGTTTTCCAAAAACCATTATCAGCATCGATGATAGTAGGCTCATGGGAGCATTCTGGTAGGAGTTATTCAGGTTAGGAAGCACGAAGCTCACTCCTAGTACAAGTTACCACCCGAAGATAGACAAAAGCAGTAAATAAATGGGTGGAAGGTTACTTACAGAACTATGTCATAGGGAAACAAAGAGCATGGACCAAGTGGTTGTATTTAGGAGAAAATTTCTATAACACTACTTATGACATGTCCATAGGGATATCATGCTTCCAAGAATTATATGGATATGCGGCATTGTCTTTTGTAGACACAAATTTTGGAGATAACAGGGCAACATTAGCCAAGGATTGGATCCAAGGATGTTAGGATATTCTTCGGGCACTCAAGGATAACCTATAGACAACACAGAATCAATAGAAGTTATATGCAGATCAACAGAGGATTGAAAAACGTTTTGAAGTGGGAAATGTAGTATACCTCTGCTTACAACCATACATACAATTTACATTAAAGCATTGGTATCATATGAATTGGAGCTTTGAGTAGAGAGAAAAATTCATAACATATTTCATGTTTCTTGTTTAAAGAAGGAGGTAGGGTAAAACATCAAATCATCATTGGATTTACCCCCATTAGATGAGGAGGGACATCTTCAACTAGGTCCAAAAGAAGTGTTGGAGGTTCAAGAAAAGAGACTTCAAAGCAGGACCATCTGAGAATATTTGGTGCAATGGAGATATTTGCCCACCGAAGGAGCTCCCTGGGAGGGAGAGCAGATATTTTAGCATCCAACATTGAAATAGCTTGAGGATAGGTAGTTTTTGGCAGGTGGGACTGTAATATCCCAAAACCAATTAACCCCAGTTGGACCTATATATATATATATATATATATATATAAGGGGATTTTAAGCACATGTTACAAGGGGGACTGTAATATCCCAAATCCAATTGACCCTAGTTGGACTTATATATATATATATATATATATATATATATATATATATTGGCCCTGGGTAATTATCCACCCAGGGTAATTTCCCATGGTTTCTCTCTAGAAATCAAGATTTAAAAGGAGGAGAAGAAACAAGAGCACGACACATATTTGAAAATTTTCTCTGGGCATTAATTTGGAAGATTAGGTGAGATTTCAAGAAATAATGGTCTCAGGTGAGATATTTCAAGCTAGCTTCAGTGTGGTTGAGCCTCACCCTAGTCAACAAACCCAATTTTGGTGGTTCTCGAAATCACCCTAACTGGATCATTTTTTTTATTTTTTTTGGTCTGGGGTTTCACACGTCTATTGTTTCTAGTTGTGGATATTTTTCCTTTGGGTTTCTCTGCAGTGTTTATGAAAATTGGCTCGATTGATACCTTATAAATCACTGAACTATTATAACTTGTTGAAGGTTGATTCATATAAGGAATCATCATGCAGAATGGTTTGATCACATGTTGAATATATGTTTGGTGCCTCGTTGGAAGTTTGTAAGAAGATACTTCATTGTTTATTCTCATGGTAGTAGGGCATGAGCTATTTTGGGGGTACTGTGACGTGATAATTGTTGCAATATCAACATTGTGAAGATTGTGGGAGACTTGCATCGGATCGATGCCCATAGAGCATTGAAGAGGGACCAAACACTTCAAATTTGAAAGTCACCTTGTTAATCGTGAAATTGTTGCTCTTTGCGTATCCTTATGCACAAAAGATGATCTAGCCACGAGACTCCTATTGCAAACTCTAGCAAATTTCCTTAAGGAGAAGGCCAAACACCGAAGGAAGTATCAAAGCATAGTAGGGGAGATTGTGAAATCCTACTTCGCGGACCATATCTCATGTGGTAGGTACTCATAGTGGCTTGCATTTAAATCACATTCTTTTAAAAAACAATAGTACTGGAAAGTTATTGCAATGCCAAAATGTGATTTTTTAGGGCTATTTCAGGTGTTCGGTAAGAAGCATGGATATCCACAGTGGACGCAGGGATAATTTCTTTATTTTATGATTCAATTTATATGATTGGCGCTACTACGTATGCTCTTAATTATAATCAAATCATTTGTCCTTTAATAAAATTCATATCGCGCAACTGTATGTTTGAAAGTACCCAAACCAAGGTCAAAGTTTATGGTTGGTCATGTAATTAAATAATCGTATGCCATTGTCTCATTGCATGGCCCATTTGGTTTCGAAACGGTTGTTTAAATATGCCTCATACAATGAAAACACTTTGAGTACTCGATTTTATGGTGTTCGTATTGTAAGGTTCATTAGGCTTATAATTTTGAAGTAGCCAACTATATGAAGTGTTATCGTAACTTAGAAACATATTTCGATTGTATTTTTCCGATCAAAAATATATTTCAATTATATTTTTCCGTAGGAATCTTACAATGAACAAGAACCTTGCAATTATCATCTTCAAGTAGTTCAAGCAATCCTAGGTTGAAAAAATAGATAATACCTCTTATCAACTTCCCCGATTATAATAACATAATTTTTGTAATTGTTATTAATTAATAATAATTGAATGCAACTGTTATTAATTCGTTATGATTTACAAAATGATTAAAGTAATAAAAACACAATTGTTAATTTTTTTTCAAATTTTCAATTTTTATAATGTAATATAATTGTTATTAAGTTATACTTGATTACAAAATAATAAATGATGATTAGTTTAAATGAAAACATTACAAAATAATAAACAATGATTAGTTTAAATGAAAAATAATGAAATAAAGTTGTTTGGATTATAAAAGTGATATTTATCAAATAAAATAAAATATTAAATTATAAATTAATTATAAATATTTACTAAAATTTAACATATATTAAAAAGTGTTTCTCCACTATGTTGTCAATTTGGTATGTTGATTAGTGATGACTTAAAGGATAATGGTGCGGGACATTCCACCCCACACACTTGATATCTATAAGTTCAGAGGTTGCATGTAATTTCATTGATACAACATGTAATGAAAGGCGATAAAATTATACACCCTCCAATCTCTTAATATTTAGTGCTTATATCATCTATTGCATTTTTTAAAATGCAATCATGATAGAGGAGGAGGAATCCCATGTGGAGGTGGGGAAAGTTGGAATGTATGGAAATGGAAATTTTCATAGATTCAACATAACTACTCTCTTCCAAAGTGGGTTTTTTTGGTTTATATTTGTGATAGTTTGGCTACATTGGAGGGATGTGGGAGGTGATTTTTTGTGGTGTTTTAAAAATAGATTCAAGCAAGATGATTTGAGTGAGTTCTAGTTTAGGTTAGACAACTCAACAGTGGGAATAAAGGCCCAAATTTTCAAGGTAATAAATCTGTATTGATTCACTCCTTCGGAAATGTTGAGGACGTTGTCTATATAGCTAGAATTTTTGGGTTGGCGATCTCTTGTCTTGAAGAAGGCTTCTCATATTCGGGTTTCTGATTGAAACCAGACAAATAAAAAAAATTGTATTGGAATTGGCTTTTGAATAAATTTTAGAAGAGCCTGTCTCTCTGGTCTCATCATTGGTTGTCTTTGGGAGGTAGATATAAACTCATCTAATCTGTTCTACAACAGATTTTAGTGTAGTGGATGTTCCTTTACACGTTTCCAATGAAGGTTATTAAGAGGATCAAGGCAATCATCACTCATTTCCCATGGTCATGGGTTAGGGGGGATCACAAGTTTCATCTAGAGTGTTTGGATGTCATTTCTAGAGAAAAGGAGTTATGTGGCTGGGGTATACTGCACTTGAAGTTTTTTGGGTGGGATTTATTAACCAAGAGTCTTTGGAGAGATTTAAATGGCAGAGTATTTGGAAAGATATCATAAAAGAAAAGTAACTGAAGGATTTCTCTCTTATGGAGTGGTACAGACGTGGGGTTGTTGTTATGATGAAGGGTTCACACATCTGGAATAGTTTTCTAAAAGTTAGGAGTTGGATATTTGAAAATTTCCAAAGGTATTTCAGAATGGGGGACACAATTTTGATTGGGATCGACCCAATACTGGGGGTGTGAAACAACCATTTTCTTCCTTTTCGGGTACTTGATGCCTTGCATTCGAAGGGCAATTTCTTCCTTGCTCGGGCCTATGGGTGCGAGAATGATATAATTTCCTACCTGCCTTGGAAAAATGCAAAGAAGGTTGGATTATCTAGTTCCAATGTTGTTTTTGAAATCAATACATTACAAATTATGGTGGGCAAGTATTTTAATGAGGGGGTGTGATGATTCCTTATATTGGATAGGAACCCTTCGTAATAGGAACATGGTGGTCTCGGAAATATATAAATACATTTCCTACAATTCTCATGGCTTGACAAATCAATGCTCATATAAGAGGGCCTAGAGTTGGAAAATTCCCTTAAAAGATATTATCTTTGGGTGTCTTGCGTGGAAAAATCACATTCTTACATGGGAAAATATTTGTAAAAGAGGTATCAATGGTCCGAACTGGTGTATCTTCTATAGGGACTCACAGGAGGATGTCCATCATCTATTTTTACAATGTCATTTTACTACTGTGGTGTGGGTGAGGGTACTGGATATTTACAAGCTTCCTTCAATTCAAACTTTCCCCTCCTTAGAGACATGTTATCAATGGTGGTTCAACAGGTGAGGGAAATTCATATCTATCCATATGTTCATCACTTAGGAAATTTGGCGTGTGAGGAATTCTATGATCTTTGAGGGTAGTCCTTTGAATATTTCACATACTTGTAACAACATTTAGGCTTGGTTTGAGGTTGAGGTTCGGGAAATAAAATTTTATATGACGGCTAGGTTGCTAAAGAATTTCTTTCATGTGAGATTTCCCACAATTTTTTTTTTACAATGCCTCTCAATTAGGTGGATGTGGTTGTAGGGTTGTGTTGCTGATCAATTCACACGTTCAGATTCAATTTTTCTAGTTTGACGCGCGGGTGGGGTGCGTGGGGGGTGGGGGTTACAAATAGAAGAGAAGAGACACTCGCCCTATGAAGACCATTATATATGGCTAGGAAACAAAGTTTGTATCAGATTTCTGTCTACCTAGAATCCAGGACTATTACTTATTGGGTTGCTGGAAATGCAAAAAGTATTGTCCCCCAACTTGGTAAATTGCTTGGTTCATATTCAGAATTTAAAGCAATATTTTACAGGTGTCTCTTTTCAACATGTGTATAGGGAGTTAAATAACATGGCATATGGGATGTCAAAGAAGGGGTTGGATTCAACTCTAGGGTTTCTTCACTATAACTTTAGATATGATGGTAGGGTGTAGGATGAAGACATGATGCCACTATGTTGATCACTCTTTGATTG
This sequence comes from Pinus albicaulis, assembly GCA_034641835.2. Classification (NCBI taxonomy): domain Eukaryota; kingdom Viridiplantae; phylum Streptophyta; class Pinopsida; order Pinales; family Pinaceae; genus Pinus; species Pinus albicaulis. Next base: position 524,462,776 of record CM076578.1, read on the forward strand.
AGGATGGTCAAATCACCTATTTTTTCATTTTTGGGTCTCGATATATAATGGATGCATAGTTCTCTCTTATAGGATGTATATGAACCTTAATTTGTCTATGGTAGGGTCTTTAGGAATGTAGAATTATTATATGCTAGATGTTGTTGTACATGTGTATATATTTTTTGTTGGGACTAAAATATTTAGTCTTGGTATAATGAACATATTAATTTTGTTTTTTTTTGTTGAGACTGAAGTATTTAGCCTACATATGATGAATTTTTGTTGAGACTAAAATATTTAGTTTGCATATGATGAACATATTGAAAATATATTTACTATTTTTTTCATATTAATTAAATTACCATCATTTTTTATTTTCTCTCTAAATAAATAAAGCCTTGAAATCCATGCCATCATGTCCCTTGAGATGAGGAAATTTTATATTTAACCCTGATTAACACATGTATTCATTTTTAATTAAAATATAAATCATAAACTTACACAAAATCTTGTACATTGTGCTGATTGAAGTGGTGTTAGGTGATGCATGACATCGTGTGACTCATCCTCATGGTGGTAGATTGGGTGGAAGTTATCATTAGTGGTGTATTGACGAGAAGGTGAAACTGCTCTCTGAAATATGGTAGGTGCATTACATAATCCAAAGGGAAGTACCCTATAGGCATATGTTCCCCACAGACATGTAAAAGTGGTTTTGTCTTGATCTTCTGGTGCTAGTTGGATTTGATTATATCCACTAAAACCATCTAAAAATGAAAAATACTTTTTTACTGCTAAGGTATGTAATACTTTATCTATAAAGGGTAGTGGAAAATGATCTTTCAAGGAGGCTTTGTTTAATTATCTGTAATCAATATATACTTTCCATTTTCCATTTTTCTTTAGAACAATCACTAAAGGTGACACCCATTGACTACCTGATATCAAATAAATGAAATTCACATTCAAAAGTTTTTGTAATTCCTCTTTAAAAATTTCTCTCAGATTCAAGTTCATTCTCCTCTAAGGTTGTCTAACTAGTTTGACATTTTCCTGTATATAAATATGATGCATACAAGTTTTAGATTTAATCCCTTTCATATCAATATATTCCCATGCATAAGCAGAATAATGTTTTTGTAGCATCTTTATTAATTTTCTCTTTTGAAATTCTTTCAATTTATTGTTAATATTCAATGTTTTGCTTGGAAAAATTTCTACTTGAGAATTGACAATTGCTTTGATAAAATGAAAAGCCATTTGACGAGATGATAGATATTCAATATTACATTGTTCTTGAAAATTTTGATCTTTCTCATAGTAAGAAGAATAATCCTTATTATTAATTAAATTTATTAATTGATCTTCTTCATCCAATTATCAAAAGTATATATTGGTTGCATATTATCAAAGTATTCAACATTGTCATCTATCCAAATTTCACTTTCCACTTTAGTTATTGTTTTTACATGAGGATACAATATGAATTTATTAGTGGAATTCCCATTATATATATATATACATATCACTAGAATAAGTAATAACAAAACTACAACATAGTTATTATAAAATTAATTAAGTAATATGTATAATTGTAAGAGTCTAGCATCATCTACTATATATATATATATATATATATATATATATATATTATATTTAACCAAAACTTTAATATCCATGATGATGTAAATAGTGATTGACCAAGTCTATCAACACTCACACACTTATAAAATCAATGTAAACTTTTCAAAAAATACATAAACTTAAACATCTACTTATTTTTGAATCAATAAAATATTTCACTAGTATTAAAGAATTTCTTTTATATAGATATATAATTTTAACAATTTTATCAAATATTAAAATAAAACACACATTAAAAGTATGCAAATCATCTATCTCATTATATATTATATAGGTAATTGTTATACGTCATTATACATTATATATGTAATTATTATACATATAATTGAAGTAGTTTTTAGTGGGACTTTTTGGAGTTTCCAATGCTTGAATCTAGTGAAAAAAATTGAAATAAAATCTTGATTTTTGTTATTTAAACTAATTTTTTCACCACCCAAAAAAAAACCCCTAAGACATTTAAATTGTGCAAGTTACCTATCAAATTTCTATTTTCAATACATTTCTGTCAAATTTTAAAGAAATTAGAGTAGAAAATCCCACCAAAAATATTGATTTTTGTTACTTCACACGAACTGTTTCACCTACCCTAATTTAAAGTGACTGTGACAGGTTGTTGTCTCGTCTAGAGCGGACTCGAGACAAATATTAACCACAAAAAGAATCAGGATGAATTTTTCTTTTCGAGAGGAGAATCAAGGACCAACTCGATCTCCAGGATAATCGGATTCAGCTATTGCCAACGAGCCCTAGTTACTGTATTATATCCTGCAACTCTAGAATCCGGGCATTCTATGATTATCAACTAATAGGTGGCAGGAACAGATGGAGTTTTCTGCATTCATCGTGCAAGGACCCCATGTTGGAACTGACTCATCCTAGTACTTGATAATCATGCCCCACAACCACCGATGTTACTCCCACTTTTTGGCTCAGGCCTGGGAGAGGTATGTCTTTTTCAAAGGTAACAGAAAGTGACATGATTTAGGTGAATACTTGATAGCACGCGTGTCAGCCTAGTGTCTATGAGTTGGATTTACATCCTTGGCTCGAAATCAACTCACAATTTTGTTATGTTTAGGCCCTACAGGGTACAGACTACAGTGTTACCTAAATTCTTAATCTATTTTTTGTGATTTTGTGATTTGTAATTTCTATCTAGGTCCGGGAAAATTATTAAGGCGGTTATAAACAAAAACAATAAATGTAATTTAATACATTATCAATGCAGTTATAAACGAACAATAAAGAAGTACACTATTAACTTCTTAATCTGCCTTTTGTGATTTGTTAACTAAGATTAAGAAAACTATTAAAATGGTTATAATTAAATAATAAATGTAACATAATCTACTAATTCAAAATCAGGTTTTGGGTTCATTTTTATCTGAATTTATCTACATTTGTATTCTATCTGGAATTAGTTATTTTATTTTAGAAGAAAAAGAAACTCACCTGGTCATCTAGAATATGGAGAAGAGTTGAGTTAAGTTGGATTATTCTCCTTTTTTCTTCGAGGGAGTTAAGCTGAATTGGATTATTTTCTTCTCTTCTTCCACCATACCTAATGCAAAGGAGTAACTCCATTTTCTCCACTAAAAATTAAATAACATCGAAAAGTTATATGATCAATACAGGAATCGTAACCATTGCATCAAACCCAATTGAAAAAGGAAGATGATGAATTAAATAGAACTAGTAGATCCAGGGGAAGGGGAAAGTTATAAAGGAAAAATGTACACAGGGCAGATTTTAATGGGCAATTTGACTTCTAAATTCTCGCAAGGCTGACATGGATGTCCAATCCGTGTGCCCTGGGTTGTTTGAACTCTGGGGACATAGATCTGATATTGAACCAGAATACAGACGAAACCCCGAATTAAAAATATTCCAAGTCAATTTACTGACTCAGATACTGCATCTTTCTCTGGCTCCAAGCCTCCAATAAGAAAATAAATAGCTATATATACAAAATATACCTCAAATTTTGATGGGTCTTCTGGATCCAATTGTTGTCCAGATGCGCAGATGCACATTCTCTCCGTCCATTGCTTTGGCGGGTTCGAACCCTGAGGCCATACATCTCATATCGAACCCAGGACCATGTGTTACAAAGCCAATTGTGGTTCACCATGGCAGTAGACCGAGTACCATTTATGGTTCCAGGCATGGAGTGCTGCCCAATTGATCATCTTGTTTCAGATCAACATGCAGGCATATTCTCAGTAGCACACAATGAAATGTACCTTGAACATCAAAGCAACCGAACCAAATGAAAGAGCGCATCCCAGTCCTCTCCTCCCTTTTTAATTCGAGAAACGTATACCAATCAAATTAGGTTTTCTGTTTGTCCCAGTCCTTTGTCTTTTACTTGCAAGATGCACACAGCGAGTTCGAACCTAATAAAACTAGCGGGTGTGAATCCAATCAAACCAAATCAAAGATCTCATCTCCTTCCTTTCAAGATGCGAGCCGCTTCGAACCCAATCAAACAAAATGGAAAAGCCCATTCTCCTTTTGTTTAATTTGACATAGATATAACAATCAAATTAGGTTTTCCGTTGAAAGACTGTGTACGGTAGATGAATGGTAAAATTTATCTTTATATATTTAAATTTAATATTGAAGTTTATATATATATATATATATATATATATATATATATATAATAGAAAAAAAGGTGTTAGAAAAAATAAGTAAAAAAAATATGAGTATAAAATTTTATTAAATAAAAAATTTAGTTTAATAATAAATATAAATTAAAAAAAAATATATATATATATGAAATTTAAAGAAATAAAATAAGTGTTTATTAATTATATATATTTTGAAAAAATTCATATAAGTATATTTAAAGTATGATAATTTTCATAAATTAAAAGTCAAAGAAACCTTTATTATAACAAAATAATTTGAAATTGTTATTATGATTGTACTCAAGACATGTATAGATGAAGTTTTAATCCACAATATCTATATGTTAATAATTGTACTGCATATCATTGTTCTTGATTTTATTACGCAAGCATATATTCAAAGTAAATACAAAAATTCAAACTAAATGCAAAATGCTAAAAACAATCAACAAATAAAAGATTCAAATAATCTATATCACCTATCACTAAGCCATAATAGGTTTCCCATTGTTAAAAAACTATACAGATAATTTTTATTAGGGAAACCTATATTATATCTCAAACAAAAACATATAAATATTAAAATGTCTTCCTTAATGTACTTGAACATGTATTGCTCACCTCTTATTTTACTAAAAAATCACTCCCTTTACAATTCTCAAACTTCTATTTAAAAATCATATATAATTATATATATTTATTTTAAAAAATAACATAAAATAATAAAAATAAATTTCTAGTTAAAAATCATATATAATTATATATATTTATTTTTAAAAATAACATAAAATAAGCAGAAAATTCAACTTTGATTATATTTCTTTATTTAAAAAAATAATAAAAATAATGTACAAGAAAATTCATCTCACGAGTACTTTTATTAGCAACCCAACAACATTCATTCAAAGGAAAGTGCGTCAGTAGCAACCCAACAACATTCATTCAAAGGAAAGTGCGTCGAAAGCCGAAGCGTCCAGTGCAATTAAATGTTATACAACACACTATTTCTTTTATTGACCTGTGTGAATTTCTAATGTTAAAAATCCAGTTCAACTCGAAGATTCTCTAATTCTGACACAGCATATGATTCAGCATAACTAGAATCATAACCACTGGCTAGTTATGACTAAAATTAAACACCAAATCATTTTAAATAAGTCAATGATTATAAGGAGAATTTATACCAAAACTTGGGATGAAAATTATAAGTATAGATTCTCTGGGATAAAAATCTTAGATGATCCTCCAAAAAGTAGCTTAAGTGGTTCTCGTGCGCTCCACTAATCAAAAAGCTTAAGTGATTCTCGTGGGCTCCACTAATCAAAAGCATCCACTATGTATTATTTCCTAGTCATGGGACTACAGTGACTGGTTTTCTCGTGAGCTTTCCAGTAAAAAGCCTTCACTATGTAAATATTCACTTTTATAGTCCTCCTGGGCTCGCTGTATCTAAAGGCATCCACTTTGTAGTACACACACTCACATGCTAGAGTCTGGATGAAGGAGATGTCACTTTAGTGTTACCCGAAAACAATGATTCCTAATGCCATTTTCAATTTTTATGTTCAAAGTGTTTAGTTAATTTTCATATTAAATTATACATGTTTATGTTGGCTATGGAGTTTGTTTTCTAGACCTAGAAATATGTCTGAATTTGTCTATGAAGACGTCATAATGAATAGTGATGTATTATAACATTTTTCTGTTATAATTATTGTGTTGATACTATTTAAGGGTATATATTGTTTTTAATAATAATTTTTTTTTTTTTAATAAATAAAGTTTTTATGAAAATATAAATATTTAAATTTAAATGGAAAAAAATGTATTTAAAAACCATAATTCTAAAATTATTTTAATTTTATAATATAAAAAATAAAATAATAATTATTATAACAATAACAAATTATATTCAAATAAATTAATTAAAATTAAAATATTAATTATTATAATAATAACAAACTATATTAAAATAAATTAATATAAATTTATTTAAAATTATTTTTGATTTATGATATAAAAAAAAAATTAATAATTATTATAATAATAACAAATTATATTAAAATAAATTAATTAAAATTAAAATATTAATTATTATAATACTAACAAACTATTTTAAAATAACTTAAAATAAATATATTTATAATTTATAATAAAAAAATTAATTAATTATATTAAAATTAATTAATTAAAACTAAAATATTAATTATTAAAATAATAACAAACAATATTAAAATAAGTTAATATAAATTCATTTTAGTTGAAGTTTTTAAAGTAGTACTCCAAAGTTAGGTTAGGTGATATGAATAGATTTAGTTTTTGAAATTAATTAGCAATTATCATGTGTGAATGTTTGTTGTAATTGTATTATCTAATAAATAAATATTTATATACATCAATCATTTTAATTAGTGAATATAAAAAATTTAAAATTGCATATTTACTTTAAAAACCAGAATGCATATGTTAAAATGATGATTTATGAACAAGACTCTAGCTTTTTAAAATGAGATCCTAGAACATGAAGACCATTATCAACTTATAGATTACTTACCTAGATCTACAACCTACTTAGCACTTAATATGAATAATAAGAGATTACATGACTTGTTGGTTGCTAGTTAATTTTAATATGGATAATAAGAGATTACATTACTTGTTGGTTGGTAGTTAATTTTTAATGTTTATTGCTTTACTACTTGTCTAGTTGTACCAATCACTTATAATGTATTGCAAGTGTTGATGTAAACTCATCTTTCAATTATACAAAAGTTAAAGAGTTATATGAATATTTTGGTTTGTGCATTGAAATGTGTATTGAATACCAGTCTTTTTAAGGTTATCTTCATAAATTCATATGGGTTAGGCTAATTGTAACCATTAACAAGTAGATACTATTTTTATATAAGAATGATCGAAGATATTTTTAAATATTTCCCATAAAGATAGCCATATGAAATCAGTATTATGTAACTTTATTTTTATAATATGTAATTTTTTTGGAAAAAAAGAAAATTATTAAATCTTACACAAAATCAATATAATCTATCCTACCTATTTGAGATTATTTATTAAATTCTATCTCATAATATATTAATTATTTTAAACCTACATTTCTATCCTATTTAGCTTTAATTATTTTAGGAAAAAGAAAAACCTAAATGTAGAAAATAATTTAACTGACTTGAATTTTCTCTTTTTCTTCCGCCTTATTAGGTAGGTATGCACATCAGCACCCACTCCTTTTAGTAAGCTGTTTCACAGAATCGACATAATTTACCCTGTGCAACGACTCCTTTCAACCTACCAAAATTAATTAACATTAAAAAGCGATTTGACTATGGAAGAATCTCAAATATTGCATCATACCCCATGAAAAAATAAAAGATCAGTAAATAAAGAAAATACAAGTAAATAAACAGATCTACCGAATCCATGAATGAAAAGAAAAGTTATAGCAACAAAGCATACCCGCTTTTTTTTACGGCCCTTGTAACGTGGATGCCTAATGAGTTTGCTTCGTGCATCTGCAATTTGGGCGGGATCTAACTCTGAGGAGATACATCTCATATCAAACTTCGTTTGATATTAAACCTTATTGCGTAACCTTGTATTGTTTTTTTCTTCGGTTGTTGGCTGAGGAGGAGGAAAACTATGAAAACTATTACAAAGAATCAATCAATCTAATTTACCAATATATTCATTTATATCCTACCCTAAGTTAATTATTAAAAAAAAGAAAGAAACCTAAGAAGAAACAACTGTGTTGGATATTTTTTTTTCTTCCGCCATATTTGAGACAATCATCCATTGGTAACTATTTCGTTTGCTCCTGCCAAAAATAATTGGCATCCGAATTCGCTCTGATCAATGGATGAATCACAAATATTGCATCAAATTCAACGAAAAAGGAGAAGACGAGGAAACAGAGAGTTCTGCCAGATCCCTGGGTTAAAAAAGAAAAGATAGGAAGACAACACATACCATAGATTTTGATGATTTTGATGGGTTCGCTCTGATCAATGGATGAACTACAAATATTGCATCAAATTCAACGAAAAATGAGAAGACGAGGAAACAGAGGGTTCTGCCAAATCCTTGGGTTAAAAATAAAAGATAGGAAGACAACACATACCATAGATTTTGATGGGTTTTTTTGAGCTTTATTTGATTACTGCAAACTTCAGATGAATGTTTAACCTCTATGTTCCAGTTGGACAATTTGAGCATGTTTAATCCTGAACGCAAAGAACAAGTATCATATTAAATTCCAGATAAAACCAGATTAAAAAACAGATTCATCTGCAACCCTCAAATGAGAAACAAAAAGTACACGTATCATATTAAATTCCAGATAAAACTAGATTAAAAAACAGATTCATCTGCAACCCTCAAATGAGAAATAAAGAGTTATCTGCAGATTTTGATGGGCACTTCTGGATCCAGTTACTTGCACGGCTCGTCTAAGCGGCCATAAATCACACCTGAAGGACATAAATCACATATAAATCTCTCTCCTCTCTGCTCATCTCTCTCTCACACTCTGCACAAACACAACCCAAGAAGCCACCAGACAGAGACCCACAAACATACAGACATACACAGAGGGACACAAAGACAGAGAAGCCACCAGACAGAGATCCCAAACATACAGACATACACAGAGGGACACAAAGACATAAAAAGAGACAGAGAAAAAACAACGCGAAGGAGCGCTCCAGACCGCCATGGAGAGAGAGAATGCAGAGAATACATAGATGTTGAATGTCAATGCGGCAATCAATTTATAGATACAATACCGTGCTGCACCTCGGATTCTATGATGTCCCCGTTAATGATAAAAAAATATCACTTCTATTTTTGAATAAAAGCACAAAAGCACTCATCCAATGCATCGACTGTAAAGATTTCATTCAATTCAATTTTCTCGTCCAATATGGAAGTATGGCGGTTGATTTGCAAGAATTTCAAGACTATATCCCCATCTTCTGGGCGGCAAATCGATTCCTATAAAGTGGTATCGGATGGTGGAATTTTATTAAATGTTATTTATATTATTTTCTTTTATATAAACTAATTATTATTTTTTAAATAATAATAATTTAAATTAAATACTTAGTGTCAATTTATTTAAATTAAATATATATTTATATTGTGTTTTTGTTAATCGAATATAATAACAATAATTTGTAAAATTAAAACAAAACTCTATTTAATTTTATTATTTAGATTATTGATTTTTTATTATTAAATTATACTAAATTATAAATAATGATTAATTTAAATGAAAAATAATAAAATAAAGTTGATACTTATCTAGATAATGTTTATTATATTGATATGTCAATTAGTGGAGTCTTAGTTGTTAAAGCACTTTTATTATTGAAAGGTCACAAGTTTATTTTTTATTTTTTTTTATTATTGTTGGGGTTGAGTTTCCTTAGATGACCTATTCACCAAGAGAGTTTGGTGGGCATTGTTGTCACTACTTGAGACTTATTTCACCAAGGGAGTTTGGGCAGGGTTGTCACTATTTGAGTCTTATTCACCAAGGGAGTTTAGGGAGCGTTGTCCCTGTGACAGCCTCATTAAGAGTTAACTAGTATTAACAAGTTAAACACAATTTGCTTATTTTTATTTTCTAGCAAGAAAGACTAAATTGTTATGTTTATGAAACAAATTATTATTTTGTTTTTTGTTATTGAGTTAATTGGAGGAATTAATGAGTAAAAACAAAATCTTTTAAGCTGATGGTAAAAAGTTTCCAAGAATAGGAGGTGGTTGGGGATAGTTGGAAAATAGCTACCTACTCCTCTGAGGATAAAGTTGAATCCCAAGAGAGGAGTAGGGGTTCTGTGAAAAAGAGGTGTAGGGGAGTATTTTCTAGAGCTGGTTGGGGACCAGTTGAAAATAGCTCACAACAACCCTTATAAAGCCTGAATTTCTGAGTGTGACTAGATTGGCCATCTAAAGGTCATAGCAGGAAAGAATTATTTTCCATTGTTAACCCGTGGCACTGTTCAGATTCTGGAGCTAGGGGGCAGGTGGAGGACGTCATAGCCTCCCTTGAAGGTTGGGAGGACCACAGTTTGAAAGATTAAGTTCCAGATAGTATACAGAACTAGAGTATGTTGAGCTACAGTCTTAATACGAAAAGTTTAGACTGTTTTAGATTTACTGATTTTACAATGCATCCATAGAGGATTGAATATCGAAGTTCTATTAAGAGGTTGTCATGAATTTTCTGTGTAAAGGAAGTTATATTAAATGGTAGTAATGTAATTTTTGTGTAAAGGAAAGAAAGGTACTACTGTTAAAAATTACATTTATATTTTGTCTGGACTGCGGTATGAATTTATATGTTTACCTATCAAGAACATATAGGGATTAATTGCAATTACATGAAAATAAATGGTATTTTCTTATTACAGCTATAACCTTACTGTACGCACATATACCGGTATGTATTTAGTAGGGAAGCAAACAATAAAAACGATACAAACAATTGACGAAAATGCATGCTGTAATACATATTGATACTCATGGATTTAAATCTCTTGACGACTGTTAAAGGTAGCAAACCAGTAAATCAAGAAACGTAGAACTTGAGGTTTAGGGTTTGGGTCGAAACCCTACCCTTGCCCATTTGTTCTTTGTAAACCAATCTCTATACTCAGACCTTCACTCGGCGGTCCGGTCACCGTATAACCTATGATAAAAGCAACGAGTAAACAAATAAATATTGGCGGAGTATAAGTTAATAGTATTTCTATATTACAGAGGTAAAAAAAAACCAGAACCTATATGAAAGAAACCACAGAAACCCTTGTCATTGTATCACGCGGCGAGTAAACAAAAATTGGTATATGAAAAAGATAAACCATGAAATATCATTCAAGAATACAATAAATATAAACATTATTTCTCTCTAAGATGCAATGCATGCTCAGAAATGTATGCATGCATGGAGTAAAGTCCTCACAAATATTATTATGCAAGAAGAAGTTAAAACCAAGGCATTTCAAATAGATTTATAAACACATCATAGAGAAAAAAAGGAGATCCGAACTAGCATGTAAATATATTAACTCGGTTATCATTGTAAATGTATATAAGAGCATAACAAAGTCAATAAAAAGAAAACCCCTTTCTTTTTTTAAACCCTGAAATAAGTTGGAGGGTTAAAACCCTTCCTAAACATTTCAATGGTGTTCGACTGTATCAAATTACAAACGAACTATAGAAATTAGAGAGTCTTTGAACTCTTGACATTTCTTTTATCAGTTAAAAACTAATGAGAAGAAAGATTAACGGCCCGATGAGGTTTTTCAAAATGATACAAGACCGAAACCCTAGGGTTTTGGCTCCCTCTGTAATTATGGTACCTGTATATTAACGCGCCATAAGGAAAGTGTTCAAGGACCAAGGTAAGCGCAAATGTGACTTGAATAGCAAGAGCAAGCAACAAACCTTCCACAGACAAAAACAAATCAACCTATGAGATAAGAGGTTGTGCACAATCACTTAACCAGAAAAGAGGATGGAAACCCTCGGTGAAAAAATTAACTGGTAAAGAATTTACCTAAGATCTATTAAAGGATTTCGTGATGGCTAGAACTGAAAAGCCTAAAAAGAACAAGATGGGTATTAAACCTTTCATAACATAAACCACTGAAAACAATAACCGATATTGTAGATGAAATTCTGATTAAACACAATAATATATTGCGCAGAAGTTGAAAGTAATCATTTTATACCTGAGAACCTCCTTCTGCCAGCATTTTCCTCAGGGTTTTAAGCTCTTGAAACCCTGCAACTGGGCACGGTTGAGGTTTTTAATCATTGCAAATCTCTTTTAACTGGAGAAATTTAACAATTAAGAAACCAATAAAACATAGAGCCATACCTGTAAACTCCCGAAGAGAACCAAGTAGAAAAATGGTAGTATTTATGAAGTTCTGGGTGGAGAAAAACCATAGTTCCTTAGCGGTGTTAAGCTTGGGTTGTGACTCCCGCTCAGCAAGAAAAATGCTCGGTGTAACTGGCAGTCTTGACTTGAGGAATTTCGATAGACCTTTGCAGGAAATCCCGAGGAGAATCACGAAGGACATGGCAGCTGTCTCAGTGGTGTTAATGCGCTGAGTAGTGGGTCAAGTGGAGTTTGCACCAACTCCGTAGGATTTTAATGTCCACTGCCAGGTGGATCTCCACCAACCCAAAACCAAAATATAACATAGACTTATGCATATAAGATATATCCATTCCAATGATCCGAATGTATTACAACTAGAGTGAACCAAGTTATTATGCACCAATAATCTATTAAGCCATAGTTAAAACAATTATCAAGGTATCGGGGTAGAGTAATATATCCATGAACCTATATTCGAATATGCAAGAAGTAAACCACTCATAAAAGTTGTGCATTATATTCTTATAGAATTATTCACATCCAATACTTCAATAATTATCAAGTCGATGTTAAAAGAACTCAGAACCAATAGCATTGATTGGTTAATCAGTTTGGTTATATATATATTGATTGGTATGATGCATATGAATAATGTTTATATGAAAGTGGTAAGTAATTTTTTTTTTACTGAAGTAATTATGTTAGGATGATGGTGACAAGTGGTATCAGAGCTGGTTGCTACACTGGGATCCTAAGGGTCTACTAACAGTGAATTTGTGTATGCATTAGTGCACACAGAGAGGAAGAACCAGTGACAATGAGAAGAACGATAGCATCACAATCGCAACCAGAGGAAACTCAAGCACCAACAGTCATGAATCCAGAGATGTGGGTTCAGTTAAGTGTAGAACAGCATCAAAAGACTAGTCGATTGCTCGAAGAACAGCAGCACCAAACTGGTTTTTGTTGAATAGAGTGAAATAATTACAAGAGGAAATGTTAAGACTCAGAAAGGACAATGAGCGATTGCTGCAAGATCAGGAGAAAATTTTAAAAAGTTTATTAGACAAACAAAATCAAGAGATGGGACATCCTAGTGCTGAAAAAGAATTATCAGCAGAACAAGAAGATCAACAAACTAGAAATAACAATATAGGAAGAACTGAAAAGAGTCCCTCCCATAAGAGCAAAAACAGGAATTATAATGAGGCGGAGTCAGAAAATTTGTCTGACCAGCAAGACAATAAGAGACAGAAAGTGGAACTACAGGGGGAGTTTCGCAAAATTAAACCACCAACTTTTGATGGTGAGGCCGAGGAGGTGGCTGAAGCCTGGTTAATTAATATAAACAAGTACTTCTAGGTGTATGAATACAGTAGAAATCTAAAGGCCAGATTGGCTATATACCAGTTACAGGAAAAGGCCACTCTGTGGTGGGAAGAAGTGAAAAATGTACGCAGTATTGATGAACGAGACATCACTTGGGAGTTGTTCTAGCAGTATTTCAAAGACGAGTATTTGACATAAAGTTTTTATGATGATAAGGCTAAGGAATTCCATGATTTACGGTTGAGGCAGATGACCATGGACGATTATGTCACTAAATTCACTGCCCTACTACGCTATGTCCCTTATCTCCGAGAGGAAAAGGCCAAAGTGCAAAGGTTTCTGAGTAGTCTACCTACTCATATGAGAGAACGGATAGAATTTGTTAATCCTCAGACCATGGATGAAGCCATCCGTAAAGCCCGAATGTGCTATCAGCAGTCCAAGGCCAAAGGTGAAGGAGGGAAAAGCTGGCAGCCAAAGCAAAACTAGAAACATAATTCCAATTTTAAAACCAGTAAAAGTGGAAATTCTAAAGGCGCAGCACGGAATTCCATCAGTAAGAAATTTGGCAGAAATCACCAAAGAATTAAATGGCCAGGAGAAGAGAAGCCCACAGAGGCATCTAGCAAGCCGAAGCAGGGATAGACCACAAAACCTCCTTTGCAATGCTGGGGCTATGGAGAGGCTCATTATTATAAAAATTGTCCATAGCGAAATAAAAGTGAAACTGTAGCAAATATGCAGGAGGCATCTACGGTAGGGGATGTGGCGCGTAACATACCTCGCATCAATGCAGCCTTGGAAGATCGGCAGGCTGATTTTCAGCCCACAATGATCAAACTAGAAGGTACTTTACTAACTAAACCTGTTTCAATTTTGGTAGATCCTGGAGCAAATTTGAGTTATGTAAGTCCCAAGTTAGTGGAAATGTGTAAATTGAAGGAACAAAAATTTAAGAATTCTTGGCTAGTACAACTAGCTACTGGGGCAAAATGAAAGGTAATAGCAAAAGTTCCTAACTGTGTGCTGGAAGTGGTAGAACAACAGCTACAAGTAGATCTAAATATCTTACCACTGGGGTCTTATGATGTATTATTGGGTATGGACTGGTTGGAAAGACACTGGACCCTAGTGGACTACAAAGAAAAGATTATCTACTTCAGAATGCAAGAGGGCACGCGAAAATAAATTCAAGGAATTAAAAATCCTATGCAATTATGACCAATAACAACATCCCAAATGGGTAAGTGTATCAGAAAGGGATGTCAAATGTATGCAATACAAGTAGGATATGCAGACTCCAAGGAAAAGGCTCCAATAATGGAAGAGATTCCTGTAGTATAGGAATTTCTGGATGTATTTCCAGAAAACATTCCTGGTTTGCCACCCAAGAGGGATATTGACTTTACCATTGAATTTCTTCCAGGAGCCTCTCTGGTGTCAAGAGCCCCTTATAGAATGAACGTGCCAGAATTAACAGAACTAAAGATACAGCTACAAGAACTGTTAGATAAAGGTTATATCCATCCAAGTGTGTCTCCGTGGGGAGCACCAGTCCTATTTGTTAAGAAGAAAGACAGGACTTTACGCATGTGTATGGATTACAGGAAACTTAATAAGCTGACGGTTAAGAACAAATACCCCTTACCAAGGATCGATGACTTATTCGATCAAGTAGGAGGGGATAAGGTGTTTTACAAGATAGACTTAAGATCCAGATATCATCAGATTCGGATTAAAGATGAAGATATTTGCAAAACAACATTCCGCACTCATTATGGACATTATGAATTCATGGTGCTGCCCTTTGGATTGACTAATGCACCAGCAACCTTTATGAGGTTGATGCATGGCATCTTTCATCAATTTTTGGATAACTTTGTACTCATTTTCATAGATGACATACTGATATATTCAAAGAGTGAGGAGGAACATAAGGATCATTTGAGAATAGTTTTGGAAATGCTGAGAAAGCATCATCTTTATGCTAAGTTTAGAAAATGCGATTTCTTTAAAACAAAAATCCAATATCTGGGACATGCTATATCAGATGAAGGAATATCTATTGATCCAAAAAAGATCAAAACTATTATGGAATGGCGAGTACCTCAGAATGTGGCTGACATTAGATCGTTTATGGGTCTAGCTAGTTATTATATAAGGTTTATAGAAGGATTTTCTAAAATTTATTTTCTTATTACATCTTTGCAGAAGAAAGGAAAGCTTTTCAAATGGACAAATGAATGTCAGAACAGCTTTGAAAAGCTGAAACAACTTCTGACTACAGCACCGGTACTGAGGGTAGTTGACCCTGATAAAGACTATGAAGGTTTTAGTGATGCCAGCAAAGAAGGTCTTGGAGCAATATTAACTCATGAAGGTAAGGTGATAGCATACGAGTCTAGAAAACTGAAAGACCATGAACAGAAATATTCTGCGTATGATTTGGAGCTGACAGTAGTTGTACACGCTCTCCGGGTGTGGAGGCATTACTTGTTGGGTAAGAGGTTTGTACTTAAAACAGACCATAGCATCTTGACTAATTATTTTAAGCAAGAAGATTTAAATTCTAGACAAGCAAGATGGAATGCCTTTTTGAGTGAATTTGACATGGACATACAACATGTTAAGGGGAAGGAAAATCAAGTTGCAGATGTGTTAAACAGAAAACTGCATGGTATTTATGCCTTATACTGTAATCAGTTAGAAAGCCAACTGATGAAACAGTTAAAAGAAGAAGCAAAAAAGACCCGGAATATAAATTCTTGTGGCAACAAATGGAAGAAGATAAAAAGCAAGGCAAAACATCCGAGTTTGGAAAGAATGAAGATCAGGTGTTAACTTTTCAAGGGAGAATTTATGTGCCCAATCGAACAAGTCTAAAGGAGTTAATAATGAATGAGTTCCACTGCAGCAATTATGTTGTCCATCCAGGATATCAAAAGATGCTTACTGTAATAAGAAAGACATATTTTTGGCCAAGTATGCGCAAAAATATTGCTGAGTATCTAAGCAAATGTTTGGAATGTCAGCAGGTCAAGGTGGAGCACCAGCATCCTGTAGGGCTATTGCAGCCCATACCCATCCCTGAATAGAAGTGGGAGGTTATTTCCTTATATTTTATCATGGGTTTACCACGAAAAAATAGAAAAAATGACTCTATTATGGTAGTGGTAGACAGATTAAGTAAGTCTGCCCATTTCATACCTGTACAGTCTACATACAAGATAGTACAGATTGCAAATATATTTATGAAGGAAATCTTTAGGTTGCATGGCATACCTAAGACTGTGATTTCAGATCGGGATGTTAAGTTTACATTTTCATTTTGGAAAACTTTTTTTTCTGGTATGGGAACACAGATACACTTTAGTACTGCATATCATCCTTAGACTGATGGGCAGACAGAACGGGTAAACCAAGTTCTGGAAGACATGCTGCACATGTATGTGATGCAGCAACCAACCAAGTGGGAAGACTACTTGCACCTTATGAAGTTTTCTTATAACAATGGATATCAGGAATCTCTAAAAATGAGTCCTTTCGAGGCATTGTATGGTAGGCAATGTCGAACACCTGTAAACTGGAGCAGTCCTGAAACAAAATTATTGTTGGGACCTGAAATGTTGGCTGAAATGGAAGTTGAGGTAAAAAGAATAAGGCAGAATCTGAAGGTTGCGCAAGATCGACAAAAGATTTACGCAGATAAGAAAATATCTTATCGTGAATTTGCAGTAGGGGACCATGTTTACGTGAGAATTAAGCCCAAGAGAAGTACCATGAGATGGACCTCTTGTGCCAAATTGGCTCCCCGGTACTATGGACCTTTCCAAATACTAGAAAGAGTGGGACCAATAGCCTATAGATTGGCCTTACCCAGTCATATTCAAGTACACAATGTGTTCCATGTGTCCTTACTGAAGCGATATGTACATGATGAAAAACATGTGATTCATTGGCAAAGTATTCAGGTAGGAAAAAGGATAGGAATCTTAACTTAGAGTTCTGAATAATTGATGCATACTGACTTGAAAACACTTTGTTTTTTCAGGTAGAATCAGACAGAGAGTTTGTGGTCGAGCCACAATGCATACTTGACAGAAGAGAAATTGAACTCCGCAAACGAGTAGTTATCCAGGTGAAAGTGTAGTGGAATCACTTCGGACCGGATGAAGCTACTTGGGAGGACGAGAAACTTATGCGGGAAGCTTACCCAGAGCTCTTCACAGAGCTGGACTGAAACACCAAGGACGGTGTTACTTCCAGGGGGGGAAGATGTGACAGCCTCATTAAGAGTTAGCTAGTATTAACTAGTTAAACACAATTTGCTTATTTTTATTTTCTGGCAAGAAAGACTTAATTGTTATGTTTATGAAACAAATTATTATTATTTTTTTGTTATTGAGTTAATTAGAGGAATTAATGAGTAAAAAGAAAATATTTGAAGCTGATGGTAAAAAGTTTCCAAGAATAGGAGGTGGTTGGGGACAGTTGGAAAACAGTTACCTACTCCTCTGAGGATAAATTTGAATCCCAGGAGAGGAGTAGGGGTTCTCTGAAAAAGAGGTATAGGAGAGTATTTTCTAGAGCTGGTTGGGGACCAGTTGAAAATAGCTCACAACAACCTTTATAAAGCCTGCATTTCTGAGTGTGACTAGATTGGCCATCCAAAGGTCATAGCAGAAAAGAATTATTTTCCACTGTTAACCCATGGCACCGTCCAGATTCATAGCCTCCCTTGAAGGTTGGGAGGACCACAGTTTGAAAGATTAAGTTACAGATAAGTATACAGATGTTAGGTCCCTATATTACTAGTATAGTCCCTTATTTTTGTTAGTGTAACCCCCTTATTGTTATTATTGTACCCTTGTAACCCCCATTTTGTTATTATTGTGCCCTTAAATTATTATTGTTAGGTCGGCTAGGATTACATTGTGGCCCACTAGGATTACATTATGGCCACATGGACTCCTATATATAGAAAGGAGGTTTTTAAATTGTATCATCCAAGAATTGTTCATTTATGTAATGTATTGGAGGTTGCCCCCTCGAAGTGGCTTATTTCTAAGGCGTTGATATCTCTTTTCTTCTATTTTTGGAGCTGGTTACACAACATTTGGTATCGGAGCTTTGGATTCTAGGGTTTCGCTGCTCCAAACAGGTCATCGTGGAATTTTCGCTATAACTTTTTTTCTACGAAGCTTCAGAAGCTGAAATTTTTAGGGTGCGAAGCTGAAATCTTGAGGAAGGTTGTCTAACAATTTCAGATCTTGGTTCGCAATATTTGAGGAGATATCATCTGTGGAAGTTAGGTATTTTTTCAGGCTCATAAACAGGTCATCGTGGCATTTGCGCTATAAATTTTTTTGTACGAAGGGTCAGAGTCTGAAATTCATATGGTGCGAAGCTGAAATCCTAAGGAAATTCGTCAAAAAATTTCAGAACTTGGTTCGCAATATTTTTGGAGATATGATCTGTGGAAGGTAGTGCTTTTTCAGGCTCCTGAATTTCATCTCAAAGAGGTGATCGTGGGAAAACTTCAATAACTCTCTCTCTGGGCATTGGATTGAAGTTCCGTAAAAAGTGGTCGCAAGTACACAGACTGAAGTTTCTGGGCTATCAATTTCAGAGACAAAGGACAAAACAGTGACACGTGGCAAGTCGTACAAGTTCGCTCTACGGAACCAGTCCAGAATTAGGTCATTGTGGGAGATTGGACACAAATTTGTCTTGGAGAATCCAAATCAGGTCAGACCTGTGGCATTCAAAAGATAATTCAGAGGGCTACTTCAGTGCTGAATTTCAGATATTGAAAATCTGAAATAACAGAGATAATACAATTTCAATATCGAGCTCCTCAAAGTTAGTAAAAGGTGTGTATTTTTTTTCCAAATTGCATAAGTCTTGTTTGAAGAATCAAGTTGAATTGATTCCAAGGGCATCTTGTAGAATAGATATCAATATTGGATTCTAAAATGGCCCCTAAAAAGAATTCAACACCCATCAAGCCTTCAGAAGGCTCTACCATGACTCATGAAGATGAAGAATTGCAACATGATCTATCAAAATTACAAGAACAAGTGCAACAAATTTCACTCTCGTTGAGAAGCGACAAAAAATGAAATGGAAGTTTGAAGAAGGTGTGGAAGTGAAGATGGATGGTTTGAAGAAAGGCATGGAAGCTAAAGATGGATGGCGTGGGTGAAGATGAAGGTTTGAAGAAGACGTAAAGAAGGCCAGATGGATGGTGTTCAGCTAAGATGGATGGCATGAAGCTAGATGGATGGCATGGAAGTGGGCATGGAAGCTAAGATGGATGGCATGGAAGTGGGCATGGAAGCTAAGATGGATGACATGAAAGACAACATAGAAAACATGAAGAACAGTCTAAAAGCATACATGGAAGCATTGACAAGCTTAAAACCAGAAATGATTCCTAATGGCGGAAATATAGGAGAAGAACCTCATGATGAGAACAAAATAAATGTTAATCGTGATTTCATAAACTCGAATGTTGGTGGGAAGAACCACCATATTCCAAAAATGGATATGAGGAAGTTTGATGGAAAGGATCCTGTAACATGGATACTACGGATGGAGCAATATTTTGATCTCCATAATGTGAAAAACACACAAAAGGTACGCATTGCAACTTTACATTTAGAACCAAATACATTTGTATGGTATTGATGGCTTTGCTCCCGTAAAAAAATTATCACTTGGTCAATTTTTACGGAGGAAATGATAGCACATTATGAGGATACAAAGAGCAACACCTTCTTTAGCCAATTGATAAATCTCAAACAAAAGGGTTTTGTGGGGCAGCACATTGAGGACTTCCAAAAATTGAATATAAGGGTAACTGATATTCCAGAGGAACACAGGATTGATCTCTTCATAGGCACTTTAAAGGATAACATCCAACATGAAGTTCGCGTTTTGGAACCAGATTCATTAGAGAAGGCATTCAGGTTGGCAAGAAAAGTTGAATGTAAAATAATGGCGACAAGGAAGCCTACCACTCAATTCTATAAAGAAGGAAGTGTTGCTACGCCTAGATTTCCACAACCTACAAGGTTGACACCACAACAATTGGAAGAAAAAAGAGCAAAGGGCTTTGCTACAGTTGTGATAGCAAATACACTAAAGGTCATAAGTGTGCTGAGAAGAAATTATTTTACATAGATTGTGAAGAGGAAGAAGAAAATGAACAAGAAGAGGATATACACCAGGAACCAACCCCGGAAGAGGAAGAAATGAATCCAACCATATCGTGTAATGCACTGGCAGGAATTACCACTCCTCAAACTCTCAAGATAAAAGGACAAATCAAGAAGAGAAAGGTAATAGTGGCTGATTGATTCGAGTAGCACCCATAATTTTATTCATTGTAAGGTAGCCAAGGAATTAAATTGTTTCCTATACCCAAGCACTCGAATGTCAAGTGATGGTTGCAAATGGAGGAACTATAAATTGCTCGGGAAAATGCCATAACATCAAGCTAACCATGGGGGAATATGTGTTGACTAGTCCAATGCTTTCCATTTCTATGGGAGGGTGCTGATGTTGTACTAGGAGTACAATGGTTACAATCTTTGGGGACGGTAGCTTTTAATTTTCAAGAACTTTTCTTGAAATTTTTTTTCGAAGGAAAGGAAGTCGAATTACGGGGTATTGAAGGGAAGCTGGGAAGGATAATAAGCTCTAATGGCATGACAAAGCTTCTAAAGAAAGAACAACGAGGCGTAATTGCACAATTATGCTCACTAGAAGTTCCAACATCAAAATCATCTATTTCTGCAGATCTCCAACAAGTCTTGGACAATCATTCCAAGGTGTTTGAAACTCCCAAAGGACTCCCACCTATTCGTGATCATGATCATGCTATTCATTTGATTCCGGGAAGTGTTCCTCCGAACATCCGGCCTTATAGATATCCTTACTTCCAAAAGAGCGAAATTGAACGCATGATTGCGTAAATGTTAGAGGCGGGTATAATTCAACCTAGTCAAAGTTCTTTCTCTCGCTCCCCGTAGTATTGGTACACAAGAAGGATGGATCATGGCGAATGTGTCCGGATTATAGGGAGCTCAATAAGCTCACCATTAAAGATAAATTTCCCATTCCCGTGATTGATGAATTATTGGATGAATTACATGGAGCAATTTATTTTACCAAGTTGGATCTTCGTTCGGGATATCATCAAATTAGAATGAAGATCGAAGATATTCCAAAAACGAAAGCATTTCGAACTCATGAGGGTCATTATGAATTTTTTGGTCATGCCTTTTGGCCTTACCAATGCACCTTCTACATTTCAAGGGTTGATGAATTCCATTTTCAAACCCTTCCTTAGAAAAATTTGTGCTAGTATTTTTTGATGATATACTAATCTATAGCAAGTCTTGGAAGGATCATGTTGAACATGTTGACGAGGGTGCTCAAACTATTGCGCAGGGAGAAACAATTATATGCAAAAGCATCCAAATGTTTCTTTGGAGTACAAGAGGTGGAATATCCGGGTCATATTATATCCCACGAGGGTGTTAAAGTAGACCCTAACAAAATTAAAGCCATTAAGGAATGGAAAGTCCCTAAGACAATAAAGCAAAGCTAAGTAGGATTTCTCGGGTTAACAGAGCTATTATCGCAAGTTTGTTAAGAATTATGGAAGAATAGCAAGCACCTCTAACAACATTATTGAAGAAAGATGCATTTTCATGGACTCTCGAAGCAACTAAGGCCTTTGAACATCTTAAAGAGGCAATGTGCCTAGCACCGGTCTTAGCTACGCCGAGACTTCACAAAAACCTTTATTGTGGAATGTGATGCCTCGAGAAATGGAATTGGTGCAGTTTTTAATGCGAGAAGGAAGACCCATTGCTTTTGAAAGTCGTCCAATCAAAGGAAAGTATTTACGAAAACCTATTTATGAGAAGGAAATGTTAGCAATATCGCATGCACTAAAGAAATGGCGAACTTACCTAATGGGAAGACACTTCAAGGTAAAAAGCTGATCATGATAGTCCGAAACACTTTTTGGAACAAAGACTATCTTCGAAGAGCGACAAAAAATGGGTCACAAAGATGTTGGGTTATGACTTTGAAATAATCTACAAAAAAAGGAAAGCTTAATGTTGTTGCGGATGCACTCTCAAGAAAGAATGAAGAGGTGGAAGCATTGCTTTGTGCCATTTCTATTATCCAACCGGATTGGATAACCGAAGCAAGATATGAATGGAAGAAGGACAAAGATGTATGGACACTCATTCAAAAAGTTGCAAAGCAAGATCCTAGTACATCCGATACATTTAGTTGGAAAAATGATTCCTTATGGTACAAAGATCGCTTATATCTTTGTAAGAATTCCCAACTAAAACAAAAGATTCTTCCGGAATTGCACACTTCTCCTTTAGGAGGACACTCGGGATTTTTTAAAAACTTACCACAGGGGTGAAGAAAGAATTTTTTTTGGGATGGCCTTAAATCTGATATTCAAAAGTTTGTGGCGGAATGTTTGGTTTGCCGGCAGAATAAAGTGGAGACAATTAAGACCCCCGGGACTTCTACAACCTTTATCCATTCCAAGTCGGCGTTGGGAGGAGATTTCAATGGATTTTATCACGGGTTTACCTAAGTCCGAAGGAAAGAATGTCATCATGGTGGTAGTTGATAGACTTACCAAGTATGCACACTTTTGTGCATTATCTCATCCATTTAAAGCAAGTACGATTGCTACTACATTTGTGGACAGAATTCAAAAGCTACATGGAAGCCCAAGGGTTATTGTGAGCGACGGAGATCCCATTTTTTACGGGGAAATTTTTTGGACGTAGTTATTTTCTTGTTTGGGTACTAAATTAGCTCATAGCTCATCTTATCATCCTCAATCCGATGGTCAAACCGAGATAGTAAATAAATGTTTGGAAGGATATCTTCGTTGTTTTGTATCCGATAAACAAACACAATGGGTCAAGTGGTTACCTCTCGCCGAATGGTGGTATAACACTTCCTTCCATACTGCAACAAAAATGACCCCATTTATGGCACTTTATGGATATCATCCACCATCGATCACATCATCTTTAAGGGAAAATTCGAAGGTTCAAGCAGTGGAAGATCACGTCGAGCATCGCAAGAAGTTCTCCAACTCTTAAAGGATAACCTCGAATTTGGCACAAAATCGAATGAAACAACGAGCGGATCAACATCGCAGCGAGAGGAAGTTTTGGTATAGGAGATTGGGTATTTTTACGGCTACAACCATATAAACAAATGTCCCTCAAGCAAGCTAAGAAGGATAATAAATTATCGCCAAAGTAATATGGTCCTTACAAGGTGTTGCAAAAGATTGGTACTATGGCATACAAATTGGAGCTTCCTGCTTCTTCACGAGTGCATCGAGTTTTCCATGTTTCATGCTTAAAGAAGGTTATAGGTGAAAATATTCCAGTTCAAACAATATTTCCAGAACTTGATGAGGAAGGAAAAATCATATTGGAACCAGAAGCGGTCATCGAAACAAGAACTCGACAACTACGGAATCGATCAATTTCAGAGTATCTCATCAAGTGGAAGAACTTACCCACTGAAGATTCTACATGGGAGGATGAGAATTTTATACAGAAGCACCCAGAGCTACTCAAGCGTTGAGGACAACACTTTTTTAAGGAGAGGGGCATGTTAGGTCCCTATATTACTAGTATAGTCCCTTATTGTTGTTAGTGTAACCCCTTATTGTTATTATTGTACCCTTGTAACCCCCATTTTGTTATTATTGTGCCCTTAAATTATTATTGTTAGGTCGGCTAGGATTACATTGTGGCCCACTAGGATTACATTATGGCCCCATGGACTCCTATATATAGAAAGGAGGTTTTGTAAATTGTATCATCCAAGAATTGTTCATTCATGTAATGTATTGGAGGTTGCCCCCTCGAAGTGGCTCATTTCTAAGGCGTGAATATCTCTTTTCTTCTCTCTTTAGAGCTGGTTACACAACAACAGAACTAGAGTATGTAGAGCTACAATCTTAATACAAAAAGTTTAGAATGTTTTAGATTTACTAATTTTACAATGCATCCATAGAGGATTGAATATCGAAGTTCTGTTAAGAGGTTTTCATGAATTTTCTGTGTAAAGGAATTTTTGTTAAATGGTAGTAATGTAATTTCTGTGTAAAGGAAATAAAGGTACTACTGTTAAAAATTACATTTATATTTTGTGTGGACTGCAGTATGAATTTATATGTTTACCTATCAAGAAAATACAGGTATTCATTGCAATTACGGGAAAATAAATGGTATTTTCTTATTACAGCTATAACCTTAATGTACGCACAGATACCGATATGTATTTAGTAGGGAAGCAAACAATAAAAACAATACAAACAATTGACGAAAATGCATGATGTAATATATATTGATACTCATAGATTTAAATATCTTGACGACTATTAAAGGTAGCAAACCAGTAAATCAAGAAACGTAGAACTTGAGGTTTAGGGTTTGGGCCAAAACCCTACCCTTGCCCATTTGTTCTTTGTAAACCAATCTCTATACTCAGACCTTCACTCGGTGGTCCGGTCACTATATAACCTATGATAAAAGTAACGAGTAAACAAATAAAGATTGGTGGAGTATAAGCTAATAGTATCGCTATATTACAGAGGCAAAAAAAACCAGAACCTATACGAAAGAAACCACAGAAATCCTCGTCACTGTATCATGCGACGAGTAAACAAAAATTGGTATATGATAAAGATAAACCTTAAAATATCATTCAAGAATACAATAAATATAAACATTATTTCTTTCTAAGATGCAATGCATGCTCAGAAATGTATGCATGCATGGAGTAAAGTCCTCACAAATATTATTATGTAAGAAGAAGTTAAAACCAAGGCATTTCGAACAGATTTATAAACGCATCATAGAGAAAAAAATGAGATCCGAACCAGCATGTAAATATATTAACTCGATTATCATTGCAAATGTATATAAGAGCATAACAAAGTCGATAAAAAGAAAACCCCTTTATTTCTTTAAACCCTGAAATAAGTTGGAGGATTAAAACCCTTCCTAAACATTTCAATGGAGTTCGACTGTATCAAATTACAAAATAACTATAGAAATCAGAGAGTCTTTGAACTCTTGACATTTCTTTTATCAGTTAAAAACTAATCAGAAGAAACATTAACGACCCAATGAGGGTTTTCAGAATGATACGAGATCAGAACCCTAGGGTTTCGGCTCCCTTTGTAATTATGGTACCTGTATATTAACGCACCGTAATAAAAGCGTTCAAGGACCAAGGTAAGTGCAAATGTGACTTGAATATCAAGAGCAAGCAACAAACTTGCCACAAACAAAAACAATTCAACCTATGAGATAAGAGGTTGTGCACAATAACTTAACCAGAAAAGAGGATGGAAACCCTCGGTGAACAAATTAACTGGTAAAGAATTTACCTGAGATCTATTAAAGGATTTCGCGATGGCTAGGACTGAAAAGCCTGAAAAGAACAAGATGGGTATTAAACCTTTCATAACATAAACTACTAAAAACAATAACCGAGATTGTAGATGAAATTTCGATTAAACACTATAATCTATTGCGCAGAAGTTGAAAGTAATCATTTTATACCTAAGAACCTCCTTCTGCCAGCATTTGTCTCAAGGTTTTAAGCTCTCGAAACCCTATAGCTGGGCACGGTTGAGGTTTTTAATCATTGCAAATCTCTTTTAACTGGAGAAAGTTAACAATTCAGAAACCAATAAAACGTAGAGCCATACCTGTAAACTCTCCAGGAGAACCAGGCAGAAAACTGGTAGTATTTATGAATTTGTAGAAATTCTTTCGGTAGTAATCACATGCAAAAGAACGAGGTCGACGCGTTTCGAACCAACCAGTGTGGTTCATCATCAGGACTATGTGAGAGATCAGATCCAGTCATTAAGTATAAATAGATGTAGAAATGACTCAACTAGCCGTTAGGATAACGGCTAGTTTGACTTTGAAAAAGTAAATATTCCATTATTTATTTATTTATTTAATTTTATTAATTTTATTTATTATTATTATTATTATTATTTTAATTTATTTATTATAAAACCTTTAATATATTAATATAATGGTAAGTAATTTAACAAATCTTGGTGTAAATTTTTGTAAATTTCGATTAAATTATATAATAATTAATTATTATTATTAATTAATAAATATAATTAATTCTTATTATAACACACCATCATCAAATAGTCAAACAAAGAGTCAGAATAAATAAATAAATAAAATAATTAAATAAATAAATAAAAATAACATAAAACAAATAAATAAAAACAAAAATATAAATTAATAAATAATGAAAATAAATAAAAAGATTTTATTAATTAAATAATTAATATTATTATTATTTCTATTTTTATTTATTTTAATTTATTTTATTTTATTTATTTATTTATTTATTATTATTATTATTTATTTATTTATTTTTTATTTATTTATTTATTTATTTTATTTATTTATTTATTTTATTTTATTATTATTATTATTATTATTTTTAATAATCAAATAAATAAAGTAAAAATAACTAAATAAATAAATAAAAATAAAAACAATAATAAAAATAATCAAGAATATAAGGCAGGAATCCAGCATCTGCTGATATTCCAACCGTCATCTCTATTGAGATTAACGGGCCTTTTTTCAATTTCAATAGCCTCTCTCAACTTACGATGATGGAAATGGTCGATTCTAGCAATGACCTTAGCATCTTCTATGCAAATATGATGGTTAGTCTTTTCTGCATGCTCAGCTAAGGCGGATGAGCGAGATCTTCTATGCTTGATATCAGCAGCATGCTCACAGATCCTTTGATTAATAGACCGACCCGTCTCACCAATGTAAGGAGTCCCACAGGAACAGGGAATGATGTAGACACCTTTTCCATCCCTGGGGTCAATCGGATCTTTAACCGATTTAAGAGAACTACGAATAGTATTAAGGGGCTTGAAATAAGAGGAAACCTTATGCTTTTTAAGGATTTTAGCAATCTTATCAGTGGTACCCTAGATGAACGGAAGGCTGACACTGCCATACCATTCACTAGGTTCTTTTTTATTTTTATTAACAAGACCTTTCTCTGCTTTGAGGAAAGCCTTGAGGCCCTGCGACATACTATAACCATTATTACAAAAGACATTCAACAGATGGGTCTTTTCTCCCTCAAGGTGAGACTCATCAGAGATTCTCAACGCCCTTGTGGCTAGGGTGCTAAGGACGCTTAATTTTTGAGCAGGGAAATGGTGGGAGCTAGCATGAAGATACTGCTCAGTATGAGTTTTCTTTCGAAAAACTTGATGGGAGAAAGAACCATCATCATTTCTAGAGATAAGAACATCAAGGAAAGGAAGGCTACCATCCACCTCATGTTCCATGGTGAATTTTATGGAACTAGACTGACTATTAAGATGAAGGAAAAAATGATCTAACTTATCTTTGCCATGAGGCCAGACAACACAAGTATCATCAACAAATCTTTTCCATAACTTCGGCTGGAAAAGAGCTGAGGAAAGAGCCCTAGATTCAAAGTCCTCCATAAACAGGACTTTGAATCTAGGGCTCTTTCCTCAGCTCTTTTCCAGCCGAAGTTATGGAAAAGATTTGTTGATGATACTTGTGTTGTCTGGCCTCATGGCAAAGATAAGTTAGATCATTTTTTCCTTCATCTTTAATAGTCGATCCTGATTCCATAAAAATTCACCATGGAACATAGTGGATAATTGTATCCTTTCCTTGATATTCTTATCTCTAGATATTATGATGGATTCTTTCTCCCATCAAATTTTGAAAGAAAACTCATCTTGGCGATATCTTCATGCTAGCTCACCATTTCCCTGTAAAACCAAATCCTCACTTGCCTAGCCACAAGGCGTTGAGAATATACGATGAGTCTCACCTTGAAAAGACCCATGCAATTGATATCTTTGTAATAATGGTTATAGTAGAGACTATATCAAAACTTTTCCTCAAAGCAGAAGAGAAAAGATCTTGTTAATAAAAATAAAAAAGAATACAGTAATGGTATGTCGATATTGACCTTCAGATGAACCTGTGACAAGATGCCCCAAAATCATAAAAAGCACTGAGTTCTCTGTTCTAAAATTTTATTATTGTTCGTAGTTCTCTTAAATCGGTTAAAGATCCGATTAACCCCAGGGATGGAAAAGGTGTCTACATCATTCCCTGTTCCTGTGGGACTCCTTACATTGGTGAGACGGGTCGGTCCATTAATCAAAGGATGCAGTGGCTTGCGGCAGTATCAAGCATAGAAGATCTCGCTCCGCCTTTAAGCTGACATGCGAAAAGACTAACCATCTGTTTGCATAAATGCTAAGGTCATTGCCCCAAAGTGACCATTTCCATCATCATGAGATTGAAACTGTGGGGAAAAGGCGTTAATCTCAATAAATGGCGGACCCCGTCTCGGGCGGGAGTGTGATTATATATATATTCTTGATTTTTATTATTATTATTATTTTTATTTATTTATTTATTTAGTTATTTTTTACTTTATTTATTTGATTAAATAATAATAATAATAATAAATAAATAAATAATAATAAATAATAATAAATAATTAAATAAATAAATAAATAAAAATAAATAAATAAATAAATAAATAATAATAATAATAAATTAATTAATTAATTAAATAAATAAAAATAGAAATAATAATAATATTAATTATTTAATTAATAAAATCGTTTTATTTATTTTCATTATTTATTAATTTATATTTTTGTTTTTTATTTATTTGTTGTATGTTATTTTTATTTATTTATTTAATTATTTTATTTATTTATTTATTCTGACTCTTTGTTTGACTATTTGATGATGGTGTGTTATAATAAGAATTAATTATATTTATTAATTAATAATAATAATTAATTATTATATAATTTAATCAAAATTTACAAAAATTTACATATATACACCACAATTTGTTAAATTACTTACCATTATATTAATTAATTGGTTAATTAGTTGTATAAATATATTAAAGGTTTTATAAATAAATAAAATAATAATAATAAATAAAATTAATTAAATTAAATAAATAAATAAATAATGGAATATTTACTTTTTCAAAGTCAAACTAGCCGTTATCCTAACGGCTAGTTAAGTCATTTCTACATCTATTTATACTTAATGACTGGATCTGATCTCTCACATAGTCCTGATGATGAACCACACTGGTTGGTTCGAAACGCGTCGACCTCGTTCTTTTGCATGTGATTACTACCGAAAGAATTTCTACAAATTTATATTATGGATCACAGAAGCTTAGATTCCAAAAAGTATTTATGAAGTTCTGGGCGGAGAAAAATCATAGTTCCTTGGCGGTGTTAAGCTCAGATTGTGACACCCACTCAACAAGAAAAATGCTCAGTGTAACTGGCAGTCTCGACTTGGGGAATTTCGATAGACCTCTGCAGAAAATCCCGAGGAGAATCACGAAGGACATGGCAGCTGTCCCAGTGGTGTTAATGCGCTGAGCAGTGGGTCAAGTGGAGTTGGCACCAACTCCGTAGGATTTTAATGCCCACTGCCAGGTGGATCTCCACCAACCCAAAACCAACAAATAACATAGACTTATGCATATAAGATATATCCATTCCAATGATCCGAATGTATTACAACTAGAGTGAACCAAGTTATTATGCGCCAATAATCTATTAAGCCATAGTTCAAACAATTATCAAGGTATCGGGGTAGAGTAATATATCCATGAACCTATATTCGAATTTGCAAGAAGTAAACCACTCATATATGGGTTCTACTTGTTGATTTAATGGGAATGTGCAAGAGTAATATATCCCTATCCTACTCTTCGTTGGGGTGGAGCTTCCATATAAAATAAAAGGGACCTGGTCTCTTGGGATAAGCTACGCCTACCAAAGTTGAAAGGATTTTTGGGTCTCATTTTTTCAAAAACCCTCAGTAAAGTATTCAGAGCAAAGATTTGGTAGATATGGATAAATGGAGGTGTTGAAATTTAGAAGCAGACATGGACACATAAATACAACCATGACATATCTTTCCAACAACAAATAAGGAAAATATCCACGCTAATGGATCTTTAATCTAGAGTCATGTTGATGCCAATAAAAATCTCATCCAAATGCATAGTTTATGGAATATATGCGATGGTACATCCACCATCTTCTACTAAGAATAATGGCGAAAAATTACAAAAATCATTAATAATGGATCCTATAATGAGATCAAGAACACACTACAAGCTTAACATTGGATAAATGGTGGTGAATTATTGGTAGGAAAACCCAACCACAACTTCCTAGTGCATATGGAAAGATAAAGGCCAATGGACACACATTGAAGAAAATGAAAACATGCAGCAAATATGGACTAATCTTCGAAACAAGAAAATTCCACGCTTGTACGGTTTAGACAAATTTTGTTGGGGGTACCAACCCAATGGAACCTTCACAATCAAGGAAGATTGTTCCCTTGATGCTAGTAACAAATATTTTCTAGTCTTAAAAATATGGAAGCACATATGCTCTCAAAATCTATGGTCGAAGGTGGCCCACTTCCTTTGGCTCTTAATCATGAAACACACTCTCACATGGGGTTGGTTGATCAAATTCAGTTTCAAATGACCCTCCTTATACCACCTATGTGGTAATGGAGCAGAATACCCTACACACTTGTTAACACTTGCACTTACTATGTAGAGCTATGGGATCGATTCGCCATTATTTTCAAACATTTAAACAAGAAAGGAACACAATTTCCAACACAGTCAACAATTAGAACCCATCCTAATTTGAATATCCCATCTTGAACAATGCTCAGTCTTTAACTCTAAGCCTCTTACTCTAAAATATCTAAAATAAGGAACATAAATTCATCTTCAAATATCGATGCCTCTCAGGGCCTGACATTTGGTCCCTCTATTAGGAATATGACTTATGTGATCCATAAATTAATTATCAAATCTTTCGGTTAAAATCACAATGGAGAATTTTGTGTCGACGCGTTTTGAACCAGCCAGTGTGGTTCATCATCTTGTCCTGATGTTGGAGAACCACCTTTGGGTGGTCCATGCAAAAATTATCTGTTGTGTTTTCTTATCAAGGTGATAATTTGGTCCCTCTTTATAAAAAATCTCAAGGAATATGCTCTTATTCACCCTTGGCCTTTGAATTCTTTGACTTCCCTTTCTTCTGAAATTCACATTCTGCAAAAGCTATTTCTTTTTGTTCTATCCCTCCTCTTCCCTCTCCCTCCACACACACACCACCCCCCCCCCCCCCCAACCTTCATTCCTCTCCCTCTAAATGGTCTCTCCCTCCCCTTTCCTATATCAAACTCATTTTTTATGGTTCCCTCAAAGGAAATTTAAGTCTTAGAGGTTATGGAAGCATGTTCATAAATGATCAAGGGACTGCTCTCTTATATAACTTTGTAACTTTTCTCCATAACACTAACAATGTTGTTGAATTTTTCACCCGAGAAAGAGGCCTAAACTATGCCATTCAACTCTCCTATACAAAGTTGATTATTGAAGGGGGCTCCAATTTGGTCATAAACAAAATGAAACACCTCATAAATGGAGGAAAATCCCAAAAATTCTCAATTAGTTGGAGGCCCGAACACGTCCTCACTTGCATCAAATCCTCCATTGCTAGCATGCTTGTGATTCTTCCCTCCCATGTTAGGAGATATACTAATAAAGTCGCATATTACCTTGCTAATAGAGGATGTATTGAGAAATTTCCTAACACAACAGCTTCATGTCCCTCCTCCCTAGATATCTAAGGGCTACAAGAATGCCAAGATCTCCTACATAAGGAAAATGACATCCCAATGAGGGTGATCCATGCATGTGGATGAAGCCATTAAGGCATCCATTGACACACACAAGTGCCTCAAAACACCTTCGATATCTTTGAGGATGATACATAGGACACAGTTCCAATGGGAAGCCCTATAGTAGGTTCAAAGTGAAAGGTGTCCACTTTCTCATCAGAATAAGAGGAGGATGGGGATTGCATTAAATATACATAGAGAGAAGTAACCTTAGGGAAATGATTCTCTCCTACGCATTTGTTTATTTTTATGTAGCATCAGAAGGTATTATCACATATCAAGAGGCCTCCTAAGTCATCATAGAATATTTATGAGAAAAAAAATCATTTTTTATTGGGCTTCATGTAGGCTCAAAATGGACAAGTCGTCCTAGCTCTTGACAAAATGTGTCCCTTGGGGTAAATGCACACATTTGAATTATATATATGTAGAATATGACCTCTTCATTTAACTAATTTGTAGCATCATCTCTCTTCTATAAAAGACACAAGTGGGAGAAATTAGATGTTGAATATGATTGAAGTATGGGCTTGGATTTTTGGAAATATTTTGTAGACACTTAGAATTGTAATTATTTTTTGAGAATGGAGATTTTGATAGTTATTCATATTTTTTGAATCTTCCATATGTGAAATGTGTAGAAGATTTCCATGTCCTACGTTTCAGGTGGACAATCCACCCCTCATTAGCGACTAGAAATTAAACATGGGTGGTCCCCGATGATGGTTGGAGTGTCCATAAAAAACATGTGATGAGGAAATCTTCTACAAATTTGCACATATGAAATATTCACACAATTGTAAACTTTGCTGAAGAATAATTTCTCGTAGAAGAAAATTTGTTAGGGTTTCCCCCAAATTTGGGTTTCCAAGGGAAAATTTGTTGTCTTTATAGTGCATGATTGTCTCTTTATGATATTATTATTTTCATTGCATTAATGTTAATATTTTCTATGTATAATTTCTCAATGATATCAGTGGCATAAGGATCAATTTTAAACATAATTAGGTAGTAATTGTTGATCAAAAAATTGGTTTCTAGTGTGCTTGTTGTAGAAAATTCAACATGGAATAAAATCTTGTTAAAGAGCATCCATTGAAGTTAGCCTAAGAGACAAGTAAGAGAGCCTAAAGGATTCATAGTTTGCTGGAGGAGGACAAGTTCTATCTTAGGAGGGCTGAGTTTCTTTGTTCTGTGTAGGAAGCTATAAGGGTATCCCTAGACCAGTTCTATTGCAGTAAAATACATGCAACCTTAAAGAAGGAATCTACAACCCAGAATAACAACAAGGGTTAACAATGTAAACTTTGAAACAAGAACAGAAACGAGTACCTGATTCTTTTAGGTAGAAAAAAATGGTCTGATTTTGAAAAGTGATGATTCATAATACTCTTAATTTTTTTTTAGCTTGTTTTCTACACATTAAATTTTCTTATGTACCAAGTATAGACATTATTTTTAAAATGTTAGTGTTTTTATGTTGATTATGAAAAGTGTTGATCCCAACATCATCCCCTTTTTATAAAAGACTTATTTTTGACTTAAAATTTTCTAATCTTTTAAACACTAATAATTATTTTCTAAATTTAACAATTTTTGAGGCACTCGACTTCTTCCTCTTCACTTACTTATTTTTTTAAGTGTTTTTTAGGTATTTGTTTTTTTGTATTTCTTTTAAAAAAAATTGTAGTAAGATATTTGATTTTTTGCAGTGTCAAAAAAAAAAGTCAAAATTTTAAAGTGTCAATCTTCTATCTAATTATATGTTGTTAAATAATATTTCATTGCACATGAAATAATTGCCACTAAAAAAGAGAGAATTTTTAACAATTTACATTAAAAAAATTACACATTTTGTGTCTTTTTTGCTAAAACTGACATGTCAAATAAACCATTTTTATAGGAAAACATTAGCAAAAAAAGGTATTAAAATTATCATT
Organism: Pinus albicaulis; assembly: GCA_034641835.2. Lineage (NCBI taxonomy): Eukaryota > Viridiplantae > Streptophyta > Pinopsida > Pinales > Pinaceae > Pinus > Pinus albicaulis. The sequence goes on from CM076578.1 coordinate 524,497,115, forward strand.
TCTATGAATTTTATGTGAAAAGTTAATAATAATTGCAGTTTTTTTCAAAAATTACATGATTCACATAAAAATGAAGTGAAAATCACATTATACAAATATTAAACATATAATAACAACAACTGAATATTTATTTCTTCTCATAAAATGTCAGAGTCAAAACATTACAAGTATAACTTATCAATAGTTACAAAAGATGAGCTTCATTTGGAAGCTTAACTTAATCAATAATCAATAATATCACATAACCCAAACTCTTCATCTTCAAGAGTTTCATTATTGTCCTCTTCCACAATATTTTCATCATTGGCTTCAGTTTCATCATTTTCCTCTTCTGATGGATCTTTGATATCTGCGAATGTCCCAAAGTATGCCTTTCCAATCATTCCATCTAATGGTGGTTGAGGTTCATTTGCTTCTTTTTCCACACGAGATTCATTAAAATCTCCTTTTCTCAAACCAACTTCTTGCATTGCATCTGGAAGAAATTGAAGAGCATTGATTCTTTGTTGAATAAATTTTCATTGTACTGGGTCTTTTCAATGGAAATGCAACTTCCTTATGTTAAGAAACATGCTAGTGTTGTACCTAATCATCAAGTAGAAAAGAAAAAATTTAGTAAATTAGTATAAACAAAAAAATTAAAAAATAAAATAGTGAAATTCATTCTTGTATAATAAAACTTACCTGAGCCTGAAAATAAATCCAAAACCTAATCTCCTCCATTTCAACATAAATCTAAAATATAGTTAATCAATGACTGTGATTTTTTATATATGTTAACTATCTCTCCTTTTGATTCTTTATCCTCATATGTTAGTTTTTTTACAATAGCATCATGAACCAGTACTTGGCTATGATTCTTTCCATCTACTTGATTGAAAAGAATAGACTGGTAACTATCATCCTTTGTCCAACTTTCAGCATGAATGAACTCACAATCACTTATAATTAGTTTATTTACGCCACAAATAAGATTTGGCTTTTTCCTATAACATGAAAGAGTAAAAATTCAATTAACGTGTACACAAATGATTTTTTTAACATTAATAAAACATACAATTTCAACGTCTTACCATGTAAGCTACATCCTTGACTTTGCTTTTCCCTTGAAGCTTGATAATAAAAACCCCAATTTTGTGTCTAAATGAAATGTCGCAAATATCCAAAATGGTGATGTTGTGACTTCTAAAAATCCTGCAACCACTTTACTAAATGCTTGATAAGTATAAGGGTCACTATCATATTCAATGTTTGGGATATTGAAACCATGAGGAGTATTTGCAATAACTAGGGAATAATCCCTTTTAGGTATGAGTTTTGCAATGTATTCACAATCACCTGAATTTATTTGATATTGGATAGTGTGGAGCCCATTCCAAATGAAATGATCAAGACCGGGATCAAGTTCAACATCACTAAGACTTTGTTTTCTTATCATTTCCATTTTAAATTTTTCATTAAATTTTCTGAAACTCTTTGGTGCTCTATTTGCATCCTTATTCATATTTAATAAAATAAAGAAAAACAATGTATAAGCTATAAAATAAAAATTATATAAATGTGAATAGAAACGAATGTATGAATGAAAATACCTTTTTAAATGCAAGATAAAAATCTTTTAGCATTGATGTAGAGCTTGAATCTAGGTAGTTGCATACAACATCATCCCAACTATCTTCATTCAACAATTTAACCATTTTTTTTTGTATTCTCATATAAACCTTGTGAATGAATAAATGAAGTAAATAATGTTAACATAGTGTTATGTCTAACAAATAATACCAACAACAATATATTATATTTAACAGAAACTTATAATCCAAAAATAAATAAAAATAACAAAATTACTTTAGAAATTCCTCAGACATTTCCTCCATTGATAATTCTCTTAACTTTACATGAGATAATATTGTTTTGACAATATTTTCATCCTTCACTCCTTGTGTTAATCTCCAAGGTGTGACAATCATATCTTTTGGAAGGAGCTTCATTTCAGGACACGATTTACTGTTGGTACATATCAACGGTTTAGACTTTTTGACCTTCTGACTTTTGATGCCAACGTTCTCCTACAACTCAAAATCTGATCAATCAATTCCCATATCTCTCCATTTCTAAATGCCAACTAGAAAATTTTATCCATAAATCTGAATATTTCATAATCTACTTTGCCACGTTTTGAATTTATTTTTTCTTCGATTTGATAATTGATTTCCATACAACATTCCTTCTAGAATGCATGATTAGCCTTTGTCTTATCACCGCCACATTTTTCTTCAAATTCACTATGAATAAATATGACCCTTTGGATGAACTTCATTGACATCCTTTACTCATTATCTGAATTATGATCCCATGACAATAACTTTGCTTATGTATCTGTTAAACCGACATAAATAATACATTTCATTGTTTCAAAACGCGGGTTATTAGGATATTCCTCCATTAATTTCCTTTGAGATTCTACAAAATGGTTGCCCCCAAGTACATAATATTTGTATTCAAAACATTTTGACTTGTCAAATGATTCTTTGATAGGAACCTGACATGGATCAATAAGAAGAACATAATCAACCACATGTGCAAAAGGGTTGTACCTCATCAATGTTTTCAAATTGTGAGCATGCAAGTGGTGTGACTTTCGAATTTGATATTTGAACTATCCTTCATCTGGCTTGTAGACTTGAATGACATTAAGTTGAAATGACCGACCACCCTCAATTAAATTTGTCTTTGCCAAATGATGTCGAATGGCAATTTTTTTTGTTCTCATAACACCATCCTCTAAATCATCTCCTGGTGAATGATTTCCCTGCTTTATTTGGAGTTTTCACTAGGAACTTTACTATTGTCCATGATTTTTTCAAAATGAGAATTTATTTGTTTCTTCCTCCTATTGGTTATGATATTTTCTTGAACCGAATCAATCTCCTCATCATCAACTATAAGGGAGACATTCTTGGGAATTTTTGTTTTTTGTTTTTTTATGGCTCTTCTCCTTTCTAACATAAGTTCTAATCTAATCCTCAAATATGGAAACACATTCTTCATCTTCAGCTTCAGCTTCAACTTCCTCATTTTGAAAAGTAACATGTCTACCTTTACTAGATTGATCCCTTTGATACAATCTTGTAACATCATGAAGTATTTTTTTTTGCTTCGTATTCATGGAAAATGGAGACAAAATTCATAATATCTCGCTCTATATAATAGATTCCCCCCAACATAATTGGAATGCCCTCAGCAAAATCCTGTAAAACAAAATATAATATGTCAATATTAACCAAGTTATTAAAAATACAATGATACAATTTGAATAACACAAAATAGATAAGTGTAAATAAAAATACTTACAATCTTCTATGCAATATTTTGTACGATTTGTTTTCATATCTTTGAAGAATCTTCCCCCATGTTATACATCGAAAATGTAAAATGATATCTATGTTTATCATGTGACTTAGGCGGTTTTGATAGTATATAAACACTTTCAGTATTTGGAAGAATATATAGGTCTAATACTTTTCCCACCACGACATAATTTTCAGTATCAAAATTCTTACTAGCATATAGATATAATTGTAGAGATTCATCTTCTATATCTTTCAGAAACCATGCATATTTTGAACAATCCACTTCCGTTGATTTCTTCTAGTATGAAACCAACTTCTTTTCTTATGTGATGCATCTCCCACATTTTCAGTAATTAACTAAGGTGTAGTTCGTCCAACAGAGATTTTTGAAGGCCCACCTATAGCTTTAGATGATGCAAATGTTGACTTTGGTCCAAAAAGATTGACACTTGATTCTATTTTCCTGCAAACATATATATCTACGTATAAATTACTAAATCACAAAAAACAAATATCTTGTGTAAACAAAATAGAAAACTTTTTTTTTTAAATGATATTTTTATACATTTTTTCCCAGACAGAAATTGTAAAACAATTTTTTTTTACATGTCATCTCTCCAACCCCCTTATAAAATAAATAAAAATTAAAAATTAAAAAAAATTAAAAAAATTATAATTTGGGGGCCGATTCTAATAATCGCCCCCCCTAAAATTAAAACAAGTTCCTTTTTTTTTTCTCCCCAACCCCACTAAAAAAATAAATATTTTTATTTATATGCCCAAGTGGCCGATTCTGAGATTTAGCCGGCCCCGATTCTGAGAATCGGGGCCGATTCTCAGAATCAATGACATGCAAAGGTTTATTATCGGATCGCATGGTCAGGAGAAATGAATTGAACAAATTAATGACATTAGCTTCCAACATCAATTTTGTATCAAACAAATTCATGGAAAAATGCTTATATGGGGCAAGAAGTATTCAACAACTGCAGAATGGGCGCCATCATCAAGTTTGGAATTTTTGAAGTTCATTCTAGATCATCCAATATTTGCATCAAATATATTTTTATTACAATCAGTTGGTGAAGTTCATAATGCACGAAGGCAAAAGAGAGATATAGATTATTTTGAATGCCTGGAAGAAATTAAAGTAACCATTAGATATACATATGATTACTTTGATGTTGTTGATTCAGTTTGGTGGGAGTAATTTTTGAATGATCAGAGTGATATCCTTTCAAGACCAGCAAATGAAGATATGATTTTAAAGAATCCATTTATCTGGCCAAAAAATGTGTCAAATGAACAGGAGGAAACAAACATTCTTTAACAACAACAATCACATGGTATTATTAATTCTACACAGGTGGAGGAAAGATAAATGTATATTGGTTCCAGAAGATCTCGTGAACAACATGAAGCCATGGAAGACCTTTACAGAGGTTCATTATAGGATATTAAGGAGGGTTGCATGATCATTGTCTTAGCACATGAAGATCCACATGGATATCCATTACGGGTTTCCAAGGTTATAAAGGTGATTACATAAAATGAGGATGTTATATGTGTTGAAGTACATTGGTATGTCACAAACACATACCCATTCAATGGTATCTACAATCCAGAGATGGTAGTTGATAAAAAAATTGTTCAAAAGAGAAAAAGAAAGGGTACAAATATAAATCGTCGCCGCAGAGACCTCTTAAAATTTGGAGGAAGTTGACATACTTGTTTATGACTTTAATTTAACAAAGAGACAAACTCTTTGCTCCAGGACGATTGAGATTCTTAAGAGGTTTCTATCACAAGAAACAATGTTGAGATGGAAGTCTGCTGAACCCAATCGTAGATCTACAAGAATTTTGAAACTAAAGTGGTGGGCATGCATGTTGACTTAGGTGGGGCACTAGTTGATGAAAGAGAAGAATATGGAACATCTTCACCTGCATCGATTCATTCGTCTAAAGATGTAAATTTTGATGGTGTGCCAGAAAATATCAGTGATTTTGAATAATTGTGTAAGACAATTGATATAAATGATGTTTTCATTGAGAAATTAAAATGATATTTTAACTTCCCTAAGATATTACATGAAGTTATGAGTCATTTTTATGTTTTTTGGATTATATGTTTTAATTATGATGAATTCATTTGCCTAAAATATTGAAAATGAAACAATACCTTGGAGAAATAATTTATGTTCCATTGGGTTATTTTAGTCATATAATTTGTTCATAATATCATGGTTGAAATATTTTGAAAACTTAATATTTTTTAATTCTATGGGTGAAAAATTGTGAAATATATTTTATATTTAATATTATGGTTGAAAACAATTAGAATTTTAGGGATTGTTAGTGTCATGATGTTATATTTTAAATAACATGTATAAAAATTATTATAATTTTAATTTGTTTAAAATCCCATTATTTTATATTTAACGTCATTACTAAAAATATGTTGAAATTGTACCTGGAAAATAAAAATGGTATTCTAGCACGAACCATTGTGTGTTTTTTCCATTTATTTGGCACTCAAAATTTGGTTTTGCTGCCATATTTAAAAAAATGTTGCAAATTAACACTAAAAAAAAAACCTCATTTTGGAATACACACTTTCCATTTTTCAGTCGTTTTTCATGGTTTTTGGGTTTTTTTGGCTAGAGTGCCCATTTTTCAGTTTATAGTTCCCGTTTCAAAGTTTATGTTGTTGGTTGTAGAAGGTTGCAAGGATTTCCTGGGAAGCCACGTGAAGCATGAGGTTGGTCATCTGAACTAAGTGGATCGATTTTATAATAGGAGTGGTGATTAGATTTGGATCATGGACCTAAGTGATAGCTCAAATTTCAAAGTGTTTGGAAGTGTGTCGAACCTGAGCGACCAGATTGATCTCGTCTTCTTGATTTCGGCACTAGATACGGTTCGAAAAACTGACACTGTATGAAGAACTTATCGCGATTTAAAAAGTCTAGTAAATTGAATTTCTAGCTTTTGACCAAGTTTGACTGGATTTGGAAAATTCAAAAAAAAAGTATTCCAGGAAATATTCCCTGGAATATCCTATTTGGACCGGTCATATGCTGACAAGTGGCATTGTTTAATTCAGTAGTTGGTTGACTTTTTTTGGCTCGGCCAATCATAGGCCACCACGTGGTAGGACCGGAGGCCGCCATTGGCCTAGTTTCATGCTGCAAATTTTTTTTGAGGGTCCTCGGGGCTCGACCCCGAGACCTCTCTACATGCACGCGAGCACTTTACCGTTTCACCTATTGGATGGTTATTAACCTATTGGATAGCGTGACGTATTTAAAGTTTAATGGTTTGCTATTTGGGGATTTGGAGGGGCCAGCCCTGAGCATATGGCTACAACCCCAAGACCAAGGGCTTAAGCCCTAGAATTTCCAATGCAAAACAATTACACACCTTCCAAAAACATTTATCACATGCAACCCCCGACGACTAACTCCGTGGAAGGTTTAACCTCCGCCCGATGGTTCCACAAATTTGTTCACATCCAGTATTAACATTAAGATTATCTACGCGGTTTATCTGCTCCACTACTAACCATAACTGCATAATTTTATGACATGTGCCATCCATAGATGGTTATAATTTAATGCTATGGTTAGTTTTACGACTAATCTGATGGGGGCTCCGAAATTTCGGAATTTTCTAGTTTAAATGAAGTTATGTGCAGTTCCTCCAAATTTAGTGGAGGATTTTTAGGGGACACTGGGCAAAATGAGTTTAGGCTTTACCTTGTGCTAGACTCGTCCATTCTGAGAGTGAAAATAGTCAATTTTGAATATCTTAAACATTATAGACTCATTGGTGAGGGTTGTAAAGCCATCATAAGACTTTTGAGCACGTTTTTGCTTCAGATAAGTTCAAGGGGCCACTAGGGGCCAACAGCAGTTTGAGGCCTAGCTAGTGCACCTAGAGGTATTTCTCAACAATCTAGTAGTAAATGTTGGATGTTTAAGACATTTTGGAACTAATGGTGTGGTTTGCAGAGCCAGTAGAATTTTTTTGAAAGTTGAGTTGCTTCAGAGAAGTTTCAGGGGCCACGAGGGCCAAAAATTGCCAACAACAGTTTGAGGCCTATCTAAGGCACCTAGAGGCCTTACTCAGCAAAATAATAATCATTCATGACTGTTTTGATACTTCTGAATCCAGTGGAGGATTTTTTAGAATATTTAGAGGACTTATAGAGGTCAAGAACCCACAGAGAAGTTTTCTTTGACCCTAGAGCCACGGGGTGCCACCAGGTGTTGGGAGGGAAACCAGAGCAACCAGAGGTCAATTTCAGCAAACCAATTGTCTATTTGGACTATTTTGGACATTAAAAATCTAATGAAGGGATTTTTAGAGTCATTTTAAGACTTATGAAGGTAGAGAACCTACAGGGAAGTTTTGGGAGCCCTAGGCCATCAGTGGATGGAGGCCTAGATTAGGGAGCCAGTGCTCATTTTGAGAAAATGATTAGTCCATTTTGGACGATTGATATGTGCTAGAGACAATAGGTGAGGCTTCAAGGACAGAAAAATAATTCTAAAGGAGTTAGTACCATAGAGAATCTCAGGGTAGCTCAAGAGCACCGATAGAAGGAATCAAGTCTGTTTTAACCTAGTTCTGTTTTCAGAGGGATGAAAACCATGACAGGGATATAAATTGTATTCTAGACCCATTGGTTCAGTTCAGTTAACCATTGGAGTTGATTTTGTAACTTGTAAGAGAAATTTTCCATAATACAAAAGAGCCAAGTCAAGATGACAAGAGCTCAAGGAGACATAGCCCACGATATTCGGGTGAAATCCTAGATTAAATTTGTTGCTATGTGTTGATTTTTATTTGCTGAATTGCATGGTTTTTTCACATTTTTAACATTATTAAAAACAAAAGGACTTAAAGCACTTAAACAGTTTAAAAACATACACATGTTTCAAGTATAAAATTCCACAAAAGTCAAGTATAAGCTAGATCTTTTATTTGTTTAACTGAGTGGGAGGTTCTTGAAAAGCATAACAATTTATCCAACCCATTTTCAGATCAGGTTGGTATTAGAGAAATAGCTTCTTGATTGACAGAGCACAAGTTTACTTGTTGACTTGAAAGGTGTTTAAACAGTTCAAATAATTTGACTGTTTTCAAACTGATTGTTGCTTACAATTTTGAGTTTGCTAGAGGTAAAGCGAAAGCTAATGTTAGCTAAGTCTAGAAGAGGAAAAGACGGAAGAAGGGTTGAAGGCATATTCCTTACCCAAAGGACCTCATGGCAACCCTTGAAGCACAAGAGGGTTTGTTTACAAAAGGTTACTTGAAGAAGAGCTTGACTCTACAACCATTTTGTTTTGAATCTTTGTCAATTGTTTTGAAAGATTTGGAATTTTTTATTAAATTTATTTAGTTCATTGACACAAGATGAAAAATTATTCAATTGAGGTTTCAAAATTATCCTCCTTCACAAGATTCTTCGTTGAAGACATGAAGCAATACTTCTTCAGGATGAAGGATATGGTGCAAATTCTATTTGAAGATAGAAGATAAAGCACTAGACTTCATGAGAAATTGGTTGTTATGAAGGAAGAGAAAATAGAAATTCTTCAAAGAATGCATGAGATGGAGATGCAGCTCCATCAAGCCCAAAAGGCCTTAACCAAGAACATGTGTGAAGAAGAGGTAATTCACTCTAATTTGTCTTCAGTTTCCTCTTCAAAAATATGTGTTGGTTCATTTGAAAAGCACACTAGAGATATAGGGTCCAAGTTAATGTTTAAAATGGGCTATGAAGGAGAGGGTATAGGAAAACATGCACAAGGCATGATTGATCCTATTTTGGTTGAGGAGAGACCTAAGAATTTTGGTCTTGGTTATGTCCAATCTAATGCCGAAGACTCCACAGCCATGAAGTCATATGAGGCAAATTAAAAAAGAACTTTTGTTCCAAGTTCTAAACCACAAAAATTTCAAGTTTGTTTTCAAGTTGATTGCCATTGTTTGAAGCCTATGTTGCAGCAAGAATATTGTAGACATGCAGCTTATGGCGAGCATGAGATTTCATACAGTTTTAGTCTTCAAAGAAAAGTTGGAACCTCTACTAGTTCATCTCCTCATGAAGGTAAAAAATATGGACATGAAAAACAACATGCAAGGTATAATTATTCCCATAGTCAAGTTGATTATGTTTCTGCAAGGCATGAAAATTCTGCATGCTTGAATGGAAGAAAGAGTTGTTGTGCATATTGTGTTCTGTGTAACCAAGTTGTTTCAAAATGATGGAAAAGGATGAAGGCATACAAGAAAGAGTTGAAGAAAAGGAAACTTGCAAAGAAGGTGCAAAAGAATTGCACATATTTCCAGAAGAAGTGAGATTTTGTTTCCCAATGTTGGACATTGCATCCAACTAATCATCCCAGGCACATGAGGCAAGAGGATAGCAAGACTGGCGAAAGTGGAACCAAAGATTCCATCGTTGATGTGAGAACTGATGTTTCACATGAAGAAGATTTTCAGCAGAAAAATTCATCATGGAAGTGGCTTGGTAAGAAGTGGTTTGACTTATTGACACAGTAAGACATACACTAATTTGTACATATGAAAATTTCAGTTATGTATGCATGTTTTCTGTTGTAATCTCACGTTTTTTTTAGTCACCGTGGATCGATGATCAAGGAAGTGATTTTTAGCTTCCTTCTATCAATTTATCTCCATAAATTTCTGAGTGAGTTCAAGGAAGACAATTCTTGACAAGAGGACAAGAGCATTCAAGAAGGAAACTTTCAACTACCTTCAAGTTATGGTTCAAAGGCACTAAGCCATGCAAAGAAAGTGTATGGAGGCTAAAAAGTGAGGGTGTTGTACTCTCATCTATTGAACAAGTTAGGTAATCAGTCTTTTGGGGTCCAAAAGATTCCCAATGGGGAGGTGTGATTAAATTTGGATCATGCACCTAAGTGATAGCTCAAATTTCAAAATGTTTAGAAGTGTGTCGAATGTGAGCGACCAGATAGATATCGTCTTCCTGATTTCATCACTATGAACGGTTTGAAAAACCGACACCGTATGAAGAAGTTATCGCAATTTGAAAAGTCTAGTAAACTGCAATTTCTGGCTTTTGACCAAGTTTGACTAGATTTGGAAAATTCAAAAAAAAGAATATTCTAGGAAATATTCCCCAAAATATTTCATTTGGATCAATCATACGCTGACAAGCGACATTGTTTAATTCAATAGTTGGTTGACTGTTTTTGGCTTGGCTAATCATAGGCCGCCACGTGGCCCAGTTTCATGCTGTAAAATTTTGTTGGGGTTCCCTGAGGATTGACCCCGAAACCTCTCCGCAAGCATGCGAGCGCTTTACCGTTTCACCTATTGGATGGTTCTTAGCCTATTGGATAGCGCGATGTATTTAAAGTTTAATGGTTTGTTATTTAGGGATTTGGAGGGGCCAACCCCGAGCATATGGCTGCAACCCCAAGACCAAGGGCTTAAGCCCCAGAACTGCCGATGCAAAATAGTTACACACCCACCAAAAATGTTGATCACATGAAACCCCCAACGACTAACTCCGCGGAAGGTTTAACCTCCGCCCGACGGTTCCGCAAGTTTTTTCACATGCAACATTAATGTTAAGGTTATCCGTGTGGTTTATCCACTCCACTGCTAACCGTAACTGCATAAGTTTATGACATGTGTCATCCACCAATGGTTAGAATTTAATGCTACGATTAGTTCGGCAGCTAATCTGGTAAGTGCTCCAAAATTTCAGAATTGGCCAGTTTAACTGCAGATATGTGCAGTTCCTCCAAATTTAGTGGAGGATTTTTAGGGGACACTGGGCAAAATGAGTTTAGGCTCTATCTTGACTAGTCCATTATGAGAGTGCCAATATTCAATTTCGACTATCTCAGACATTCTAGACTCATTGGTGAGTTTTTCAAAGCCATCATAGGACTTTTGAGCAGGTTTTTTCTTCAAAGAAGTTCAAGGGGCCACTAGGGCCACCAGGTGCTAGCAGCAGTTTGAGGCCTAGCCAGTGCATCTAGAGGTCTTTCTTAGCAATCCAATAGTCAATTTTAGATGTTTCAGAGATTATGGAACTAATCGTGTGGTTTTCAAAGCCTTTAGAGGACTTTTGAAAGCTTATATTCTTTAGATAAGTTCCAAGGGCCACCATCGCCAACAAGTGCCAACAATAGTTTGAGGCCTAACCAGGGTAGCTAGAGGTCTTATTCAAAAAAATAAGTGATTTATGACTATTTTGATACTTCTAAATCCAATGGAGGATTTTTCAGAAGCTTTTGAGGACTTATATAGGTCGAGAACCCACAGATAAATTTTCTTTGACCCAAGAGCTAAGGGGTGCCATAAGGTGTTGGAGGCGAAACTAGAGCAGTCGAAGGTCAATTTTAGAAAACCAATAGTCTATTCTAACTAATTTTGACATTATGAATCTAATGAAGGGATTTGAAGATTCATTCGGAGACTTCTGAAGGTCGAGAACCTATAGGGAAGTTCTGGGAAGCCCAAGGCCATCAATGGATGGAGATCTAGATTAGGGAGCCAGTGCTCATTTTGAGAAAATGATAAGTCCATTTTGGATGTCTGATATGTGTTGGAGATAGTAGGTGAAGCTTCAGGGATAAAAAAAAATTCTGAAGGAGTTAGTGCCATAGAGAAGCTCAGGGTAGTTCAAGAGCACCGACAGAAGGAATCAAGTCAATTTTAACCTAGTTCTGATTTCAGTGTGATGACAACCATGACATGGATGTAAATGGTATTCTAATCCCATTGGTTCAGTTTAGTTAACCATTGGAGTTTAGTTTGTAACTTATAAAATAAATTTTCCATAATCCTAGAGAGCCAAGTCAAGATGACAAGAGCTCAAGGAGACGTAGCCCATGAAATTAAGGTGAACTCCTAGATTAAATTTGTTGTTATCTGTTGATGTTTATTTTCTACATTATATTTCTATTTCACATGTTTAATATCATACAAAAAATATACTTAAAGCAATTAAAACAGTTAAAAAACATACACCTGTTTCAAGTATAAAATTCCGCAAAAGTCAAGTATAAGCTAGATATTTTATTTGTTTAACTAAGAGGGAGGTTCTTGAAAAGCATAACAAGTTATCCAACCCATTTTCAGATCAGTTTGGTATCAGAGAAATAGTTTTTTGATTGACAGAGTACAAGTTTTCTTGTTGACTTTAAAGGTGTTTAAACAGTGCAAAGAATTTGATTGTTTGCAAACTGATTGTTGCTTACAATTTTGAGTTTGCTAAAGGTAAAGAGAAAGATACTATTAGCTAAGTCCAGAAGAGGAAAAGAAGGAACAAGGTATGATGGCATATTCCTTACCCAAAGGACCTCAAGGCAACCCTTGAAGCACAAGAGGGTTTGTTTGCAAAAGGTTGCTTGAAGAAGAGCTTGACTCTACAGCCATTTTGTTCAGAAGCTCTGTCAATTGTTTTGAAAGCTTTGGAATTGTTGATTGAAGTTATTTAGTTCATTGAAATAAGATGACAACTTCTTCAAGTGAGGTTTCAAAATCCTCCTACTTCACAAGATTCTTCGATGAAGACATGAAGCGATACTTCTTCAGGATGAAGGATATGGTGGAAATTATGTTTGAAGATAGAAGAGAAAGCACTAGACTTCATGAGAAATTGGTTTCTATGAAGGAAGAGAAAGAATAAATTCTTCAAAGCATGCATGATAGGGAGATGCAGCTCCATCAAGCCCAAGAGGCCTTAACCAAGAACATGCATGAAGTAGAGGTAATTCACTCTAATTTGTCTTCAGTTTCATCTTCATAAAGATGTGTTGGTTCATTTGAAAAGCACACTAGAGGTATAAGGTCCAATTTAATGTTTAAAATGGGCTATGAAGGCAAGGGTCTAAGAAAACATGCACAAGGTGTGATTGATCCTATTTTGGTTGAGGAGAGACCTAATAATGCTTGTCTTGGTTATGTCCAATCTAATGGCGAAGACTCCACACTCATGAAGGCATATGAGGCAACTTCAAAAAGAACTTTTATTCCAAGTTCTAAACCACAAACATGTCAAGTTTTTTTCAAGTTGATTGCCATTGTTTGAAGCCTATGTTGCAGCAAGAATATTTTAGACATGCAGCTTATGGCGAGTATGAGATTTAATACAGTTTTCAAGACATGAACAGTCTTCAAAGAAAAGTTGGAACCTCTACAAGTTCATCTCTTCATGAAAATAAAAAATATGGACATGCAAAACAACATGCGAGGTATAATTCTTCCCATAGTCAAGTTGATTATGTTTATGCTAGGCATGACAATTTTTCATGCTTTAATGGAAGAAAGAGTTTTTGTGCATATTGTGGTCTGTGTAACCATGTTGTTTGAAAATGCTGGAAAAGGATGAAGGCATATAGGAAACAGTTGAAGCAAAGGAAACTTGCAAAGAAGGTTCAAAAGACTTGCACATATTGCCAGAAGAAGGGATATTTTGTTTCCCAATGTTGGACATTTCATCCAACTAATCATCCCAAGCACATGAGGCAAGAGGATAGCAATATTGGCGAAAGTGGAACCAAAGATTCCATCATTGATGTGAGAACTCATGTTTCACATGAAGAAGATTTTCAGCAACAAAAGTCACCATGGAAGTGGCTTGGTAAGAAGTGGTTTGACTTCTTTACATAGTAAGACGTACACTCTTTTGTACATATGAAAATTTCAGTAATATATGCATGTTTTTTGTTGTAATCTCATGTTTGTTTGAGCCACCTTGGGTCGATGATCAAGGAAGCAATTTTCAGCTTCCTTCTATCAATTTCTCGCCAGAAATTTCTGAGTGAGTTCAAGGAAGACAATTCTTGATAGGAGGACAAGAGAATTCAAGAAGGAAAATGTTGACTACCTTCGAGTTGTGGTTAGAAGGCACTAAGCCATGCAAATCAAGTGTATGGAGGCTGAAAAGTGAGGGTGTTGTACTCTCATCTACAAAAAATATTAGGAAATTTGTCTTTTGGGGTCCAAAATATTCCCAATGGGGAGGTGTGATTAAATTTGGATCATGGACCTAAGTGATAACTCAAATTTCAAAATGTTTGTAAGTGTGTCAAACCTAAGCGATCTGATATATCTCGTCTTCCTGATTTTGGCACCGTGAATGGTTCGAAAAACCGACATCGTATGAAGAAGTTATCGCGATTTGAAAAGTATTGCAATTTTTGGCTTTTGACCAAGTTTGACTAGATTTGGAAAATTCAAAAAAAAAATATTCCAGGGAATATTCTGACAGCAAAAAAAGTCAAACACTGGTCCCCCCAAGGAGAGATGGTCTCTAATTTAGCTCTGTCTCAATTTGCATAAATACGTTTCTGCTATTACAAGAAATCCCCTTTTGTCTCTTTGCCAAAATTAATTATCAATTTCATAGAAATTGATAAATAATACTTTAGTCCAACTTCGATCTAACCCAAAATATATATATATATATCTGCATACACTATCATTCGTGTTCCTCGATCCCGCGCATATAAATCATATACAATACAAAAGGTTTAAATTATGAGGTTGGCCCTTCCAAATACCAAGACCCTTGGTAGGTTAATTATCACCCTTGGTCTCTTTGATAAAGTGGTTAAATATGTGACTTGAACCCACTTACACATGGTAATAAAATATGCGTTGGCGCTTACCTTGTAGACAAATCTGTGAGGTTTGTATGCAATACAAACCATCACAGTAATAACTCTGACTCAACTTCCTTTGGACAACGCCTAGCTCTAACTTTTGGTTAATAAAATGTATTTAATCCCGACATCCAAGCACTTTAATCCTAACACCAAGGTTAGAATTGTTCTAGGATTATATTAATAATCGACTTCATTATCGACGCAATTCTTATGATATACCAAGTACCTGGGCCCACACTTCAATCCACAATTGAATAGGTTTCGTTATAAATTGAATAGACCATACCTTGTCTATCTCCCTTGCAGCTAGGTGCGTGAACACTGTTCGATTGGTCAGCCTTCAGATCGAATACTTCACAACAATATCGCGTTGATTTAATCTCGTGTCTTTAACTCTTCGAATGAACGCGAAGAGGGCAGTATTTCTCTGTCGACGTGGCTTCAATTCATTTGATCGCGTTTTTCTTAAGTGGATTTGCTTTCGTGCAAAGGCTGGGCGAAATGGGTGGAATTGGTTTCGAAAACCCACTCTGGTTTTTAAACAATATTCGACCAAGTTTACACCAGAATGACTCCATTACTATGTCTCTGCTATGGTTCACTAATGCTAGATTCAACTTCGGGACAATGACTCCACTACTATAACCCGATTCATTTCTTATATAAGCAGTCTCCCTCCTTTTACAAATTTCATTGTTCTCCGACTGCCAACGTTATAGTAAACGCTCTTTCAGAGGTTAATAGAATCCATGACTCGAAATTTACAGCATGGCTCAATACATCCACTCACGGCCTCTTACAGGGTTATAACGACGAAACTCATTTTGGTAATTTAGGGAGAATCAATGCTCGACATAGCCAGAGAGACTGGTGGAGATTACACAGTATCTTTATTCAGCAATTTTATACAGAGACAGGAGATTCGACCAATTTGGGATTAAGAAATCGCACACAGAGACCATTCAATCACGCACCGATAATCAGTAGCATTGGATTTTATTCAACTGAAGCAAAAGCTTAACAGATACGACCTTTGCAGCGAAAATCTCCTCCCCCCAATGCATCTGGGGTTTACAATTTATATGTATTATTATGTGTCTCTTCGGTTCTTCTCTAAGGACCGTTTCTAATCTAAACAAAGCCTAATTACAATTTATTCGAATAACTGAAACATAACAGATGGACTGGACCCAAATATTCAACTTCTACTGATTCTAACTAATCTAAAAACAACTGTCAGCTAAGGTGCTGGCACCTTGCTGTTACAAATTAAAATGATTTTGAACCCTCCTAGCCACAACATGTGGAAAAATTTCCTACATTGCTGGCTAGTGCCTAATGCCCCTGCATCAGACTCCTGAGGGAAAATTTCTTCATGGTCTCCTGTCCATGAGCTCTTCCACTAATCTTCCTATCTTCTGCAACATTCCTTCAGTCAGCCAAGTGGCATCTTCCTCTGGCTAGTCCTTCCGCTTGATTAAGTACTAAAATTACTCTTGTCCTCTGGTCTTCCTAAACACTCTTTTGTCCAATATCCTCTCCGGCTGCAGTGGTTGTGCTGGAGATAGCTGCTCTACCCATTCAATCTGTTCCTTGTGTGTTGGCCCTTCTTCTGCACCATCATCTTCGTACTTGTACAGATCTGCAACATTAAAAATGGGAGATATTCCAACATCAATAGGCAATTCAATCTCATAAGCATTAGCAGAAAAATTTCTAAGTATTTTGCATGGCCCAATCTTTTTGAACTTCAGTTTGTTGTACTGCTTCTTTGGGAATATCTCCTTTCTCAAGTGTGCCAAAACCAAATCTCCTACTTCAAAATGGACTTCCCTTCTTTTCAATTCTGCTCTGCCTTTGTATTTGATGCTACTACCTTGTAGCTACTGTTTCACTTGTTCATGTATGGCTTGGTTTTCTGAAGAAAATTCCTCACCATTAGCTCTCCTCAGCTCTACCTTTCCTAGATTTCTTAACTCTAATATTCCTCTGGGGTACATTCCATAAATAACATGGAATGGACTCTGCCCTGTGCTTCTGTTTGGTGAGTCATTATATGCATATTCTTCCTGGGAAAAAATATGATCCCACTACTTGGGATGCTCTCCTGCAAGACTTCTCAAAAAATTTCCCAGACTTCTATTCACTACCTTAGTTTGTCCATCAGTCTGAGGATGATAAAATGAGCTGAAACTCAATTTGGTGCCAAGTTTCTTCCACAGTGTCCTCCAAAAATGGCCCACAAATCTGGTGTCTCTATCTGAAACAATACTCTTGGGAAACCCATGCAACCTAACAACTTCATTGAAAAACAAGTTAGCAACATGGGTGGCATCACTAGTTTTATAACAAGGAATAAAATGTGCCATTTTGGAAAATTTGTCCAGTACAACAAAGACTACATCATTCCCTCTCTGAGTCTTGGGAAATCCTAGAACAAAATCCATACTCACCATGTCCCAAGGCCTGTCTAGAATAGGTAAGGGAGTGTACAATCCCACATTCTGGCTCCTTCCTTTGGCATATTGACAGGTTTTGCAATTTCTCACAAAATTTTCCACTTCTGCTCTCATCTTGGGCCAATATTAGAAGTGACTCAGCTGCTCATAAGTCTTATCCATACTGAAGTGCCCGGCAAGTCCACCACTATGCTTTTCCTTGATCAAATTTTCTCTCATGGAACATTTTGGTACACACAGTTGGTTTATTCTGAATAATAAGTCCTCCTCTTCTTCTTCAATCTACTGTAGATACTCCTTCCTGCTCAGCAACAAGGTCTTTGGATCAGCCACTCTACTTGATGGTTCTCCTTCCTCCATGGGTATCAATGTATGATGTACCCCATCTTTGAAGAACTTGTAAGTGTTCTTCTTTCCATCATACACTGCTGCTCTGTCATAATGCCAAGGTCTGCCTAGCAGTATGTGACACACATCCATGGGCATCACATCACACAAGACTTTGTCTTTGTAGTTGCTCGTTTGCAGCTCTATCTCACACTGTTCCTTTACAATCATCTGGTGCCCTTTATGCAGCCAGGACACCCTGTAAGGAGTTCGATGCTCCCTTGTCTTCAGCTTCAACTTCTCTATCACCTCAGTGGAAACCAGATTGTATGTGCTGCCACTATCAATGACTAGCTGGAAGCATTTCCCCTGGACTTTGCATATGCTCCTAAACAAAGTCTTCCTCTGCGCAGGTTTAGTGACCTCTTTGGCTTGTTTCAACAGGACCTTATTAACCACCAAGGACTCTCCCCTCTCTGGTATAATTTCTTCTTCAATTGCTGCCTCTTCTCCAGCCTGGGCAACAACAACATTTCTTGGACCAACACCCATATTCTATGGGCACTCATAGTTCTTGTGTCCCATTTGATGGAATATATAGCACCTCAATTCTATACCTCTGCCTCTGCCTCCTCTTCCTCTGTGAGAAACCCTTCTACCTCTGGCATCACCCTTTGTAGATGCATTCTGAGGTGAGCTATTGTTAGCTCCATCTCTAGGTGTAGTAGGATTTCCTCTACCACCCTGACTTCCCTTTCCACGGAAAGTAACTCTCCCCTTGGCAGACTGCTTTCTTAGGAGTTTCTCCTCTGCTTTCAAGGCCAGCGGATTGGCCTCTTCAACTATCTTAGGAGATAGAATACCAATCTCATATTGAATCTCTAGCTTGAGACCATTCACATATATGGCATTCTTCTCTGGTGTGTTTTGAAATTACCCAGCTCTTATACTCACTCTATAGAATTCTTCTGTGTATTCCCTTACTGTCAGCAACCTCTGTCTCAGGTTCTACATTTGTCTAAATAATGTTAGCTGATAATCATTAGGCAAGAATTTAACTTTTATCTTAGCCATCATTCTGGTCTAGCTTTTGATAGGTTGTTTTCCAGCTCTCCTTCTTTCTGCTTGCACTCCATCCCACCAAAGTGCAGCATGTCCCTTCACCTTTGTTACTGCAAACTTGACCTTCTTATCTTCGCTCATTTCTTCATAGTCAAAGCACTTGTTCATTTCATTAATCCAATCCACAAGCTCTTCTAGATTCAATCCTCCTGCAAAAATTGACACTTCAATCTTGGGCTTAACTGCTGACCCCAAAACATTTCTGAGGAGCCTCATCTCAGGAGGAATCTCAACATTTTCTCCAACTTCTTCTAATTCAGGTTCACTGATGTCTTCAGGATCTCTAGGCTGTCCCAGTTCCATGGCATCCAATCTGGCTTGGACCCTTTGTAAGGTCTCCATCACCTCTGCATTGGCAATAGGTTTGCCTCTCATTCTAATAGCACCTCTAACAACTCGGATAGCCATGTTAATTCTCTGCAAAAACAACTCAAAAACAACTCTGATACCACAAATGACAGCAAAAAAGTCGAACACTGGTCCCCCCAAGGAGAGCTGGTCTCTAATTTAACTCTGTCTCAATTTTCATAAATACAGTTTATGCTATTACAAGAAATCCCCTTTTGTCTCTTTGCCAAAATTAATTATCAATTTCATAGAAATTGATAAATAATACTTTAGTCCAACTTCGATCTAACCCAACATATATATATATATATATATATGCATACACTATCATTCGTGTTCTTTGATCCCGTGCATATAAACCATATACAATACAAAAGGTTTAAATTATGAGGTTGGCCCTTCCAAATACCAAGACCCTTGGTAGGTTAATTATCACCCTTGGTCTCTTTGATAAAGTGGATAAATATGTGACTTGAACCCACTTATAGATGGTAATCAAATATGCGTTGGCGCTTTACCTTCTAGGCAAATCTGTGAGGTTTGTATGCAATAAAAACCATCACAGTAATAACTCTGACTCAACTTCCTTTGGACAACGCCTAGCTCTAACTTTCGGTTAATAAAATGTACTTAATCCCGACATCCAAGCACTTTAATCCTAACACCAAGGTCAGAACTGTTCTAGGCTTATATTAATACTCGACTTCATTATCGACGCAACGCTTATGATATACCAGGTACTCGGGCCCACACTTCAATCCACAATTGAATAGGTTTCGTTATAAATTGAAAAGACCATACCTTTTCTATCTCCCTTGCATCTAGGTGCGCGAACATCATTCGATCGGTTAGCCTTCAAATCGAACGCTCCGCAACAATATCGTGTTGATTTAATCTCCTGTCTTTAACTCTTCGAATGAACGCGAAGAGGGCAATATTTCTCTGTTGACGTGGCTTCAATTCGTTGGATCGCGTTTGTCTGAAGTGGATTTGCTTTCGCACAAAGGCTGGGCGAAATGGGTGGAATTGGTTTCGAAAACCCACTCCGGTTTTTAAACAGTATTCGACCATGTTTACACCAGAGTTAACACAAACCTTTGTATCTGCTCCGGTTCACTAACTCTAGGTTCAACTTCGGGACAGTGACTCCATTACTATAACCCGATTCATTTCTTATATAAGCGGTCTCCCTCCTTTTACAAATTTCACTGTTCTCCGACAACCAACGTTATAGTAAACACTCTTTCAGAGGTTAATAGAATCCACGACTCAACATTTACAACATGGCTAAATACATCCATTCACGGCCTCTTACAAGGTTATAACGACGGAACTCATTTTGGTAATTTAGGGAGAATAAATGCTCGACATAGCTAGAGACACTGGCGGAGATTACACAGTATCTTTATTCAGCAATTTTATACAGAGATAGGAGATTCGACCAATTTGGGATTAAGAAATCGCACACAGAGACTATTCAATCACGCACCGATAATCAGTAGCATCGAATTTTATTCAATTGAAGCAAAAGCTTAACACATACGACCTTTGCAACGAAAATCTCCTCCCCCCAATGCATCTAGGTTTAAAATTTATATGTATTATTATGTGTCTCTTTGGTTCCTCTCTAAGGACCGTTTCTAATCTAAACAAAGCCTAATTACAATTTATTCAAATAATTGAAACAAGACAGATGGACTGGACCCAACTATTCAACTTCTACTGATTCTAACTGATCTAAAAACAACTGTCAGCTAAGGTTCTGGCACCTTGCTATTACAAATTAAAATGATTTTGAACCCTCCTAGCCACAACATGTGGACAAATTTCCTACATTGTTGGCTAGTGCCTAATGCCCCTGCGTCATATTCCCCAGAATATTCTGTTTGGATCTGTCATATGCTAACAAGTGGCATTGTTTAATTCGGCATTTGGTTGACTGTTTTTGGCTCAGCCAATAATAGGCCACCACGTGGCATGCCCGGAGGTTTCCACGTGGCCCAGTTTCGTGCTCCAAAATTTTGTTGGGGGTCCCCGGGATTCAACCCCGAGACCTCTCCGCATGCATGCGAGCGCTTTACCATTTCACCTATCAGATGGTTCTTAACCTATTGGATAGCGTGATGTATTTAAAATTTAATGGTTTTCTATTTTGGTATTTAGAGGGGCCAGCCCCGAGCATACGGTCGCGACCCCAAGACCAAGGGCTTAAGCCCCAGAACCGCCTGCGCAAAATAGATACACACCCGCCAAAAACGTTATCACATGCAACCCCCAATGACTAACTACGCAGAAGGCTTAGCCTCTTCCCGATGGTTCTGCAATTTTGTTCACATGCAGCAATAATGTTAAGGTTATCAGCGTAGTTTATCAGCTCCACTGCTAACTGTAACTGCATAAGTTTATGATAGGTGCCATCCACCAATGGTTATACTTTAACACTACGTTTAGTTCAACGGCTAATCTAGTAGGTGCTCCAAAATTTTGGAATTGGCTAGTTTAACTGCAGTTATGTGCAGTTCCTCCAAATTTAGTGGAGAATTTTTAGGGGACATTGGGCAAAATGAGTTTAGGCTCTATCTTGAGCTAGACTTGTATATTATGAGAGTTCCAATAGTCAATTTAGACTACTTCAAACATTCTAGACTGATTGGTGAGGTTTTCAAAGCCATCGGAGGAATTTTGAGCAGGTTTTTTCTTCAGAGAAGTTCAAGGGGCCATTAGGGCCACCAGGAGCCCATAGCAGTTCGAGGCCTAGCCAGTGCAGCTAGAGGTCTTTCTCAACAATAAATAGTCAATTTTGGATTTTTTAAATATTCTGGAACTAATGGTGTGGTTTGAAGAGCCTGTAGAGGAATTTTGAAAGCTGATATTCTTCAGATAAGTTGTAGGGGTCACTAGGGCCAACAAGTGCCAACAACAGTTTGAGGTCTAGCTAGGGCAGCTAGAGGCCGTATTCAGAAAAATAAGTCATTTCTGACTGTTTTGATACTTATGAATACAATGGAGGATTTTTCAGAAGCTTTTGAGGAAATATAGTGGTTGAGAACCCACAAAGAAGTTTTCTTTGAGCCTAGAGCCACGAGATGCCACCAAGTGTTGGAGGCGAAACCAGAGCAATTGGAGGTCAATTTCAGCAAACCAATAGTCTATTCTGACTATTTTTGACATTATGAATCCAATGAAGATATTTTTAGAGTCATTTGAAGACTTCTGAAGGTCTAGAACCTATAGGGAAGTTTTGGGCAGCTTAGGGCCATCAGTGGATGGAGGCCTAGATTGGGGATCCAATGCTCATTTTGAGCAAATGATCCATCCATTTTGGAGGTCTGATATGTGCTTGAGACAGTAGGTGAGGCTTCAGAGGCAAAAAAATTTCTGAAGGACTTAATGCCATAGAGAAGCTCAGGGTAGCTCAAGAGCACAGACAGAAGGAATCAAGTCCATTTTAATCTAGTTCTGCTTTCAGTGTGATGACAACCATGACCTAGATATAAATGGTATTCTAAACCCATTGGTTCAGTTCAGTTAACCATTGGAGTTGATTTTGTAACTTGTAAAATAAATTTACCATAATCCCAAAGAGCCAAGTCAAGATGACAAGAGCTCAAGGAGACGTAGCCCATGATATTCAGGTGAAATCCTAGATTAAATTTGTTGTTATGTGTTGATTTTTATTTGTTGCATTATATGGTTGTTGCACATGTTTAATATCAGAAAAAAAAAAGGACTTAAAGCACTTAAACAGTTAAAAAACATACACATGTTTCAAGTATAAAATTCCACAAAAGTCAAGTATAAGCTAGATCTTTTATTTGTTTAACTGAGTGGGAGGTTATTGAAAACAATAACAAGTTATCCAACCCATTTTCTAATCAGGTTTGTATTAGAGAAATAGTTGCTTGATTGACAGAGCACAAATTTTCTTGTTGACTTGAAAGGTGTTTAAACAGTGCAAAGAATTTGACTGTTTGCAAACTGATTGTTGCTTACAATTTTGAGTTTTCTAGAGGTAAAGGGAAAGCTATTGTTAGCTAAGTCCAGAAGAGTAAAATATGGAAGAAAGGATGAAGGCATATTCCTTACCCAAAGGACCTCATGGCAACCCTTGAAGAACAAGAGGGTTTGTTTGCAAAAGGTTGCTTGAAGAAGAGCTTGACTCTACAACCATTTTGTTCAGAAGCTTTGTCAATTGTTTTGAGAGCCTTGGAATTGTCGATTGAAGTTATTTAGTTAATTTTCATAAGATGAAAAACTCTTCAAGTGAGGTTTCAAAATCCTCCTCCTTCACAAGATTCTTAGATGAAGACATGAAGCGAGACTTCTTCAGGATTAAGGTTATGGTGCAAATTATGTTTGAAGATAGAAGAGAAAGCACTAGACTTGATGAGAAATTGGTTGCTATGAAGGAAGAGAAAGAAGAAATTCTTTAAAGAATGCATGAGATGGAGATGTAGCTCCATCAAGCCCAAGGGGCCTTAACCAAGAACATGCGTGAAGTAGAGGTAATTCACTCTAATTTGTCTTCAGTTTCCTCTTCAAAAAGATGTGTTGGTTCATTTGAAAAGAACACTAGAGGTATAGGGTCCAAGTTAATGTTTAAAATGGGCTATGAAGGCAAGGTTCTAGGAAAACATGCACAAGACATGATTGATCTTATTTTGGTTGAGGAGAGACCTAAGAATTTTGGTCTTGGTTATGTCCAATCTAATGGTGAAGACTCCACAACCATGAAGGCATATGAGGCAACTTCAAAAAGAACTTTTGTTCCAAGTTTTAAACCAAAAACACATCAAGTTTATTTTCAAGTTGATTTCCATTATTTGAAGCCTATTTTTCAGCAAGAAGATTGTAGACATGCATATTATGACGAGCATGAGAGTTCAGACAAATTTCAAGACATGAAAATTGATATTAGTCTTCAAAGAAAAGTTGGAACCTCTACTAGTTCATCTCCTCATGAAGGTAAAAAATATGGACATGCAAAACAACATGCGAGGTATAATTCTTCCCATAGTCAAGTTTATTATGTTTTTGCAAGGCATGAAAATTTTTCATGCTTGAATGGAAGAAAGATTTGTTGTGCATATTGTGGTCTGTGTAACCAAGTTGTTTCAAAATGCTTGAAAATGATGAAGGCATACAGGAAACATTTGAAGCAAATGTAACTTGCAAATAAGGTGCAAAATACTTGCACATATTTCCAGAAGAAGGGAAATTTTGTTTCCCAATGTTGGACATTACATCCAAATAATCGTCCCAAGCACATGAGGCAAGAGGATAACAAGACTGGCGAAAGTGGAACCAAATATTCCATCATTGATGTGAGAACTGATGTTTCGCATGAAGAATATTTTCAGCAACAAAAGTCACCGTGGAAGTGGCTTGGTAAGAAGTGGTTTGACTTTTTGACACAGTAAGACATACACTCATTTGTACATATGCAAATTTCAGTTATGTATGCATGTTTTCTGTTGTAATCTCACATTTTTTTTTAGCCACCTTGGATCGATGATCAAGGAAGTGATTTTCAGCTTCCTTCTATAAATTTTCTCTCCAAAAATTTTTGAGTGAGTTCAAGGAAGACAATTCTTGACAGGAGGACAAGAGAATTCAAGAAGGAAAGTGTCGACTACCTTTGAGTTTTGGTTCAAAGGCACTAATCCATGCCAAGTTTTTGGAGACTGAAAAGTGAGGGTGTTGTACTCTCATCTACTAAACAGATTAGGTAATCAGTCCTTTGGGTCCAAAAGTTTCCCTAAGTGATAGCTCAGATTTTAAAATGTTCATAAGTGTGGCGAACATGAGCTAATGGGTATATCTCATCTTCCTAATTTCAGCGCTGCGAACGGTTCAAAAAATCGACACTGTATGAAGAAGTTATCATGATTTGAAAAGTCTAGTAAGCTACAATTTCTAGCTTTCGACCAAGTCTGATTGGATTTGGAAAATTTAAAAAAAAGGAATATTCCAGGGAATATTTATCAGAATATTCCATTTGGACCAGTCATATGATGACAAGTGGCATTTTTTAATTCAACAGTTGGTTGAATCTTTTTGGCTCGGCCAATCATAGGCTGCCACGTGGCCTAGTTTCATGCTACAAAATTTTGTTGGGGGTCCCCAGGGCTTGACCCCGAGACCTCTTCGCACGCATGCAAGTGCTTTAACGTTTCACCTATCAGATGGTTCTTAACCTATTGGATAACACGACGCATTTAAATTTTAATGGTTTTCTATTTGTGGATTTGGAGGGGCCAGCCTCTCCCATACGACCGCGACCCCAAGACCAAGGGCTTAAGCCCCGGAACCGCTGGTGAAAAATAGTTACACACCCGCCAAAAATGTTGATCACATGCAACCCCCGACGGCTAACTTTGTTGAAGGTTTAACCTCTGCTCGATGGTTCCACAAGTTTGTTCACATGCATCATTAATGTTAAGGTTATCCACGCGGTTTATCCACTCCACTGCTAACCGTAACTGTATAATTTTATGACATGTGCCATCCACCGACGTTAGAATTTAATGCTACAGTCAGTTTGTTGGCCAATATGGCGTTGGGAAGTTTAACTATAGTTATGTGTAGTTCCTCCAAATTTAGTGGAGGATTTTTAGGGGACACTGGGCAAAATGA
Source organism: Pinus albicaulis (assembly GCA_034641835.2). Lineage (NCBI taxonomy): Eukaryota > Viridiplantae > Streptophyta > Pinopsida > Pinales > Pinaceae > Pinus > Pinus albicaulis. The sequence goes on from CM076578.1 coordinate 524,523,040, forward strand.
GTTTAGGCTCTATCTTGAGCTAAACTCGTCCATTTTGAGAGTGAAAATAGTCAATTTCAACTATCTCATACATTATAGACTCATTTGTGTGGGTCAAAGAGCCATTAGAGGAATTTTGGGCAGATTTTTTCTTCAGAGAAATTCAAGGGGCCACTAGGGCCACTAGGGGCCAGCAATAGTTTAAGGCCTAGCAAGTGCAGCTAGAGGCCTTTCTCAAAAATCCAATAGTAGAATTTGGACGTTTCAAAAATTATTGAACTAATTTTGTGGTTTACATAGCTTGTAGAGGAATTTTGAAAGTCGAGATGCTTTAGAGAATTTCCAGGGGCCACTAGGGCCAGCAAGTGCCAATGACAGTTTGAGGCCTAGCCAGGGCAGCTAGAGGTCTTATTCAGCAAACTAATAGCCATTTATGACTATTTTGATACATCTAAATCCAATGGACTAGTTTTCAAAAGCTTTTGAGGAATTATAGAGGTTGATAACTCATAGAGAAGTTTTCTTTGACTCGAGAGCCAGGGGGTGCCACCAGGTGTTCGAGGCGAAACCAAAGAAACCAGAGGTCATTTTCAGAAAACCAATAGTCTATTATGACTATTTTTGACATTATGAATCCAATGAAGGGAGTTTCATATTCATTTGAAGACTTCTGGATGTCGAGAACCTATAGGTAGGTTTTGGGCAGCCCAAGGCCATCAATGGATGGAGGCCTAGATTGGGGTGCTAGTGCTCATTTTGAGCAAATGATCAGTCAATTTTGGAGGTATAATATGTGATGGAGACATTAGGTGAGGTTTCAAGGATAGAAAAATAATTTTGAACGAGTTAGTACCATAGAGAAGTTGAGGGTATCTCAAGAGCATCGACAAAAGGAATCAAGTTTGTTTTAACCTAGTTCTATTTTTAGAGTGATGACAGCCATGATAGGGATATAAATGGTATTCTAAACCCATTGGTTCAATTTAGTTAACCATTTTAGTTGATTTTTTAACTTGTAAAAGAAATTTTCCATAATCCCAAAGAGCCAAGTCAAGATGACAAGAGCTCAAGGAGACATGGCCCATGATATTTGGGTAAAATCCTAGGTTAATTTTGTTGTTATGTGTTGATGTTTATTTGTTGCATTATATGGTTGTTGCACATGTTTAATATCAGCAAAAAAAATGACTTAAAGCACTTAAATAGTTAAAAAACATACACCTGTTTCAAGTATAAAATTCCGCGAAAGTCAAGTATAAACTAGATCTTTTATTTGTTTAACTGAGAGGGAGGTTCTTGAAAAGAATAACAAGTTATCAAACCCATTTTCAAATCAAGTGAGATCTAGCTGGGAAAATATTCATATATATTCTGATGCAGGGCTAATGGCTAACCTCGCTCTTACCTAGGATTAATACTCATAACAGAGTATACACTCCGAATTTGACACATTTAGATAGGTAAACATATCTCTAAGAACCTTTAAAAACCCACTTATATCATTATAAAATTCATTTCACAGAAATCAGAAATCATCCTTAACAGGCTTTCTAGGACTCTAGTTTAAAACCCAAAGTAATCATTCTCAATAAGCGAATTTATCATGAAACGCTTATAATTACCCTTATTACCTTCGTCCCTTTTCATCTGTTGTACGTGACTGCTTCACTTTGACCGAGGCTTCCTCCTTCAGAAATATTTATCGCATCGCGACTCCACATTGCATCACTAAACCAAACCCTTTCCTTTAACGCTTCATTGCGCATTGCAAAACTTACCTCGTCGCACATTGGCGATCATAAAATTTCGCACTTTAGCCTAAAAAAATTATCACATGCCGGAAGTTTTAGCCTCATTGAAAATCGACATTACACAAATTTAAGTCGCTGACGTTAACTATTATACCATATCGCATGCGATGAGCGATATTTATCGTATTGCGCAGATCTTAACTTATCGCAGTTCGACACTTTCAAAATTTAATCCGCGATGAGATCTCAAACATCCATCTCGATCTTTGTCCCACGCATCCCATAAATTCCCTTTTCACATATGTCGTTTATCAATATGTGATCTGACAGACCCTGTGCTTTCTTCCGTGTAATTTCACTTGACTTTCATGTGCATATTCCTTTAGCTTCTTCCGCTCGATCTCTATTGTGTCTTGATATACAATCAAGTTTGTGTCCTTGTTGTTCTTCCACGGTGTTAATCCCTCCTAAGCTTTGTTATGCATAATGGTTGTGACTACTGCAACTGCTTTTGCACATTGTTTTCACTCCGATCTGCCTCGAACTCACCTGCAATACTTAAGTTATACAAAACACACACAATTTTATAATTCATTAACACTCTACAATCCACATAAACTCATAATTGAGTTTTCTATTCACAAAAAAATATTTACATATTAATGGATCTCCTCTCGGCCTGATTTTATATTTCATTGGCCTCTCCACACTACTTCTCTCTCTCTCTCTCTCTCTCTCTCTCTCTCTCTCTCTCTATGCCTGTAGGCTTACAATCAAATCTCCAATATAATAATATGGTCTCTAATGCCTTTCAGGCTTAAAAATATATACAAAAGGTTCTGCAACCAATTCTGGTTCAGATCCTCAATCTTCTCAACTAAATCCTAGGAATCCTCTAAACCCACAAAATCATCAACTAATTCCTAAGTCTAGGATTCAAAATCCCTATGAAATCTCAACTAGCCTAAATCTCTCATGTTCTCCTACATTCGAGAACCTTTACATATATGCCTCACAATATTTAATTAAATCATATTCTAAATGTCTCACATAAAATCACTCAAAACATTGAAAATTACATTAATTAAATACTTAGGGAACCAACTCCCTTGAAAACATAAAACCCCCTATATTCTACTAAACGTACAAAATTTGGAACCATGATGCTCTTGCGTCAGACTCCCAAGATAGAAATTAATCATGATCTCCAGATCATGTGTCTTTAATTGTTGTCCTCCTAGATCTCAGACTTCGTTCTGTAATCTGTCTTTGGCTGCCTCTCTTCCTTTATATTATTTTGTTGTTGTTGTTTTTTTATGTTGTTCTCCAGGTCTCCCTACTTTATGTTGTAGTTCTCCACTGCCTCTACCTTTTCTATTCTTCACTCTCCAATCATCTTCACAGTGGATTACCTTCTTCATTCTGTTGTAGCTCTCCTTAGGTATCTGCATTAGGTTCCATAGTTCATATATGGTTTCTTGTAATTCAGTATGTTGTTGCAAACTAATTTTGTTTTCCTAACTTTGACATTGTACTTTGCTACACTTTATCCATTTATTAGTAAAATTTTGATTTATTTCTTCAGCTCTTCTTGCTTCAATTTTTTCTTTTTCATTTGGAATTAATCCATTTAATACTGCAAATATTGTTCTAGACATTGCTACCTCCCAAACTTCCTGAATATCTCTTAAGATATCTCCCTCTGCAACATCCCTCTTATTCTCACTACATGCAAATTTACTTTCAAAAAATAAATTGTTTTTTGATTCTTTGACTATAGTAATATACTCATTCACTTTTCTTTGTGTACTAGAAACATAATCAAGTTTGGTAATCTAGTATCTGCTCCTGCCTCTTTCACAACTTGAGACATTTCCACATCATTGTCTGCATTTCTTTTCTCTTGCTCAAATGTTTCCAGCAAGAATTTCAACCATTCCCTTTGTACTTGTCTCATCTGACCTTATTCTTCTTCTTCTTTGACAACCCTCAGTGATTGTCCTTCACCTCCTTGACTGATTCTGATAGTCAATTCATCTTCTTCAAACATTGTATCTTCATGATTTACATCTTCCTCATAATTATTCCTTACCTGGAAACTTCCGGTCTTCTTCAGTTCTAAAACTAACTATCCTTCAACTTGAGACATGTATGCCCCATCTTCATCTAAATTCAATTGTACTTTTAGAATATTCATTCTCTGACTTGCTAGTCTATCCTCCAAAATACTTAGTGTATGCCACAAATATGCCATCTCACATGGAATTTCTCTTGAAAACCATGTACAATCTTCACAATTATCCTCTTATTTGTCACAAGAGTAATCATTCTATGACACTATTTCTTCATCCTCTATTAGAATAAAATTCTGATCCTCTATCTCTATAAAAATTTTAGATTTATGTCCAACAATCTTCTCTTGGCTAATCATATAAGCCAATTCCTCCATGTCCTCAACAATAACAGGTTACTTCATATGATACATGACTGTCCCACATTCCTTGGAGATGTTGCCCTTATTAAGTAAGGAATCTATGAATTCCTTCTTGTTGAACCCTTAGTTAAACTAAGAGGGGGGGGGGGGGGGGGTGAATCAGTTTAATACATTCATGAACTTTTAAACTTTTCATTAAGCTTATTTACAAATTAGTTTCATAATCAAATTTATATGTGAAAAATATTTATATGTAAGCAGCAAGTATTAAGATCATGTGACAGCAGACTTATTATGAGAGCAGTAAGTATTAAGCAGATTGACTATACCATATCAACAGATAGGCAACACACACAGAGACAACAGATATAAGTGGAAACCCATAACGAGAGAAAACCACATCTTATTATTTTTGTGATGAAAAGGCAAGCTCCAACTCCCTCTCACCACTAATTTTCTATAGGCACCAACCCACAGGAGGCTCCAACCTCAATTTTGCAAGCTACAACTTGCAAGGAAGCTCCAACTCCCATCAATTTTCTATAGGCACCAACCTACAGGAGGCTCCAACCTCAGTCAGATACAACTGAAATCTATCAAGCTACAACTTGATAGGGAAGCTCCAACTTCCTCATTCTATCAAAAGAAAACATTTGTTGATTTACCTTGGATATCAGCGCTGTTCTGTACCTTCTTTTGTACTGTCCTCCAATCTTCAAATCTATCTTATATCATCTCTGATTTTTCACAACATCTCTTTCTGCTCCTCCTTCTTCTTATCTTCTCTGCCTCAATTCTTCATTCTCTGCATTCTCTAACCTCTCTCTGCATATCAATGTGATATCCTTTATAAAGTTTGCCTCATAACTGTTCGTATTCCACAGGGAATTTGAAGTGAATAGCCCTAACTCTTCGCCTTCTGCCTCCTCATTTCTTTGTCCAGATCAATCAGAAAAAACTATAGAAATTTGTACAAATTTCAGTTTTACAGTGGAGTTTTGTTTCCTATGGAGACTTTCCAGGGCATCACAAACAATATAAACCAATTAAAAGTGTTTACATTTAGTTACAATATGGATTAAAAATCAACCCATTCAGTTTTGGATCACCGTGTGTTTGTCTTTTCTGTGACTATCTCTGTCTTTTTCGTCTTTGCTTGCTCTGATGTTCACAACAATTGTGTAACTCCTGTCTATGTATATATAACTGCCCTTTTTATATAACACAAATGCCTCTCTGCGATATAATCATAATAGACCCTTTTAATATATAAAATGCCTTTTCGGTCCCACTAATCGATCTTTTCTTATGCTCCGATGCGATGATCCTCCTCTAGAGATTTCTGATTGTGATTACTCCTCTTGCGATGGTTTCGATGTGATTGATCGCAATTAGAACTTTCAATGGTATTGTGCCACTGCTCCTTCTTATTCCGATGTGATGGTTCATTGTTCACAGATATAAATATACATATATATTGTTTCATATATATATATATATATATATATATATACTTGTCGCTTACTTTCGTTTTACTCTTCAGCTTTGGTTATTTGATTTCCGTTGATGCGATTAGCAAAGGCCCCACTATGTAATTAAGTGACTCATATCCACCATCCATCCTTCAGCAAATCCGACGGCTGTCATTCGATCGCTCAATCAAAATCACACATTTAAATTTGTTTTTCACTCTTTCTCCTCCGATGTGATGGTTCACTGCAAATCCAACGGTTCCCAATGATTGGGATTGGACGGTTGTGATTAAATCGCACCATCGCAATCACATGGTTCAATGGTCCGCTCTTTCCCATCTCGTGTTCTTCGCCGATGCGAAGCAGTTCTACGGATCCGATGGATCATTTAATCGACTCTATAACATTTTCGGGTCCGATCTTTACTCTTTCCCTTGGCCCCACATATTTAATGGTTAATAAACATTTACAATGTAAAACGCTAACTTTGGATTCAAATACACCGCAAACACATATGAATGTTCGGCCACATTATTAACCCCATTACATATAAATCTTCGGTCTTTACCTATAGAAGACTAAATGTTTTGAAACTTTGGATTGAAAACCCAAGTCATAATATTGTTCCGCAACACATATTAGTTTGACTACCAAACTTCATATTTGAAACCCGACCACCGTTATAGGTTTACCACAGCCTTTCAGTAAGCATAATACCTCGGTATATCACTTCCTCCAGTCAAAGGTTGATATGTTATGTAAGGCCCTCAACACTAGAGTTAAACCTTAGTAACATAACAATGCATTAATTTAAATATAAATAGGGACTTGTGGGCCAACATCTTTTTTTAACGCATATCAAGACTCTACTTGACACCCAAATATCATACTAGTCCACTGCACTTTGTTAAACCCCAGATATCTATATAACTCTTATTTCATAAAAGTCTGGCCCACAACATATTTCAAAACACACACATATATATATTTTTAACGCAAACATTCACCTCATTCATATTAAGGTGTGATTGGATTAATGTGTTTCCAATGGATAACATATATTAAAATGCCTTAAACCTTTTTGGTTTAAATCTCGACATATCAACATTACACTGAGTTCATGGTAAAACCGACTTTGATTAATCACAAGGACCAACGTGTATTAGTTCTGGGCCCCACAACATATTCCCTTATGTTAACCTTTAGCCATCGCACTCCATGTATTACAGCCTCCGTTGTAATATTATAATGAAACCCACGCCCTTGGACTTAAAACAAACGATAACATATATGACCTTTGATTCTATCACAATTTAGTAACTTTCAGCTTCCAAAAAAACCATCACATCATATTACAAAGCATCTGGGCCCACAACAACTTATAACATACCTTGCCACTAATCTTCGTCCATCGCGCGATACAGCGACCGTTGGATTTCCTCTGCTCCAGATCGAACGACTATAGCACATATCGCGTTATTTCTTCCTCCATGGGTTAATCCTCCAAAATTATGTGATATAAATGGTATTAAAATACCACTTATAGCCACGCGTCAAATGAAGACCCATATCGCATTCAAAAAGGTGAAACCACTTACCATCTCAAAATTCACACAATACTACTAGTATTTTCACCCCCGGTTTCGTTGTTCACGCAAGGTTCCGCGTCCTCTAGTTCAAGGTTTCACACCGCGTGCTATCAACGTTTTATTATCATTAAAATCCACTTCTTAACTACAGGTTATTTTGATTCGGGCTTCATGTAAGATAAAACACACCATCGCATCTATTTAAGGTTTCGTTATGAAACCGTGCCATTGCTTCCATAACTACAAATAGAGGTTAAACAACCCCTCGTCATTCACCTTGGTATGTCCTTTTTAAACATAATACACACAGAAATCAACCAACCACTGTTTCCTACACAACCACTATTTTAGAGTGACGATTTCTATGCATTCAGTTACTATGCATGTCAGTATAATTTTTGTTTCTCTGTATTCTCCGCTACCTGGGCTGCTTCTTTTTGTTGCAGTGTTTTTTCAAATGGCCCTATCCATAGCTGCTCAACCCTCTACATCCTCTTCAGGTCTCTGTTGCCTCTCTGCTACCTCTCTATATCTTAGCTGCCTCTTTTTCTATCTCTCTTTGCCTTTCTCTGTTGCTATGCTACTCTCTTTGCCTCTCTCTGCTGCTAGGTGTTACTCTTTTGCCATCTCCTTTGCCATCAATGACAACATTTCCAATAGTCCTCCCCTTTGGCATTAATGGAAAAACATCCACCAATAATCCAATGCTTCCTCCAGGTCTTCCTCCCCCTTTGACATCAATGGCAAAGGGTTGCACATTACCTAGTGATGTTTTCAACTCTCATTCATTTTACTCTGATCTTGAGGACCTATTTCATGCATTGCTCACTTTCTCTAGTCCCTTTTTTTTTTACTCTCTTTGTTAACTGATCTCCCCCTGGAATGATGTTTTCTTTTCTGTTCTCCCCCTAGAATGATGCTTTCTCTTCATGTCAGAGAGTAGCATCTGCAGACACTACCCCTAGTTTGTCTCTCAGATATTCGAATGGTTCTCTAGCAAGAGGTTTTGTGAATATATCTGGTGTTTGTTCTTTTGTTGGCACATATTCCAACTTCACTACCTTCTGTGCTACTTGTTCTCTTAGGAAATGGTACTTGATTGGGATGTGTTTAGTTTTTGAATGAAGTACAAGATTTTTTGATATACTTATTGCACTTGTATTATCACATTTGATAGAGATAGGTTCATCAATGCTTACCTTCATGTCTTGGAGGGTTTGTTTCATCCACATGACTTGTGTGCAACATGCTGCTGCTGCTATGTATTCTGATTCTGCTGTAGATAGAGAGATCGATGTTTGTTTCTTGCTTGACCATGCCACCAGAATTTTTCCCAAATAGAATGCACCTCCACTTGTGATTTTCCTGTCATCCACACAACTAGCCCAATCTGCATTTGTATATGTTGTCAAAGTGAAGCTCTTGCCATTTGGATACCATAGCCCATATTGTGCAGTTCCTTGTAGATATCTGAATATTGTTTTGACTGCTAGGAAGTGATTTTGTTTTGGTGCCGCTTGATATCTTGCCACGAGTCCTACTGCCAACATAATGTCCGGTCTATAAGCTGTTAGGTATAGCAGACTTCCTATCATGGATCTGTAATGTCTTTGATCTATATCTGTAGATCCATCATCAGCACATAGCTTGCATCCAATGATCATCGGAGTTGACACAGGTTTGCAGTCTTCCATTTTGAACTTTTTCAACATCTCTTTTAAGTATTTTTCTTGTGAGATGAATGTACCTGTGTTCTTTTGCTGAATTTGAAGTCCTAAGTAGAAGGTGAGCTCTCCAATCATAGACATCTCAAACTCTGATTTCATTTCTTCAGGAAATCATTTTGCTAACTCATCTTTGTTGCTTCAAAACATGATGTCATCTACATACACTACTACAATCAGAAGTTCATTTTCATTGGCCTTTATGTATAGATTGTTGTCTACTCCTCCTCTCTTAAAGCCTTGTTTTTGCAAGTACTTGTCCAGCCTTGAATACCATGCACGAGGAGCTTGTTTCAGTCCATATAGGGCTTTATTTAATCTCCACACATAGTCTTCTTTATCTGTTAATGAGAATCCTTCAGGTTGTTCCATGTAGACTTCTTCTTCTAGATCTCCATTCAGGAAGGCAGATTTCACATCCATTTGATATACCTCGAAGTTATGGTAGCATGCAAAGTCCAAAAACATTCTGATAGCTTCCATTTTGGCTACAGGGGAAAATGTTTCATCATAATCAAGACCTTCAATTTGTGAATATCCCTTGCATACAAGTCTGGCTTTATTCTTGATTACATGTCCTTGTTCATTCATCTTATTCTTGAATACCCATTTTGAGCCTATGACATTTTTCTCAGTGGGTCTTGGAACTAATTCCCAGGTATTGTTCTTCTCAATTTGGTCCAATTATTCATTCATAGCATTCACCCAATACTTGTCCTTGCTGGCTTCTTCAAACTTCTTTGGCTCTATTTGTGATAACATAGCTAGGTATACCTCTTCTATCTATTCAGTTAGTTGTCTTCTTGTCTGGACTCCTACACTCTTGTCCCTAATGATTCGATCTTCTGGATGGTTCTTTTGAGTGTATCTTGAGGGGGCTTTCGAGCTCAGTTCAACATCTTCTGTTGTCTTGCTTGTTTCATCATCATCTTGGTTCTCTTCTTCATGATCTTCTGGAGGACTGCTGCAGTCTGTACTTCTTGTCTTGTTTGGTAGTTCTTCATCAAATCTTACGTCAATTCTTTCTACAATTTTTCGAAGAGTCTTGTTGTAGCACCTGTAACCTTTACTCTTGGATGCATATCCTAAAAATATTCCTTCGTCTGCTCTTGCATCAAACTTCCCCAGGTTTTCATCATTATTCTTTATGTAACACTTGCTTCCAAAGACTCTAAAGTGCTTGATTGATGTTGGCTTACCATGCCATAGTTCATAAGGAGTCTTGTCACTGTTTGGTCTTAAATGAGCTTTGTTAAGAATATGCACAGCTGTGTGTACTGCTTTTGCCCAGAAGGTTTGGGTAATGTTGCTTTATTGCATCATGGCTCTGGAAATATGTTGTTCAGGCCTGTTTGTCTCTCTGCCACTCCATTCTATTGAGGTGTCCCTATAATAGTAAATTGTTGTTTTATCACGTGTTCATTGCATAGGTCTGCAAAATCATAGTCAGTGAATTCACCTCCTCTGTTTGATCTGATGCACTTTAGCTTGCATCTTGCTTGATTTTTTGCCAAAGCCTTGAATATCTTGAATTTCTCAAGTGCTTTTGATTTATATTTGAGAAATGCGACCCATGTCATTCTGGAGAAATCATTTATTATCAGCATGAAATAGGATTCTCCACTTGGTAATTTAGTTCTTGAAGGTCCACACAGGTCCATGTGTACAATTGAAGTGTCCTACTTGTTGATAGCTCATCTTTGGTCTTAAAGGATGTGCAAGTCTGTTTTCCCAATTGGCAAGATTTACATATGGTATTTGAAGGCTTATTTATTGCTGGCATATCTCTGACTGCTTTCTTCTTGCTCAACCTAATGATATGGTCAAAGTTAAGGTGTCCCAATCTTCTATGCCATAGCCATGACTCCTCAAGTTTTCTAAGATGGCATGCTTCATTCTCTTCTTTCACTATGTAGACATTACTCTCTGTTCGAACACCTTTGATCAGAGTCTTCCCTATGGTGCTTGATCTGACTTCACAGTCTTGTGCTCTAAAAAGAACTTCACAGCCTTTATCACACATTTGACTGACACTCAGCAGATTTTCTTTCAGCCCATCCACAAATAGTACATCTTGGGCCTTTCCTCTGCCATTATCTAGACTGACTGAGCCTTTTCCTTCGATTCTCCTTGCTTTATCATTTCCAAAAGTAACATTTCCATATTTCTTTTCATCAAATGTTATAAACTTGCTTCTATCTCCAGTCATATGCTTTGAGAACCCACTGTCCAAATACCATTGGCTTTTCAGGTTTTGAGCTGTTAGAGACAGGTCACATTTATTCACCTTCTTTTTCCACTGCATACATCCTTTTGTTTGGTACCTTTTCTAAGATGATGGACCACATTCTCTGAGAGGAAATTTGGAAGGCATATGTCCAATTTTATTGCATACACAACATTTGATCATATTTTTTGCAGAATTATGAGTACGAGTAAACTCTCCATGATTCATAAACCTCCTTGAGGTTTTGAACATCAGTCTTTGTCCATATTTTCTGTATTCTATGATTTTATGGCCAAATTCCTTACAGTAAAAACAGTATCCATAGAAACAATTTGCATACCTGATGAAAGGTTGTCTTCTCCATTTGTTTTCTTGAGATAATCTCTTCACTGTTTGCATCCTTTGCTGGTTTGAATTAATTCTCCTTGTATGACAGTATGCAGCAATATGTCCCAACTTGTGGCAGGCATAACAGGTGGCATTTTTTGTAGGAGGGAAGAATCTCCTTTGATGGCTTCCGAATTTGACATACTCAGGAGTATATGAGATTTTTTCTGTTGGCTGTGTATTTATTTCATTGTTTGTCATTAGAGTTTCTTTCTGGTTTCTATCTCCTTCATTGCAGGTTTCTTCTTCTGTAGGAATCATCTGAGCTGCTTCATCAACCTTATCTGCTTTTACAAAAATGATATTTTTGTTTTCCTTTTCTTTGCCTTTACTTGATTCTCCTTCATAGCCTATCCTAGTTTTTATTAGAGGAGATCTTTGAGCATCTAGAATTTCATTCAACTTACCAGAGCTTGTCATTTGAGAAGAATTTATTGACACTTTCCTTTGGGCATTTTCTAATTTCTTCCTCAAGCATACTAATGCTTCTTCCAATTTCTCTTGTTCCTAAATTTTATCCTTGATTTTCTTAAGTAAATGTCTTCTACCTTCTTGGCTTCTTCAAGCTCTACTTTCAGTTGAATGAGAGCTTCTGAATTTTATTCTTCTCTTACATACTTGAGGAGAATGTCTTTCTGTTTTCCACACTTCAGTTTGAGTCTGTCAATTTCCTCTATGGCACTTCTTAGCTCTCCCTCAAGATCAACTTCACCTTCCTCTTCATCTTCTAGAAGGAGTCCTTCAAGCTCTTCTATGGCCATCAATATAAATTCAGAGGTTCCTTCTTCACTTGAGGGTTCATCTAAGTCTTCAGATGCATTTTTTTCTTGTTGAGCATAGAAAGATTTTCTATTGAATTTCTTTCCTTTCTGCCAGTTCTTTGATATGGTTTTATCTGACTCTTGAGTCTGATTCTTTGTTTTCTTATGAGGACACTTAGCAGCATAGTGTCCAACTCTTCCATAGTTAAAGCATTTAAATGGAATTTTACCTTTATATTTATCTGAGCCTCTATCCAATTTCCTGACAAATTTGGCCTCTTCTTCATCAGATTAAGAGCATATATCTTCCTTTTCTTCTTTCTTCTTCTCTTTCTTAAAGGCTACCTCCCTCACATTTGACTTCCTCTGTGGTAGTCTCATCTCATAGGCTGTTAGATTTCCAAGTAGTTGGTTCATGGTCAAGGTTTCCCAATCAGTTGTTTCTTCTATGGTAGAAACCTTGGGGTTAAAGCTGGATGGAAGAGATCTCAGAATCTTTTGAACAATTACAACTTCTTTTACGGTTTCTCCTAGATCTTTCATGTTATTCACAATTTCTACAACCCTTAAAAAGAAGTTGGCAATTTCTTCATCATCATTCATTTTTAAATTTTCAAACTGGGCTCTATAGACTTGAAGTTTGGTTTTCTTTACCTTTTTTTCTCCCTCATGGATGTTCTCTAGTGTATCCCACATTTCTTTGGCAGTCTTGCTATGCATTATTTTGATAAATTCTGCCTCACATAGTCCATTTAAGATTGCATTCATGGCCTTAGTATTAGCTACAAAATCTTGTTTGACTTCCTTTTCTGAGTCAGTTTCCTTTGGGGCATATCCAAATTCCACAGCCGCCCAAACTTCTATTCCTAGAGACATTATGTATGCTCTCATTTTGATTTTCCAGAAGGTATAATTAGCACCGGTGAAAAAAGGGGCTTTATTGGTTGAGCTTCCTTCTTGACTAGCCATCCTGGGGACCTAGGATCTCCTTTCAGTTGTTAAACTGATACAAAAGGAACTGGCTCTAATACCAATTTTTGAACCCTTAGTTAAACTGAGAGGGGGGGGGGGGTGAATCAGTTTAATACATTCATGAACTTTTAAACTTTTAATTAAGATTATTTACAACTTAGTTTCATAATCAAATTTATATGTGAACAATCTTTATATGTAAGCAACAAGTATTAAGATCATGTGACAGTAGACTTCATGTGAGCAGTAAGTATTAAGCAGATTGACTAGACCATATCAACACATAGGCATCACACACAGAGACAACATATATAAGTGGAAACTCATAACGGGAGAAAATCACATATTATTATTGTTGTGATGCAAAGGCAAGCTCCAACTCCCTCTCACCACTAATTTTCTATAGGCACCAACCCACAGGAGGCTCCAACCTCAATTCTGCAAGCTACAACTTGCAAGGAAGCTCCAACTCCCATCAATTTTTTGCAGGCACCAACCTACAGGAGGCTCCAACCTCAGTCAGCTACAACTGACATCTATCAAGCTACAACTTGATAGGGAAGCTCAAACTTCATCATTCTATCAAAAGAAAACATTTGTTGATTTACCTTGGATATCAGCTATGTTCTGTAACTTCTTTTGTACTGTCTTCTAGTCTTCAAATATGTCTTATATCATCTCTGATTTTTCACAGCATCTCTTTCTACTCATCCTTTTTCTTATCTTCTCTGCCTCAATTCTTCATTCTCTACATTCTCTAACCTCTCTCTGCATATCAATGTGATATCCTTTATAAATTTCTCCTCCTAACTATTCATATTCCACAGGGAATTCGAAGTGAATAGCCCTGACTCTTCGCCTTCTGCCTTCTCATTTATTTGTCCAGCTCATTCAGAAAAAACTACAGAAATTTGTACAAATTTCAGTTTTACAATGGAGTTTTGTTTCCTACGGAGACTTGCCAGTGCATCACAAACAATATAAACCAATTAAAAGCGTTTACATTTAGTTACAATATGGATTACAAATCAACCCATTCAGTTTTGGATCACCGTGTGTTTGTCTTTTCTGTGACTGTCTCTGTCTTTTTCATCTTTTCTTGCTCTGTTGTTCACAGTAATTGCGTAAATCCTGTATATGTATATATAACTGCCTTTTTTATATAATGAAAATTACTCTCGGCGATATAATCATAATAGACCCTTTTAATATATAAAATGCCTTTTCGGTCCCACTAATCGGTCTTTTCTTATGCTCTGATGCGATGAGCCTCCTCCAAAGATTTCTGATTGCGGTTACTCCTCTTGCGATGGTTCCAATGTGATTGATCATAATCGGAACTTTCAATGGTATTGTGCCATTGCTCCATCTTATTTCGATGCGATGGTTCACTGTTCATAGATATAAATATACATACATATATATATATATATATATATATACTTTCCACTTACTTTCGTTTTACTCTTCAGCTTTGGTTATTTGATTTCCGTCGATGTGATTAGCAAAGGCCCCACTATGTAATTAAGTGACTCATATCCGCCATCCATCCTCCAGCAAATCTAACGGCTGTCATTCGATCGCTCAATCGCAATCGCACATTTCAATTTGTTTGTCACTCTTTCTCCTCCGATGCGATGGTTCAGTGTGAATCCAACTGTTCCCAATGATTGGGATTGGACGGTTGCGATTAAATCACACCATCACAATCGCATGGTTCAATGGTACGCTCTTTCCCGTCTCATATTCTTCGTTGATGTGATGGAGTTCTACGGATCCGATGGATCATTTACTCGACTCTATAACATTTTCGTGTCCGGTCTTTACTATTTCCCTTGGCCCCACATATTCAATGGTTAATAAACATTTACAATGTAAAACACTGACTTTGGATTCAAATACACCGCTAACACATATGAATGTTTGGCCACATTATTAACCCCATTCCATATAAATATTCGGTCTTTACCTGTAGAAGACTGAATTTTTTGAATCTTTAGATTGAAAACCCAAGTCATAATATTGTTCCGCAACACATATTATTTTGACTACCAAACTTCATATTTGAAACCCGACCACTGTTATAGGTTTACCACGGCCTTTCAGTAAGCATAATACCTCGGTATATCACTTCCTCTAGTCAACGGTTGATATTTTATGTAAGGCCCTCGACACTAGAGTTAAACCTTAGTAACAGAACAATGCATTAATGTAAATATCAATAGGGACTTGTGGGCCCACATCTTTGTTTAACGCATATCAAGAATCTACTTTACGCCCAAATATCATACCGGTCCACTGCACTTTGTTAAACCCCAGATATCTATATAATTCGTATCTCATAAAAGTCTGGCCCACAACATATTTCAAAACACACATATATATATTTTGTTAATGCAAACCTTCACCTCATTCATATTAAGGTGTGATTGGATTAATGTGTTTCCAATGGATAACAGATATTAAAGTGCCTTCAACCTTTTTGGTTTAAATCTCGACATATCAACATTACACTGAGTTCATGGTAAAACCGACTTTGATTAATCACAAGGACCAACGTATATTAGTTCTGGGCCCCATAGCATATTGCCTTATGTTAACCTTTATCCATCGCGCTCCATTTATTATAGCCTCCGTTGTAATATTATAATAAAACCCATGCCCTTGGACTTAAAACAAACGATAACATATATGACCTTTGATTCTATCACAATTTATTAACTTCTGGCTTCCAAACAAACCACCGCATCATATTACAAATAATCTGGGCCCATAGAAACTTATAACATACCTTGCCACTAATTTTCGTCCATCGCGCAATACAACGACCGTTGGATTTCCTCTGCTCCAGATCGAACAACTATAGCACATATCCTGTTATTTCTTCCTCTGTGGGTTAATACTCCAAAATTACGGGATATAAATGGTATTCAAATACCACTTATAGTCACGCGTCGAATGAAGACCCATATTGCGTTCAAAAAGGTGAAACCACTTACCATCTCCAAACTCATGCGATACTGCTGGTATTTTCACCCCCGGTTTCGCTGTTCATGCAAGGTTCCGCGTCCTCTGGCTCAAGGTTCCGCACCGCGCGCTATCAATGTTTTATTATCATTAAAATTTGCTTCTTAACTATAGGTTCTTTCGATTCGGGCTTCATGTAAGATAAAACACACCATTGCATCTATTTAAGGTTTCGTTATGAAACCGCGCCATTACTTCCATAACTACAAATAGAGGTTAAACAACCCCTCGTCATTCACCTTGGTACTTCCTTTTTAAACATAATACACACAGAAATCAACCAACAACTGTTTCCTACACAACCACTATTTTAGAGTGACCATTTCTCTGCATTCAGTTACTGTGCATGTCAGTATATTCTCTATTTCTCTGTATTCTCTGTTGCCTGGGCTGCTTCTTTTTGCTACCCTGTTTCTTTAAATGGCCCTATTCACAGTTGCTCGACCCTCTGCATCCTCTTCAGGTCTCTGCTGTCTCTCTACTACCTCTCTATATCTTAGCTGCCTCTTTTGCTATCTCTCTTTGCCTTTTTCTATTGCTATGCTGCTCTCTTTGCCTCTCTCTGCTGCTAGGTGTTACTCTTTTTCCATCTCCTTTGCCATCAATGACAACATTTCCAACACTTATGCTACAACAAATCAACTTTGTCTTCATCAAAAATACACTCTTCAACATACCTTGCTTGACAATTCTCAACTTCATTCAAGACAACTCCAAGAGATGGATTTCCTTATACAACACCTACAAACACAATCAAATTAGCAATATCAAAATCACAAGAACCAATGGTCTCATTTCAAGATCCAGTCACCAAATATTCCTCCCATTGTTCTAAGTCTCTTTCAGGACTCAGAAATTGTTCACTTCCTTTCTTCCTAGCTTCCTCAAGCATATCAGTTAAAGGCTTGACATCCTCTTTTACTTCTTTCTACTTTTGGCCATCATCATAAGCCAAATATTTTATGTTTTCATCCCTTATAGTATGCTGAAAAACATCACCTTCAATAAATTGTGCATGTGCATGTACATGAGATTCAACTATCTCATCTTATTTCAAAACATGATTAAGATTTTGTCCTTCTCCTTCATTATTTATGACAATATTAGCAAATTGTCATCCTTAATTCATTATACGTGTAGACATACACAAAATATTAGTTTTAATACTTTGAGACCTCTCAGCCTCACTTATAGTTTCAGTCTTCAAGTCTTCTCTTAGATACCCCCTTATTATGAGTAATTCTTCCTTCAGACGAGAATTTATCATTTGCTCTTTCATCTTTTGTAGCTTATGCCACTTTATCTTCCTTCTCATAAGAAAACCACACCTTTGGTCTTCCTTATTCCTCCGTAACAACTCCATCAGTACTTCAAGATGGAATTCTATCTCAGCTTTCTCCCTCTCATGTTATTCATCACTCATCTATCTCCATATGCCATTAACTTCGGCATTTTATTTCTTCACTTTGTGGCTGCTTCTTGAACCTATGTTATGACTATCAGTAGTCATCTTCTTCTTCATCTTCATGAGCTTCTCACACTCACTATGAGCTGCACTAAGCATCTGTAGTAACAAGTTCTCCCTGCTACAATTTACCTCACCAAGCTCTCGTCTGTACTTGGCCACTAGTCCCCTCTCTGTAACTTTATTTGAGCATTCCTATGCTCTTTCTAGGCTTCAACTCATCTTTACTTTTGAGAACACAACTGTCCTCTTGTATTTCAATCAAAACTGAAATACTAGGTTCTGGCCACACTCTCTCAGAAACCCTTAATGTCTTCCTTCATCACTTCTCTTAAGGTTGTGATATTCTTGCTAAGATGCCTCACTAATTGTTGCTACCTGCATATCAATGATATTTAAAACAAATACCATTCCCAAGCTTTCAAAATCTTACTGCTACCAAATTTCTATACCCACTTTAAAATTCTTCTGCTCAACTTCCATCTTTGGTTGATCTAACCTCTTTCCCTTACATGTAACTACTTCTCCCAAGGTAGCTTTCCTTTTCCTCCTTAAGCTCTAAGCTCCTGCATATAAAATCTGTTAATTCACAAAACCTCCTCTATAGACCTTCTGTCTGTCTCCAAAAGAGAAAACCTTGCCTTGATACCAAATGATGCAGGGCTAATGGCTAACCCCGCTCTTACCCAGGATTAATTCTCATAACAGAGTATACACCTCGAATTTGACACATTCGGATAGTTTCATATATCTATAAGAACCTTTAAAAACCCACTTATATAATTATAAAATTCATTTCGTGGAAATCATCATTAATGGGATTTCTGGGACTTTGGTTTAAAACCCAAAGTAATCCTTCTCAATAAGCGCATTTATCATGAAACGCTTATCCTTACCCTTATTTCATTCATCCCTTTTCATCTACTGTATGTGACCACTTCATGTTGATCAAGGCTTCCTCCTTCAGAAATATTTATCGCATCACGACTCCACATCGCATCGCTAAACCAAACCCTTTCCTTTAGCGCTTCATCGTGCATCGCAAAACTTACCTCATCACACATTGGCAATCATAACATTTCACACTTCATTCCAAAAACCTTATCGCATGTCCCAAGTTTTAGCCTCATCACAAATCAAAATTTCACAAATTTAAGTCTCCGCAGTTAAATTTTATACCATATCGCATGCGATGTGTGATATTTATCGCATCACACAGATCTTAACTTATCGCACTTCGGCACTCTCACAATTTAATATGCGATGAGATCTCAACTATCCATCCCGATCTTTGTTTGATGCATCCCACAAATTCCCAATTCACATCTGTCATTGATCAATATGTGATTCGACAGTCCTTATGCTTTCTTCCGTGTAATTTCACTTAAATTTCGTGTGCATATTCCTTTGTTTTCTTCCACTCAGTCCATATTGTGTCTTGATATACTGTCAAGTTTCTGTCCTTATTGTTCTTCCACGATGTTAATCCCTCTTGAGCTTTGTTATGAAAAATGGTCCTGACTACTGCAATCGCTTTTGCACGTTGTTTTCACTCTAATCTGCCTCAGACTCACTTGCAATACTAACGTTATACGAAACAAACACAATTTTATAATTAATTAACACTCTACACTCCACATAAACTCGGATATGAGTTTTCCATTCACAAAAAAATACTTACATAATAGTGGATCTCCTCTCAACATGATTTTCTATTTCAATGGCCTTTGCACACTACTTCTCTCTCTCTCTCTCTCTCTCTCTCTCTATGCCTGTAGGCTTAAAATAAAATCTCCTATCTAAGAATATGGTCTCTAATGCCTTTGAGGCTTACAAATATATACAAAATGTTCTACAACCAATTTTGGTTCAGATCCTCAATCTTCTCAACTAAATCCTGAGAATCCTCTAAATCCACAAAATCATCAACTGATTCCTAAGTCTAGGATTCACAATCCCTATGAAATCTCAACTAGCCTAAATCTCTTATGTTCTCCTACATTCAAGAAAATTTATAAATATGCCTCACAATATTTAATTAAATCCTATTCTAAATGTCTCACATAAAATCACTCAAAACATTGAAAAATACATTATTTAAATACTTAGGGAACCAACTCCCTTGAAAACATAAGACCCCCTATATTCTACTAAATGTACAAAATTTGGAACCATGATGCTCCTACATCTTATTCTTTGGTTTAACTGAGTAATATTTGCAAGCAATAACTCAACTCAGTTTTCTTACAACCACAAAATAGGGTTTTTAGGATTATTTAGCAAAACACTCTATCTAAGATACATGGTACTTCACTTAAGCTTTTGTTTCACATTTTTTTCTCAAAGTGCATGTCTCGATCTCGAACCTCGTTCGATGCTCCAATTCTTGAAATGGATTGATACAAAGAAAAATAGCTAAATTAAGCATCGAACCATATCTACAAAGGATGTGATTTGTTAAATTTTTGAGTTCTTTTGTTGTCATTATCTACTAAAGTAGCTAAGGGAGGTTTGGAAATACCTGATATAGGTTTGGACAAAATTGATTGAGGTTTAGAAAATGGTATGAGACCTAAGGATACTAGGTAGAACGAAGTGGTGAAGGCTATCAACATGGAATTCTAAAGTTGTTGTGGCATAGATAAGGGTTGAAAAATGGTCTAGTAGCTCTGGTTAGCGAAGAAAAGAAGGATGTAAGTAGGTTGAGACCTAAAGAAGGACAGTTGAGGGCTAGAAAGTTTCCAGATCAATTGGATCAAGTGTTAGAAGGTAGATAAAGGGATACAAGGAAATTTTGTAGGAAAAGGAAGGAGCTAATTAAGGTGATCAGTGATTTTTATGATTAGGAAGTTGAGGAGTCTTTATTGATGCATTCGTCATGGAGTATTTATGTTTGTATGGTACAAGAGAGGTAAGACTTGGAAGGTTACAACTTGTAATGAAGTCTTGGATAATAAATTCCTAAGTTTTGTAGGATGAAACCCCATATTAATATTTTGAATTCTAGATGTAAGTGGATTTTGTGTGATATATACTTGGTTTAGCTCCTTAATCGCATGTGGAATGACTTTGTGTTGATGCTAGCTTGTTGTTCAACATTTGGTGTGGCTAGATAGTTTAACGATGAGGAAAATGATGAGCATACACCTTAGAAAAATACAAAGGAATATAAGATTTATAATATTGAGGATGGAATTCATTGATTTATGTGAGGAATCAAGGATCAAGCAGGAGTTGACAATTCCCTACAACCCTTAGTAGTTTCCTTCCTAATCAAGAGACAATTCCTTCATATTTTTCTCAATTTATTATTATATTATTATTTTTATTCCTTGGTCAACCTCTTTCCTTTGAATTATTTTTTTTCTTGGTTATGATTATTTCCTTTGTGGCCTCCTGAATGAGGTTTTCAGGTACATCATGAAGGTTTTCCAAGAAATTATTCTAGCAGCAGATGACAACATTAGTAAGAACAGAGCAACGATCTTGACAAGAGGGTTATACCCATAAGAGGGAGTGGACTACAAGGATATTTTTTCTCCAGTCACAAGATGATCAGGTTTTTGTATGATCTAAGGGCTCGAGCACATACTAAACATAGTAATTGGTGTTCAAAAGGAAGAAATTGTATGGATTTTTAAGACATACAATATTGCACTAGATGATAGGAAGAACTTCCAATTTCATGGGAGCATACCATCAAGCAGAGTGGAAGGAGAAAATTTCCTATAGGATGTCATGGGTTGAGATTGTCAATATGATCAAAGACATAATGTCTCTAAGATCAATATGCCTTCTTTTAGGAGATAATGTCAAATAGAAGAAGGAATTGATTATATGATAGAGGGAGTAGTGACAATAGGACCTACTTACATGGAAGAGGGAGTAGTAGTGGTAGAAGGACTTTCTTAAGTGATAGAGGAAGTAGCAATGACAAGAGGATTTGTTTCCATGACAAAGGGAGTAGCTAGGACTGCCACAAGAATACCTACTTAAGTATGACAGGGAGTTGGCCTCAAAGATTGAAATGAAGGATTATGGCCAAATACACTATTTATTAGGATTGGAGATTTATATTTTGTGGATTTCATGATGTACATGAAGTTGATTGGATCCTTGATGTACCTAGTTATCACTAGAACTAATATTTTCTTTGCAATGAACGCCTTGAACTAGTATATGGTTGAGCTAATGCTGATACATTGGGTTGCAACAAAGCGTGGTTGAGGTACCTATGTGGTACAATAGATATGGTTTGAGATATGTCTCATGTGGTGAAGTGAGGCTACAATATATGAATTTATATTGAGTAGGGAGTGAAGAGAACAAAAAGAGCACCTTGGGGGTGCTACTTCAGCTTGGGATAAGTTATGATACCTTTGTTTATTAGGAAGCAAAATTTTGTCACACTTAATAAGATAGGATCTGAGTATATCACAACCTATGTTGAAAGTCGTGAAGCAAGGTTGATGTCTTTGAAAAAATTGGGTTGGCCATCTCTTGAAGTTGTAAAGGACTTTGGATGGGTCATAAAGCAATTTGACCATAGGAGATGGGTACATTCACCTGAGAATACATAAGGACTTGGCTAGGTCATAAAGGCTTTGAATAGAAATGTGAATGGCCCAAGGGAATTATAAGGGAAAATTACATGATTGGACAAATATTCTCCTAAGAATCTAGAAGGACTTGGTTATGTCATAAAGGACTTTGACAAGAGGAGATAAATTTAATTCAGCTGAGAATCCATAAAGGATTTTGGCTAAGGTAAATGGTCCAACAAAAATTTTTGTCTTGAGAAGCCAAAAATACACAGTTTCCAAAAGGACTTGGTTGGGTAATAAAGGACTTTGCCCAGGGGAGATTGATACATTTTCCTATTGAGCCATAAAGGATTTTGGCCAGAGGTAAAAGGCCCTAGATACTCACATTTCCCACTTCAGGATGGAGTGATCTGTAGACATGTGTGTGATGAGCTACATTTCCCACTCCAAGATGGAGTTATCTATAAAAATACATCAACATAGCAATCTCATGGAATTTTCTTATGGAGGAAAAATTTCAGCTAAGGGGGAAATATGTTGCATCAAAGTAGAATAGATCCCTCGATTAGAGGGAGTGTTGATTTTTTTGTAGCATCGGGAGGTATTCCCGCATGCCAAGAGGGCGCCTAAGTTTGCCTAAAGTATTTATGAAAATAAAAATAAAAATTCATTTTTTTTCTTAGGCTTCATGTAGGCTCAAAATGGACAAGTCGACCCAACTCATGGGACATGTATCTTGAGGTAAATGCACCTGTTTAACTTATATATATATATATATATATACAATGTGACATATACATTTGACCAGTTCATAAAATCATCTCTCTTCTATAGAATACACACATGGGAGAAGATAGAGAAAGAATTTGATTGAAGTTTGGACTAATATTTTTGGCACAATTTTATATACAATTTGGAATTGTAAACCTTGCTACAAAATAATTTCTCATATAAGAAAAGTTGTTTTGGTTTCTCCCAAGTTTGGGTTTATGAGGGAATTTTTTTTTCTCTATTGTGCATGATTGTATCTTTATGATCTTACTATTTTAGTTACATTACCATTGATTTTTTTGTGTATAAGTACTTAATGATATCAGTGGCATAAAGATAAATTGTTAAACATCATTAGGTAGTAATTATTGAATCAAAATATTGATTTATACTATGCCTATTGTATTAAACAAAATTTACTTTACAAATATGAAAATGGCAGCACTCCTACAATGGTGTAAGGTTTGCAAAATGACTCAATGTACACACAAGGTAGGTTGGGAAAGGTTTGTTGAAATATGTAACTAGGTTCGGTCTTCATAAATGTATTTGAGTCATTATGTAATGTACTTGTCAAAAGAATGAAAAATAATATTTTTATTATTGTTACAATTACTTATTAAAGCATGGGTTTCATGCTTGGGTCATATTTTATTAGTCAAAGTCCCCATTATGGACTCCTGGGATTTATATTGAGTCATTAGAGTCATTTTACATTTTATGAGACCATTCTTGGGCTTTTGAATCATGTAAAAATAATTGTTTTTGAGTAAAAAATGGATTTTTCCACCTCCACACCAAGTCGGCCCTTACCTGATGAAGTCGACCTGAAAGGGGGGAATTTGACGCATAATAAGCCTATAAATACAATTTCAGTTTGATTTATTTTCTCATCCACTCAATAATTTTGATACACAGAAGAAGTAGTGTAGTAAAAAGTACGAAGTGCACAAGGAAGAAGAAAAATTTTAGGATCAAATTATTTGGGCTCTCTCTCTCTTTTGTGTGAAGTTACTAGGCAATTGGAGGATCGAAGTTGCTAGAGTTGCAGGGTCAAAGTTCTACTATTGCAATAGGTCAAAGTTGCAATAGGTCGACGTTGTAGGAGGGTCAAATTTGTTGGGGTCGAAGTGTTGTCGTTGCATAGGTCGAAGTGCTGCATAGGTCAAAGTAACTACTGCATAGCTCAAAGTTTTTTTTCTACAAGGTTGAAGATCTAGATCGAAGTTGTTGGAAGGAAGGGTAGACTTGGTGGTTGGAGGAATTATGTGTCTAGGGTGAAGATTCTAGGATTATCACAGGAAAACTATTGAAGGAAGAGGTTTTGACTAGTTTTTCCCCTAGATAAGGGTTTTTCGCTGGAAGAATTCCTAAAGCTTGTGTCTCTTATTTTGTGATATTTCATACACACATAATTTGGTAATTTCTTGATAGAATATGATATAACAAAGAAGTGAAAGAAGGCAACATAATTCACAAGTAATTATCAAGAAAGAGGAATCTAAACCTAAGCCTACTTGAATTTATTTCTCAACATGGTATTAGAGCTAAGGTCAAAAAATATTGAAGGTCACTCTATTGGCTTGAAGGAAATGGTCACTCACTCTATGATAAGTTATATGAGAATGAGATTCAATACTACAAGAAGCTGGATCAAGAAGATCTTCTACTACTTATTAAACAAAGTCAAAATTCAAGGGTTCTTGGTTGCACTTATAGGTTCACTTAATGATGATAATGCATGGATTATTGATAGTGGAGCATCAAGGCATATGATAGGGAAGAGTAAACAACTTCACAATCTATCAAAGTAACCATCCTTTCATGCAGTGGAATTGGGAGACAACAAAAGCTATGTTGTTAGAGGCATGGGATCAACATATTTGAAGTTGTAGAATGGAGCTAAGCTACATATCAACAATATAATAGATGTTCCAGGTTTGAAAAGTATTTTTCTTTGAATTTCCTACTTAGAAGATAAAGGGGATAGAGTTTCCTTTGTTGATGGAAAGGTTTTAGGTTGGGGAAAAGATTCAAGATTCGATAAAGCTAGGGTTATTGGAGTTCATGAATGAAGCTTATATAGAGTCATAAAACCATCTCCTCAAGCTCTAGTTCATATGTAAACAATCTCATTGAGCTATGGCATAGAAGATATGGTCATCTACACTACAAGGTCATTACCACTCTTAATAAATTGGTTCATGGCATCCCCATTAACAAAGAAGATTGTAAAGGAGTTTGCAAGGGATGTTATTTGGGTAAACATATAAGAAAACCATTTACAAATAGTAAAACAAGGTCTAAAGAAATATTATACCTCATTCATTGTGATGTTTTTGGGTTTATGTCTTACAAACCACTTGGAGGTCATATTTACTATGTAACATTCATTGATGATCACTCTAGAAATACATGGATCTACCTTCTCAAGAAAAAGGATGAAGTCTTTAAAATATTAAAGAAGTTTAGATCTGAAGTGGAAACCCTAACTGAGAGAAAAATGGTGGGGAATATACTTATAAATAATTGATTGCATATTGTAAAGAAGTAAGAATTATGAGGAAGCTCAGTGTTCCCTATTATCCCAAACAAATTGGAGTGTCTGAAAGAAAGAATAGGACAATTGAATAAGGTATACGAACAATGCTCAAATTTTTATGGGGAGATGTAGCAATCAAAATAATATATATTCAAAATAGAATTACTCATATAATTCTTGACAATATGACACCCGAGGAAGAATTCACAGGGAAGAAGGCAAGTGTGGACCATCTATGAATCTTTGGGAGTCCTGCCTATATCCATGTTCCAAAGGACAAATGAAATAATTTAGATTCTACTAGCATCAAATGGACATTTGTTGGCTATACTCTCTCCTCAAAAGGATATAGAATCTACATCAAGGAAGGAAGACATATTGAAGTAAGAAGGGATGCTATATTTGATGAAAATCATGCCTACAAAAGATCCAAATATATCCCTATTAATTCTTATGAAGAATATATACCAATATTCAAAGAAGAAGAAGTACACCACAACGATATTTCTACAATTCGAGAAGAAGAAGAAATACCGAGTGAGCCTATTCAACCTATGATCATACCGAACACTAGGAAGAGGCCTAATTGGTTAAAATATACACTTGAATATGTTGAAGGACATGGAGCTGCGAAAGGAACCTTTAAAGAAAGAAAAAGGCCAAAAATTTATTCTAGATATGCTGCATATATGAAAAATTTGATTGAAGGTGAGCCATCTACATTTGAAGAAGTTTCTCATCGAGAAGTATGGAAGAAGGAAATGCAAGAAGAATATCAATCCATCATGAAGACTGGGGTTTGGTAAATAATTCATAGACCTAGTGACAAATCGATTGTCACCTCCAAATGGATCTACATATAAAGCACATTGTTAACTTTACCAGGGCCCACTAGTAAAAGACCCAAACATAGAAAGGATTCTATGAATATAAATCGGTCTTCTTCTAGGAAAATATCTCAATATCGCATCTAGCTAGAAGAAAAACAGAAATTGTGTTTTCATTGCAGACTAACGGAGCGGCCACCATTATTTCTAACAAGAATAGTTCTTCTATTTTCTCAAATCTTCCCAGAGCATTTTCTTCCTGGAGATAATAAAAAATTTGATGAGATTTCCCCGTATTCCACCAATTTTTAACCCAAGGCTCCAAACCTTTCTGTAATGAAATAGGAATTACCCGACAAATATAATGTCAGATTTATTGCAAGGGGCTTCTCTCAAAAGGAAGGAATGGATTATGAAGAAACCTTTGCACCCACCTCAAGGTATACTACCATTAGATATTTAGTCTCATTGGCTGCTACAATGGGATGGAATATCCATCAAATGGATGTAAAGACAACATTTCTGAATGGGACCATCGATGAGGAAGTATACAGTGAACAAACCAAAGGATTTGAAGTAAATATCAAAGAAACTCATGTATGTAGACTCAAGAATGCCCTATATGGTTTGAAGCAAGCTCCTAGGGCATGGTATGCAAGAATTGATGCATACCTTCTAAGAATTGGGTTCGTGAAAAGTATTGTTGATCCAAATATCTACATCAAGGTTGTGGATAATGAGCTAGTCATTATTCTACTATATGTGGATGATTTATTCATTACATGTGTGGAGTGAAGGATACAAGAATGCAAGAAGATGTTGGTAGCCGAATTTCAGATGAAGGATCAGAGACTGATGCACTATTACCTAGGTCTATAAGTATGGTAGAAACTCGGAGATATATATCTAGGGAAAGGTAAGTATGTAATCAAGTTGTTGTAGAAATTTGGTATGATGGATTCGAAGCCCGTGACTACTCCTATGATCATCAATCTCAAGAAGTTGAGGAGCTCTAACTCAAGTCTCACAGATCCAACCTCCTATCATAAGTTGGTTAGTTCTATGATGTATCTGGTAAATACTAGGCCATATATATGTTTTGTTGTGAAAATTATTAGCCAGTTTGAGTTTGATCCTCGTCATGGTCACTGAATAAATGGCAAGCATATATTGAGATATATTTGTGGCACTATACATCACTGCCTAAAGTACAATAGTAAGGAAATAAAGTTGATTGACTTCATAGATTTTGATTGGGGTGGTAATGAGACTGATGGAAGAAGAAATACAAGTGGATGATTTGTTTTTGGATCTGCTATGATCTCATGGATTAGTAGGAAGAAATATCTCATTTCTTTGAGTAGTGTTGAAGCAGATTATGTGGCTGCATGTGAAGTAGGAATGGAGGTTGTATGGTTAAGGAAGCTTCTGACATATTTTTTTGAGAAGCATTTGGGTCGTACTATGAAAAAATGTGAAAACCAAAGATGCATCAAGATGTTTGAAAATATTGTGTTTCATGCTAGGACGAAGCATATCAACAATAAGTTCCACTACATTAGGAACCTGGTGCGATATGGGATCATGAAGGTATAGTATGTCTCGATCGACGATCAGGTAGCTAATATAATAAAAGAATCTCTTCCTAATAAGAAATTTTAATATCTTAGAAGCATGCTTGTTTTAGTAGATATTGTTGGTCTTGTTAATGATGATAAAAATTTGGAAGAGATTTTTTGAGTCTTTCTGTGTGAGACACATTTCCTAGGAGGACAACCAACTAACACTATGTGTTGATGTTTAAATCCCGATGTAGGGAGGGTAGCATTGGTCATAGAACTCTAACCTCATATACATACCTGGATCCCTATGTTTATGGTTAGCAAGTAAGCTTGATGGTACCTAGAGAGGCTGGAAGCTTCATTCCATCTTAGTCCCACCCGAATAGTTTTCTCTAGCAAGGAATCTAAAACGTGGAACCGTGATTTCCTAAAATATTGGAGGACCTTGGATAGATTTCCCTGGTCAGGAATTTATTCCATGTAATTTTTGTTCCTAAACTCTTCATATTTCATATAGTTTGATATCTTCCTTCTACTTTTTATGAATACGCCCCTAGTTAAGAGAGCATGTTGAAGAATGTAGCTAGGTTCGGTCTTCATAAATGTATTTGAGTCATTATGTAATGTACTTGTCAAAATAATGAAATAGAAGATTTTTATTATTGTTAGAATGACTTATTAAAGCATGGGTTTCATGCTTGGGTCGTCTTTTATTAGTCAAAGTCCCCATTGTGGACTCCTAGGATTATTATTGAGTAATTAGAGTCATTAGAGTCATTAGGATCATTATTGAGTCAAAAATGAAATTTTTTCACCTCAACACCAAGTCGACTCTTTCCCGATGAAGACAACATGAAAGGGGGGAATTCATCCCACAAGAAGCCTATAAATACAAGTGCAGATCAATCTATTTGCTCATCCACTCAAAAATTTCGATACACACAAGAACCAGTGCAATAAAAAGTGTGAAGTGCAGAAGGAAGAAGAAAAAGTGTAGGATCGAATTTTTTGGGCTCTCTCTCTCTCTCTCTTTTGTAAAGTTACTGGGTAGTTGCAAGATTGATGTTGCTGGAGTTGCAGGGTCGGATTTTTGCTGTTGCAATAGGTCGAAGCTGCAAAAGGGTCGAAGCTGTTGGGGTTGAAGTGATGCTGCTGCATAGGTCAAAGTGTTGTATAGATCGAAGTGTTGATGTTGCATAGGTTGAAGTGTTGTATAGATCGAAGTGCTGCATAGGTCGTAGTAGCTGCTGATGCATATATTGAAGTTTTGTTGCTACAAGGTCGAAGATCTAGATCGAAGTTGCTGGAAGGAAGGTTTGACTTGGTGGTTGGAGGAAGTCTGTGTCTAGGGTAAAGAGTCTAGGATTATCTCAGGAAAACTATTGAAGGAAGATATTTTGACTGGGTTTTCCCTTAGATAGGGGTTTTTCTCTGGAAGAGGTCCTACATATTGCATCTCTTATTTTGTGATCTTCATAAAAACATAATTTGGTAATTGCTTGATGAAAGATAATATAATAAATAAGTGAAAGAAGCCAACACAATTCAAAATTAATTATCAAGAAAGAGGAATCTAAGACCTAAGTCTACTTGAATTGATTTCTTAACAAGGTTATCTATTCTCGATAAAATTTATACCACTTAGCCAGTTAGTCAAGGGATGAGAAAGGGAAAAATCTTTAACGATTTTGTTGTTTTTCTCTACAAGTAGAAGGACCAGAGCCCCCTGCACTAGTCCCTTTATCTCTAAAAGAAATGGACTACCCTCAACACTCCACACATCATCCTTCTCTTGGTTTTAGACAACACAATTCTCTTTTCCCTAATTATAACAATGCTCACTCCACTCAGTTATACTATTGTCCTCCTCACTACTTCTTTGTTTCTAGTTTCCCATCTAGTTTTTATTGCTCTAAGTCAAAAAATTATGGGTTTTTAAATATATTCTTTAGAGCTCACCCCACTTTGTGTATCTCCCTTTTTCTCGCACTCTCTTTTGCGATCTCACCCTCATTCACTTGGTTTCATTCACATCTCTCCATTGTGGGCCTTCCAACCCATGCTCTAGTTGACACCTTTACACTTCCCCTATTTTATTTCTAATGTTGAGGGTGAAAACACATTTAATAAGAGGATACGGTGGTTGTGGTCCTCTAGGAAACTCAAAATCTCAAGCCCAAGCCTCAGTTGACTATTTTTGTGAGAATTCCCCTTATTCACTCAACATGAATTATTAGACATTGAGTAAGAACTAGTTGCTGAAAGAGATGAAATGTCGAAATTAGAAATCATGATAGATTTGGAGGATTGGTTCCCCAATCTAGGCAAAGAAAGATCTCATCGCAATCAATATCTACACATCGTGGATTTATATTGGCATCTCAAATACTTGATGGGAAAGTCTTGTTTGACCATAATGGGAGCGAGGATGAACTCCTTCTTCGCATGGAGGAGCTCTACTTGCTTTACTAAATCATGGATGGCCGACTGTAGTGATTGGAGACAACATTGCTCCAAGATAGAGATATGCCATCTCCTAGACGCCTTGCGCTTCCTACCCGTGTAAGGCCACCATTAATACAATTTATAGTTTTTGTGCATGTTTACAACCTTTTATTTACCTGCTTATGATGGAATTTACAACCAATTTTATATCTTTTGTAATGAGCCTATCTACTACCAGCTCAATCTATGGCTTTTTGGACATTACATCCTAATCCATGACTAGTGTTCTAAGCTTTATTTCCACTTATAAAAACTAAATTTGGTCAAGAATCCACTTCTTAGCATGTTTTGTAATTATATATTTGTGTAATATAAAATTGTGAATATATATAATTAAAAAAAAACATAAATAACTAAAAGTTAAAAAAAAAATTAGCAACACAAAAATATATGGATTAGTTAAAAATGTTCATTAATATTCATGGGTTAAATTTTTTTAATGGGGTTTGATTAATATTACATAAAATTAATGTATTTAAAATTATAATTGAACCATCTTGTCTTAATGATGAACCACACAGTCTACACAATTTGCTCAAATGTGATTTTCACCGAAATATTTTATACATAATCTATGGATCATGGAAGCCAAATTCCTAATATTGAAAGAAATTATTAAATATCTCATAAATTTGAATAAATTAATTTGATCATCTATTTAAAGTTGAAAGAATTTTTTTAGGTCTCTCACATATTTTATTGAATTAAGTTTTTATCATATTCAATCTTGTTATTGAAGTCCAAGATTGTAAATATATTTCTCTCTACTTATCTGTGTAATTTTTTTTTTGAGTTTTGTTAAAAAAAATTGATGATAAAATGTATTTAATGTAATGAGATTCTTAATTACATATAATTTGAAAACTAGTATAGATAACACAAAGATAATAAAATAAAATTATATGGCTTAAATCATTACAATTATATAAATTAAAAAGGTGGTAAATCTCAATAAATATCAATCATAATTAGCATCAAAACACTTAAATTAAAAAAATCATAAATCTGACTAATTTACAATTTTATTATAAATTATTATTAATTATAAAAAGAATTAATATTAAAAAAAAACATGGAACAAGATTCTTAACCATAGAAATTTACCTCCACTTTACCATGAAGAATCTTAATTTTTTAATACGTGTTGTTACAATACCTTGATTTATCAATACCATGTACCCAAAAAAAATCACGACTCACTTTATATGACACTCATTCATATGCTATTTTAGTCCATTTTCATATCCTGTCAAATTAATTAAAACAAAAAAAAAAAGCATAATTATTTTAGAGATAAATTTCAACCATCAATACGTACATATTACAATAAATATTTTAGAATATTTCCAAGAGATCAAATCCTTACCATCTATATAATAAGTATTGATAATTAAATTCTAGAAACTATATTCCAAAATAAACATTTTAAATTAGAGCTAAAATATTTAAGAAAATCTAAAATAGTAATTATAAGAATGTTTGATATAAATTAAGAAAAATTAAATATTCACATTTCCACACCAAAATATGATAGGAATCCAAATAACATAAAACAAAGCTACAAGTAGCGACTACCTGCCCCTTAATGTAAATATAGAAATGTTACAATTTGAGTTTGAGTATGTTTATGAGTAATTGTTTTCAGTGCCTTGTTAATTCACTTAGTAAGAACATATGGATAACACTTTAAAATTGGAATCTATCACGTTTAAAATGCTCAATCATAGATTAACTAATTATAAGTATATTATAGTTAAAAAAATAAGTTTTTATTTACGTTAATTTTAATTTAAAATTAATAAATATATATAGTAGATATTTATTTTGTTCAATTGGCCACTTCTCTTTAAATTATTTGTGCTAATAGTTTTTTTATTTATTATTTTATATTATTATGTTTATTTATTATTTTATAATATTAAATATTGAACTGCAATTGCAAAATACTCTTGATTTATACAATTTTTATTAATGTAAATTTAGTAAATTATGATAAATAAATATAATAAATTATTTTTTAAAACAAGTTCCCACTTAAATTATTATTATCAATAATTTTTTGTATAATATTTAGGTATGATGAAGTTCTTATAAATTTAATTTGCATAATATTTATACATCTTCTATACTATATATATATATATATATATATATATATATATATATATATATATATATATATATATATATATATATATAAATATTTTATTTTATTTTTAGTTCTTGCTACTTAGTTTAATTTAATTACTAATTTATTTTGTATTGTTATTATGTAATTAGTATTGGTTAAATGTAATTAATATTTAACTTGTTTATTTATTTCAACTCAGCCATGTTCTAAAAAAACTATTTTAAAAAATAATACATGTATTTATGAATTTAAAAAAATGTACAATTAAGTAAAAGCAAGTTAATTATATAGTATATAAATTTTATTTTATTTTAAGAATGAGCTAAAATATAATGTAAAGTCATTTTAATACAATTCACATTTAAAAAATATTAATTATAAAAATAATTAATATATGCATTAAATAATATTATTAACCATGGAAATTTAAGCTTAAATTACTATGGAAAAATCTGAATTGTAAATAGCTTTTGTTACTCTACCATGAGCTAATATTATATAGACAAAATTTATGCTATACTAGAACTAAAATTCAGTAATATATTTGCTATTCAGTAATAAGCATATGAGTCAAATGTAAGGGTTGTTGTGTTTTTGCTTGGAAAAATTGCTATATAACACTTTAATATTGGAATCTATCACGTTTAAAATGCTCAATCATAGATTAACTAATTATAAATATATTATAGTTAAAAAAATAAGTTTTTATTTACGTTAATTATAATTTAATACTTAATAAATATATATAGTAGATATTTATTTTGTTCAATCTGCCACTTCTCTTTAAATTATTTGTGCTAATAGTTTGTTTATTTATTATTTTATACTATTATGTTTATTTATTATTTTATACTATTAAATATTGAATTACAATTGCAAAATACTCTTAATTTATGTAATTTTTATTAATGTAAATTTAGTAAATTATGATAAATAGATATAATAAATTATTTTTTAAAATAAGTTTCCACTTAAATTATTATTATCAATAATTTTTTTATAATATTTAGGTATGATGAGATTCTTATAAATTTAATTTGTATAATATTTATACATCTTCTATACTATAAAAATTTATTTTTACTTTTAAATAAATATTTAATTTTATTTTTAGTTCTTGCTACTTAATTTAATTTAATTACTAATTTATTTTGTATTGTTATCATGTAATTAGTATTAATTAAATGTATATCTAAACTATTTAAACTATATTAAAATGAAATAAAACTTATATGGCTCAACACCAATAGCATTATTAATGCCATTTGGTAAATCCTAATTAAAACAAGTAATAATCCATGCTATCAAAACACAAGTATTCATCCATGCAAGTATATAGGGAAAATATGGATACCATCCATTTCCCACCGTGCCAAAAAGTATTAACAGGCATTAGAGAGATTCGAACCCTGCTCGATCATAGCACTTCTCCCGTGTCATTTATAAGCACCATATGTATGTGGACGAAGAGGTGCAGGAACTAGTGGCATGCATTTATTCCATTGGGACAAGAGAAACTTAAGCAAACCCCAAAATATATATTGCATTTTGTAGGAAGTGAAGACTTGGCAGCTTGTAATGGTCTTCGGTGGGGAACCGTTGCCTAAAAGAATGTCTTAGGCCTAAATATCATTGTTTTTGGGTGATATTAAAATAAAAAGTACAGCACAAATCCAACAAGGAAAAATTGCAATTATATAATAATACATAATAAAAACCCGGTACCCATCGAAGAGTAATGGAAACAGGTACACAAATAAATGTAACAGCAGTCTGATAATAATTCATTTTCGTCATTATTCAATACTATTATTAAAATATAGATGAAAGTCAATATTAATATTTATCAAAATATTCGTTATCAATACATTCGTTAAACACTTGGAGCTCACCTAAACACACGATAAACGACAAGTAATTTGAAAATTCCCTTTTTAAAGTAATTTGAATATCTAATTTTCAAAATTCCCCTTTTCAAAGTGATTTGAATTTCTAATTTTTTTTTTCTTCTGAAGGCTTCAAGTTTGGAAGCAGTAATGGGGCTTACTTTTTCCGACGTCGGAGGCCATGATAAATATGAAAGGTTAACTCAAAAAAATTTGCTACGTGGCATACGGTCGATGCCGTTAGACGTAATCAGTCTATGAAACTAAGTTAAAAATTTGTGAACTCCTAGAATAATTAGCCACGTAACGTATCGTAAATGTGGCCTGAGATTTTAGCTGCGGTTAACGCTGATTCATAGTTCGTACTTCTGGTATCTTCAGTGTTTCTACGGTCTCTTCGACTTCGAGGTGGACATAGCTTTCAAAGTGAGTGTATTAAATGTTTATTAATATGCATTGTACTTTTAACACAATTTATAAAGTATTTTCCAATAACATGTTGAAAGTATGGACTAATAAAAACTCAGAAAAATAAATTTAAATAATTCAAATAAATAAACAATAAAAAATTTCAATATTTAACTATGAAAAATTATTAAAATTTTTTGCAAATAGCCAAATTAGTATTAACATAAAAATAGCCAAATTAGTATCAACATAAAAAAACCAAACACATAATACCTACTAAGGGCAGATACAATAATACAATAACGACAAACAATAAGAATAAGAATAACAGATGCATAACATTTACACGCTCGATTGATTCAATGAAAAGATATTAAATCCATGAAGATAGGTTACTATTTGTTTTGATTTTCATGATAAACATTGTAAAAATTATGGCCACATAATAAGTAAAACGCGTATAGGGATAATGAGTGCACTTCATATTACATATTAGAGTTTTATATTAAATGAGCATTTATTAATGATGGTTAAAATTTGATTTAATTTTTATAATAAATATTGAAAAAAGATATTTACATATAATACTTCAAGTTTTCATATGTTTACGCCCTAAGGTGTTATTATTTGAAAACAATTTTTTTAGCTGTCATTTTGTTAGTGTTTGGGCTATTGGATGAAATGTTAGACGATTGAAATGTTTTACACCATTAGATCCAATAACCTAAATAACTTACTAAACATTACTAAAATCTTCCACCTTACTATAAAATATAATATTGTATTATGTAATTTGAATTATTTCATGTTTTCGGCAAAACGCAGAGGCAGGTTTCTGTACAGAATCTCTTTAAAGTTTTTAGTAATTTCTCTCATAAATGAAAAACTCTGAGAGCCGAAGTTTTATTTCCAAAACCTTTAGAAATTTTATTTTTCATCATTTATAACGTAGAAATTTTCGAGCTAACGCATTCTGTGCAAAATGTTTAAAGCTTTGTGCAATTTCTTTTCATAAAATTATTAAATTGCAGATACGTTTTGGAAGCCGAGGTTTTATTTCCAATACCTCTGGAAATTTTATTTCTCATCAATAATAACCTAGAAATCTGTTAAAGAACGTAATCTCAACCACTTTCTAGGTGTCTTTTTCTCTTTGCAAACTTCTTTCTTTGCTTCTGTCTCTTCTTCTTTCTCTGTTTCTTCCTTCTGCTCTGCAATGAGAGCTTTTTGCTGTTGCGCTTCAAAAGCAAAAAGCTCTCATTGCAGAGCAGAAGGAAGAAACAGAGAAAGAAGAAGAGACAGAAGCAAAGAAAGATGTCTGCAAAGGGAATGCAGAAACAGAGATAGACGCAGAAGCAGAAAAGGAAAAACAACTGAAGAAAGCTCTCATTACAGAGCAAAAAGACCAGAACCAATGTCGTTCTGAAAATGTTTTTTATTCTAACATTGATTTTCAGTGTGCAGGTACACAGATTAATTATGAAGAAGAGCTAAAGTTTATTGAAACATGGCTTGCAACACCATGTCTTGATGAGATATACACAGAAGATGTAGATATGAATGATGAAGATGACATGCATGATGAACATGTCAATGAAATTTTCATGCATTGGAGTTTTGAAGAGATAAGATATTATTCTAATCCTATGTTGCAGAGGATTGATCATGAAAAGAGCACTACAGAAGACAATATGTGGCAGCAGCCCACATTTCTTGAAGATGTCCAGAACATGCTTAGACAGCCTAGAAAAATAGAAGACCTGCAACAACAAATGAAGAAACAGAGTTCTCAAGGATACAGTAAAGTGAAAAATCTGAAACAATTTAGAGGCTACAGAATTTGGAAGAAGAGAAGAAGAAAACCAAATCTAGTTGAAGTCAATTTTTTTTTAAATTGTAAACCTCGCTGAGACATAGACCAGCAGGTATCTTAATTAATTTTTTTTTATGTGGTTGAAATTAAAGGGGAGTGTTAAAGAACGTAATCTCAACCACTTTCTAGGTGTCAGATCCGTCTGTCCAAGTGTCCCGGTTTAGTTTAAGTTAGTTCAGTTTAGTCGAGTTTATCTCCAGTTATTTATTGCTGATGTTTCCAATGTAATCTATTTAATCTATTCGTAATCTTCAGAAGAGTAATTCTCTGCTCCAGTGTTCGTTTGAGTGTTTCAATTCTTGTCAAAATCTTCGAGCTAATGCATTCTGTACAAAATCTTTAAAGCTTTGAGTGGTTTCTTTTCTTAAAATTATTACATTGTGGGTACGTTTTGGAATTGATGAATGCGTTTGGATTGCTGGACTGTCAACCTTTGCATTTTCGTTTTCCATTATATCGGTTTTAACTGGCGTAACAACTACCTGTAATACAGGGCTGAACTTTGGAGGTTCGGTGTCTATGGTGTACGGATGACTCATTCTCAATTTTTTCCCTCCGCTTATGGGACTGTCCATGGCTGAGATTTGTTCTGTGTATCCACGTCCGGGGGTCTGTATTACTGGAGCGTTGGTCTGTATCACTGGAGTGCTAGACTGTGCGGCAATGAATGGAGACCCTTTGCTTCATGGATGACAGACTGGTAAGTACTTGAACCCATGATCAGAGTCTTTTGGTTTTTAATGCACAATAAAATTCTGATCGTTCAATGCTTTTTCTAAAAGTGAAATCAGTCCAATTTGGTGATAGTTCGCTTCTTCCTATGTTCTTAATAACCTTCCTATTTCCTTTTCTAACTCGGTAAAAGATCTTTTTCCTTTCCAATAGTGATAATATTTTTTTTACCAATCCCTTTTCTTTGTCGTACGATTGTGGAACCATCCGACGCCAAAAGTCCTGTGTTTGAGCTTCTCTACATACAGTTATATACAGTTATTTTCAGACTTAGAAATGAATTATTAACCAGTTTCACAATACAGATTGTCTTTTCATGCCACAACGCTCCTTTAACAATGAAGTCAGATCAAATACAACACATTACATACACAATCTCAAGAGTTCGAGCTAATCTACCTTTTCAGGATGGATACTATTACCAATAAACCTTGCTAAGGATAGATATTATTACCAACTTTCTTGCTTCCACCAGCAATATAAGTCTTCCTGGTTATCTTTAAAGGTTGGATGATTATACCAAGAGTAAAGCATGAGTGCAATTCTTGGTTTGGGTTTATTATATGTCTTAGAAAAATCAATTCGTGATTTCAATGTATGGGAAAGGGGAAACGATTATAGAGGTGAAATTTTGCAAAAAAATGTTTCTCTTATAAAAAATAATAGAAAGAATGCCTTCGAGATGTTGTCATTTTAATTTGTATATGGGATATTCTTTGAATTTCTTGAAGCAACCAATTCTAAATCTCTTTTAACCTCTTCACCATTCAAAGCTCGACAATTGGATTTTTAAAAAATAATTCGTTTCTATTCTTGAAGGAAATGTAATAAGAAATGAAAACTATCACATTTAGAAGCTAGTCAAATGCTAATTAGACGGTCAATGCTAGTAAAGGATTTGAACGCTAATATTTTGAAGGATAATACCGGTGATGACATAGAAAATAATCTAGAGGTCATGGTGTAGGACTTCATAGAAAATGGAACTTTGGATCATACGTTTCACTAGCGTGAACGTGATACTAAAGACTTTAACATTGTATATTTAGGTCATCTAAGGGTCATTTATTATTCTTTTAGTGATCTTTCAAAAAAAATCCTTGAATTTCTATCTATTTTTTCACGTAACATTTATTTTATTTTGGAATCAATTCTTGAATATTAGATTCCGTATTTATAGGCTTTGGTGTCAATGTCTTCATATGAAAGAGATTCTTTGAGGTAATCATATCTATAATTATAATTTCTTGTTTTAATAAATTTGATATTGATATATGGAGTGCAATGGAACTTGTACTAAGCGTAT
The DNA here is from genome assembly GCA_034641835.2 of Pinus albicaulis. Taxonomy (NCBI): domain Eukaryota; kingdom Viridiplantae; phylum Streptophyta; class Pinopsida; order Pinales; family Pinaceae; genus Pinus; species Pinus albicaulis. The sequence continues at coordinate 524,561,915 of CM076578.1, forward strand.
CTTGGTGAAGAATTTAAAGTGGAAGTGTTGAATGGTCTATAGTTGAAAAAATCCCTCGACAAGGATATCAATATATTGACATTTTATTTTTGAAGAAGATTCTAAAAATCATTTGATAATCAACATGGATATATTGACGTTTTATTTTTGGAAGAGGATTCTAACATTTATTTTATTTTGGAATCAATTCTTGAATATTAGATTCCGTATTTATAGACTTTGGTGTCAATGTCTTCACATGAAAGAGATTCTTTGAGGTAATCATATCTATAATTATAATTTCTTGTTTTAATAAATTTGATATTGATGTATGGAGTGCAATGGAACTTGTATTAACCGTATCTTGGTGAAGAATTTAAAGTGGAAAGGGTACAATGTGGCATTGTACAGTGTTGAATGGTCTATAGTTGAAAAAATCCCTAGACAAGGATATCAATATATTGACATTTTATTTTTGAAGAAGATTCTAAATATCATTTATTTTTGAAGAAGATTCTAAATATCCTTTGATAATCAACATGGATATATTGACGTTTTATTTTTGGAAGAAGATTCTAAATATCATTTGATAATCATCATAGATTTTCAGTAGCAGTTCAAAATAGCAAGGCTCATTTTCAATATGAAGTACTTATGTCTTTAATCATTGAAGCAAAGCTTCAATACCCTGGAGAGAATTGTATGATTCAAATTCATATGCATTTATGACTATGTAACTCAATCATTTTCTCTTATGAGTTCAAAATAACAAGGCTCATTTTTCAATATGAAGTACTTATGTCTTTAATCATTGAAGCAAAGCTTCAATCTTGTTCTACCTTGGAGAGCATTTTATGATTCAAATTCATATGCATTTATGACTATGTAACTCAATCATTTTTTCCTATGTTTTCACACTTCAATGTTTCTGATAACTCTTTATCAAATTTTCATTTAAATGCTAATATGTTAAGATATCCCCAATCTTGTTTATGTCTTTGATGGTGCCATTACAAATGAAAATGCATTGTTTTGGGAAATAAAATACTACAATGATATGCTTTTGGAACTTGAACTAATGGGAAATGTCCAATATGAATTGCTCGTTTAGAAGGATAAGCAAACATTTACTCCAAAACAAAGGTGGGTGTTCCCTCAAAAAGTAAACTTCTATGGCGAGGAATCACTCTTCATATATATGCCCAATGTTATCATTTAAAAATGAAGTTTTCCAAATCTTCTCCAATTGGGCCATTTGTAATTAAATCACTTTATGTTGTAAAATATTTGGAAAAAAATTAATATATAATTAAAATTATTATTTGAAAAAAAATTATTAAAAAAAAAATTTTAAAAAAATGTGCATATATTATGATTCAAACTCATATACAACCAAAGAATTGTCTTATTCACTCTATTTGTTAGTGAAATTTACTTGGAAAATTATAGTCCTTACTAGCTCATCTTTATTTTTCAGTATTGGTTTGCTTCTCAATTAAGGTTTGAATTTTTTTTTTTAAATATAAATATTGTGTATATCTCAAATGTTATCATTTAAAAATAGAGTTTTACAAATCTTCTCCAATTTAGGCATTTGAAATTAAAAATATTCTAATGATAAATTAATATAGAATTAAAATCCCATTTGGTTCTAAAATATCTGGAAAAATATTATAATTAAAATTATTATTTGGATTTTTTTTCATAAAAAAACACTTTAAAATTAAAAAGAATTTTATATATTATATATTTTATGATTCAAATTCATATGCAATCCAAAAATTGTTTTAGGCATGCATCTATGAGTATGTAACTCAATCCTTTTCCCCTATGTTTTCACATTTCACTGTTTATGACAATGTAACTCAATCCTTTTCCCGTATGTTTTCACACTTCACTGTTTATGACAACACCTTATCAATTTTTCATTTACATGCTAATATGTTAAGATATCCCCAATCTAGTTTATGTCTTTGATGGTGCCTTTACAAATGGAAATGCATTGTTTTTGGATATCAAATACTACAATGATATGCTTTTGATTCTTGAACTAATGGGGAATGTCCAATATGAATTGCTCCTTAAGCAAACATTCACTTCAAAACAAAGGTGGGTGTTCCCTCAAAAAATCTACTTCTATGGCGAGGAATCTCTCTTCATATATGTTATTTTTCATATTATAAGCTTACGGTGTTCCCTTTGCAACATTTGGTGCAATTGCTAGTATATGAGTCTATACAATTGGTAAATGAGCATAATTTCGTTATACAAATCTTGGACTATATGGATATTCCATTCATATTTTGAGGAGGGTTTTAAGGCTATTATAAACATTATTAATAAGTATATAGTGGGAGAATTAGGATATATACATACAAATCTACATTTTATTGATTTTATCTTAGTATAGATAAATGCTAGCTAAGGGTTATATGAGTCTATATAATTGGTAAACAAGCATAATTCCTATAAAAAAATCTTAGATTATGTAGATGCTCACTTTAGTTGTTTTATGTGTCATATAGTTGGGTATGTGATGGGAGGTTTATCTCTCCCATATTCTCCCAAGCAAAAAGTGAGGCCTCTATCTCCAAAGGTCAGTAGGTCTTAATTGGAAGGGAGGGTTTCTCCTTGATGTTATTTTGGGGAAACAATGAGCAAAGAAGGTCCTTCTTCACATGAGATCATGAATCTTGAATATGCAAGAAAGTCTTAGGACATGCCTTTCATTACCGAACGTCCTATAGTGGATGTAGTTGTTGGAGGTAGTGGTTGGAAAGGCCGAGGGAATGATGTATATAATTAATATGAAATGTGGATTAAGCTTTGGCGACAACCAAGACAAGTGCATAGGGTTGAGGAGAAACATCGAGAAGGTCATGTTGCGTTATAAAATTGCAAAGGTTGGTGTTCTTAGCATTGTTTGGTGTATTAGTATGGGAGAAAAGGCATGTCTCTTATGCATGCCCCTTGGTCTTGATGGTTTGTGTCTTCTCTAGGCTGAATGTGTGAGGTAGGATTTTAGTGAGCTTGTGTTTAGGGTGACCAATCAGATGGTGTGGGATCTAGGAGAAAGGAGTGGGGCATGTTCGCCAACCAAGGTTGCAGTGAAGAGTGCAAATTTTGTATCACAGAACTAAGAGACTTTGTTCAACCCTGGATGAAATTTACCTTTCGAAGGTGTAATCCAAGTAAGTGTCTTTCTCAGTAGCACCTTCACTCAAGTCTCTATTCTTGGGCTTTGCTTGGAAGTCTTTATCTTGTTTCTCCATTGGGAAGGCATCTATTTGTGTTATTTGTTTCTGAGAGTTCAGAAAAGTGGTTTGGTGTAGCCCCATTTTACAAGGGACTAGGTTAATGATTTGTTGGTGCAAGGTGATGAAATTTTTTATTTATAACAGAAAAATTGTGGGTGTTAGTAGATACTATGGGGAAGGGTTAGCTAGTGTGTTTCCTCAATGCTACCTCATGGCCTAGCGTCACTGAGGGGTTATGTGATGGCCTTCTTGGGAGGCCTGCTTGGTTAGTTAGGAAACTATTGTGGGAGCGAGCATTCAAGTGTCAGTGTGGACGATGGGAGGTAACACAACCGCTCAAGGTTTGGAACAAAGGTGGGAGGCTATGCATTAGTAGCATGGGTGGCACAGAGTTTCTAACCCCTTAGAACTGTGCAGTTGCAGCAAACATGAACCTCTAGAGGAGTCTCGCTTAGCAAGGTGTTGGTCATAGGGGCTTGTTGGGTGGGCTTGCCAACCCAAGGCAAGGAACGAGGAATTGGAGGTTAGTGTAGACAAGGAAGGAGAGGTTTTAAATAACTAGTCTCCAAGATGAGTGGTGCAATTTCCCTTGATTGTCACGATAGCTGATCAACTGAGGGGCATTGCGACCAGGTTGGATGTCTTGTTGAACAATGATATGAAGACCATCATGAGACCATTGCCTACATTAGCACCATCCAGTTTAGTCAAGGGGAATTTCTAGACCACCTTGCCTCTATGCACTAGAGCCAGCGTCGGACTAGCGAAAGGCTTGATGAAATCGAAGCATGGTTGGCTCACATCGACTTCCATGTTCATGAAGGTATGTGCCATCTTGTGAGCTAAGGTGTTGCCAATGCTCCAAATCCTCCATTGTAAATGGGTTATGCTGTATGTTTTCTAAATCTGTGTGTGTTTTGTGTTGTATTTTTTGGTTATGGAATTCATGTAGATTTTATCAATATATTTTGTTTTTTTTATACCACTCTCTTAGCTAACAAATGTGGTCGAAGTGAAGTCGGGAGAGCGAGGATGACCTGAACTGCAAGATGTAATAATTTTTTGATGAATCAGTAGAAGTTTTTTTATCGACACAAAAATATATGTCACGTGTCAATTTATGTTTAGGAAAAAAAAATATACATCTCTCGTATTTAACTAGATAAACACTGTTTATTTTCAATTACTTAAAATAAAATTTAATCTAAATTTAATCTTGTTTTGTTAACATATTTTCTTTATGTTAAGTAACACACCATTAAATAATTTAACTATATGATTTTTAAACTTTTAATTACTTTATTCATATATTTATAAATGTTTAATGTTAAGATAACATTATTTTACTTAAATAAATAAATAAAATTGTTTATAATTAATATTGAATATAAACTATCTAATATATTATGCCAGCTTCAAATATTAAAGAAGTGACACATCTCCCTTATATCATATTATAAAAAACACCACATAACTAAACATCAATGTGAATATAAATATAAACCAAATTATTTCAAAATAATATTAAATTTATAATAATGCAGTAACCACAAAGATAATGAACAGTTCTTTAAAAATATTTCCAAAATTTTAATCTTAATTTTACGACTATTCCATATCATTTCTCCTCCTTACATGATCCAGGGTAAATTATTGATACCCTTAACCAAGACCTTTTACTTCAGCTGATAAATTAAAGTTGCATTTAATTAAAGCATTAATTAACATGAATGAATAACTGCATGCTATAATGAAGAGGAACATAACATGTCAAGATTAGCAATCATAAGAACACGTTGTTTGATAACAGAGTTCGTCCAAGAGGGGCTACATCTCCGGGCCTCAGTTTCAAGATGGTGTAGGCTGCTACATGAAGTGTTGTAAGAAGAAGATGTACATGGATGTGTTTCTCTGACATACAAGGAAAATTCCCTCATGCAAGAGTGGCTAGACCTCTCTATGAGATGTTCCACTACGGAACCCTCATACATAAAAAAAGACTCCTATCAAAATGAAAATAGCTCACAAATAAAGACTGTGAGTATCCCGCCAACATGGAAAATAAGGGATCTCAATGACATACACATGACACGAAGTATCCCGCCAACATGGCATAAAAGGGATCTCAACAACATATGTGAGTATCCCACCAATATGGCATTAAGGGATCTCAAACATAATACAAGTACATGACAGAGAGTACATCAATAACAAAACAAGACAAGATCCCACAACTCATACATCAACAAGGATCTGTACAACACTAAGCATCTCAGGAACAAAGAAGTACATGAAATTAACTCATCATATACCTCACACTGAAGATGACTGAAGAATGGATATTGTTGTTAGATCTGAAATCACCATCACCATCACAATCATGGCGTCGAAAGGTGTGAAATCAGCTGCTCACTTGCTGAAAAATGACACCTACAACTTCACTTCAACAAGTGACCGAAAAATATTAATCTTAGATGAAAAATCTGAATATGCCATCAGATTTGTGATGTCGAATAGTGAAAAATCGACCATTTATTGAATTCTGAGAAAGTGAAGATCTGGGGCAAAAAGGAATATTTTATGTTCCCCCTAGATTCCTCCACATAGCTGCTCCATGGGTGGACTAGAAATCTGCAACTCAAAAGGTGAATCTGACCTCACTATTGCGTTCACTACAAAAAACTGTGAAAAATGACTGTAAACTTGACTATATTCTGACAAGGAGAAAAATTACCTCCCCGAGAAAATCTCAAGGCTCATGGTTCCATCTCCATAATTACTGCTCCATGCTCATGGTTCCACCTGAAAATTGCCTCGATCTACGTGCGTGCTCCTCTCTGCCCTAACCTGGGTGCATTTGGGAAAGACATGTTTAAATAATAAAAATTTGGTGGATATACCAATGTTGAGTTTGTTGGTGTAATGGTAAAATCAAAATTTGTTGGAGGAGAGGTCGGGGGGTCAAATCCTGACCCTCCTAAAATGGGTGCATGATTTTTTTTATATAACCCACCATTGTAACTTTATTACTAAGTGGGGGGGCCGGGCCCGCATTGGGCGGCCCGCCCCAACCACCTCCGCTATTTTCAAATTCGTTGCAACATAATATACACAAACGTTGTAATAATTGGTGGGTGGTGGAGCTACCTTGTGGGCAGACCGGCGGACCCGTTGATGGGGGGTTCAACTCCCACCGATTTTGGTGTTTAATATGGCACGGTGTTATGTGCAAGGATTATTCCATGGGGGTGGCGGGGTTGGTGGCTCGCCACCCCAGAAATAAATAAATATATATATATATATATATATATATATATACAAACAGAAATTGTTTTCTGAAAATTAAATTTTGCCCAGGATGTCGATAAATGGTGCCACCTCACTCGGATTAGGCGTGAGCCGCCGAAATCCAGTGGCCAAGAAAGGTAGAATTTGCGCCTTCTTTAGGTTGCCCAGTCACCAAGTCAACCCAAAACTTTGATTGCTCCTAACTTTCACATACCATCTCGGTTTGACGAACCGTTCACACTGTTGTGATCAGGGCAACGATCTCTTCAAATTGAACCTAGTTTGAAAGCATTATGAACACTTTTATTTTTTAGCTTCCCTCAACCCTCTTTTTCCTGTGTGTGTCTCTTGAGCCACCTGGATCAATCCTCCCCACTGAGGAGCTTTTGGTCCTCTAAAATCATCAAAATAATCTGCACTGCTATGTACTATGTCTGCACCACAAGTGTCTTGAAAAATTCACCCTTCCTTCTCCTTCACCTGTGTCCTTCGGAGCCATAAGTGATGATCTGACACCTACATCCCCTACAAACCTGTTTTACAATCTCATGCAAATACATGCTCAAATTGACCAATCTATGACCCAAATAATTTCCCATACTTGCCATGAGCTTATAACATGTACTCGGTGGAAATCACCCCCAGCTATAATTTTAAGACCAACAACATCGTTGTCGCATTTCGAAGTGATGGCAAACACCTCATCACTTTTACATGAAAGAAATGCATCACACAACTTATAAAACAAGGCCAAAAAATATCATTGTCGCTTAAACAAGTGGTGGAAAACACATCTTCACTTTCACAATTAACAATGCGACAAATGATTTACAAACACGGCCATGAAAAGCTAACATATCTAGGAAAAACAATCTAGAATAACCATCTCTCACTTATCAAAGTGAGTGGATCATTTCCGTGTGGCGAACTTGCTTGTCGATCAACTCTTTCGACTAGTGTATGCACGGGCACTTTGTCTTTAAGGAACTACTCTTGATGGAGTCTCCCACATGTGGCTCTTTGGTGGCCACTTCGGTCGCAATGGGTGCAAAAGGTATTTTTCCTCCAAACCTACTTAACCGATTTCTTTTCCTGTTGGAGAGAAGGATTTCCATGTCTCATCCTCCTTTGTGTTGCCATCCTTTTCCAGCACTCAAAAAACACATGGTTATTTAAACCAAAAAAATGACACGTTTTGCAATGCCATGATTTATGACCATGGTTATCAACACTTTTATAATCAAAATGCACTCTAGAATAATGAGACTTATTATACCTTCTCTAGTGGTCTCTGGTGCGATCATAGTGATGGGAGCTCGCCTCAGTTCTTTCACTACAACATTCATTACCATGGAATGATGGCAAAGTGTCCCCATCTTTCCTCTTCCCTGGTGAGTTCAACAAAGTTTTTTTGCCTTTGTTGTCCTTCGAACATCCTTCTTCATTGTACCCCAAACCTTCATATCGAGGTCACTGCACAACCTCCAATGGTTGGGTTATGCCTTGGTCACGAATTCCAAGTACTCCTCCTTTGTACCCCATCTTCACGAGGAGTCTCATGCCGGTCCCTGTAATGGGTATCTCCACGCTTCCAACTGAAATGACATCATGTGAAGAAACTGAAGAGAAATCAACACTGTTTACCTTAGCTGTCGATTGCGAAATATGTGAAGAAGGCTTCTCTAAGCCTTTTTTGCGCTTTTTGCGCTTTACTTCCTCCAAGGCCTCTGTCGTGGCTTGTAGCTGAAGCTGCAACTTCTGCTTCTCCTCCTTCTCGTCCTGTAGGAATGCCTTAAATGCATCATGATCTGCTTGAAGAATTTCATTGTTGCGCTTCAATTCTTCCCACGCCTCTATCGTGGCTTGCAACTGAAGCTGCAACTACTACTTCTCCTCCTTCTCTTCCTGTAGGAATGCCTTCAATTCGACATTATCTGCTACTTGTTTTTCATAAGCCTCATACAACATGTCCTCTTTCTCGGACATCCTGAGCATGGTATCATACATGTCCTTGAAATTCTCCATGGCTCAACTCAGCGAACATTCAGTAGTTCACGTCTACAATCCAATCAGCAAGAAGACTTGCTCTGATACCACTTAATCCAGGGTAAATTCTTGATACCCTTAACCAAGAACTTTTACTTCAGCTAATAAATTAGAATTGCATTTAATGAAAGCGTTAATGAACATGAATGAATGACTGCATGCTATAACAAAGAGGAGCATAACATGTCAAGATCAAAAATCATAAGAACATGTCATTTGATAATGAATTTTGTCCAGGAGGGACTACATCTTCGGGCCTCAGTGTCAAGATGGTGTAGGTCGTTGCGTTAAGTGCTGTAATAAGAATATGTACATGGATGTGTTTCCTTGACATACAAGGAAAATTCCCTCACGTAGGAGTGGCTAGACTTCTCTACGAGGTGTTCCATTGTGGAACCCTCATGCATAAAAAAGGACTCCTATCAGTATGACAATAGCTCACACATAAAGACTGTGAGTATCCCGCCAACATGGCAAACAAGGGATCTCAATGACATACGTGTGACACAGAGTATCTTGCCAACATGGCATAAAATGGATCTAAAAAACATACGTGAGTATCCCACCAATATGGCATCAAGGGATCTCAAACGTAATACAAGTCCATGACAGAGAGTACGTCAATAACAAAACAAGACAAGATCCCACAACTCATACATCAACAGGGATCTGTACAACACTAAGAATCTCAGGAACAAAGAAGTACATGAAATCAACTCATCAAATATCTCACACTAAAGATGACTAAAGAATGGATGCCACTGCTAGATCTGAAATCACCATCACCATCACAATTGTGGCATCAAAAGGTGTGAAATCGACTGCTCGCTCGCTAAAAAATGACACCTACAACTTCACTTCAAAAAGTGACTGAAAAATATAAATCTCAGATGAAAAATTTGAATATGCCATTAGATTCGTGACGTCGAATAGTGAAAAATCAATCGTCCATTTGTTGAATTATGAGAAAGTGAAAATTTAGGGCAAAAAGGAATCTTTTAGATTCCATCTAGATTCCTCCATGTCGCTGCTCCATGGGTGGACTAGAAATCTGCAACTCAAAAGGTGAATCTGACCTCGTCATTGCGTTCCCTTTGAAAAATCATGAAAAATGACTGTAAACTTGACTATATTTCGACATGGAGAAAAATTACCTCCCTGAGAAAATATCAAGGTTCATGGTTCCACCTGCATAATTATTGCTCCAAGCTCATGGTTTCCCCTGCAAATTTCCTTGATCTGCGTGCATGCTCCTCTTTGCCCTGGCCTGGGTGCAGCTAGGAAAGGCAGGGTTAAATAATAAAAAGGTGACGAATATACCAACGTTGATTTTGTTGTTGTAATGGTAAAATCAGAATTTGTTGGAGGAGAGGTCGGGGGGTCAAATCCCGACCCTCCTAAAATGGACGCATGAAATTTTTTATATAACCCGCCATTATAACTTTATTACTAAGTGGGGGGGTCGGACCCGCATTGGGCGGCGCACCCCAACCACCTCCGCCATTTTCAAATTCATTGCAACGTCATATACACACCCTTTATAATAGTTGGTGGGTGGTGGAGCCACCGCGTGGGTGGACCAGTGGACCCGCCGGTGGTGGGTTTGACTCCCACCGGTTTCGGTGTTTAATATGGCACAGTGTTATGTCGTGGGGGTGGCAGGGTTGGTGGTCCGCCACCCCATAAATAAATAAATATATATATATATATATATATATATATATATATATATATATATATATATATATATATATATATATATATATATATATATAGTTTTTATTTAAAAGAAAAAATTAGTGTTGAAAATTTGAATTTTTGGTCGTAGGAGTGCTTTTAAACAATCCACAATTTCACTCGAGATTTGTTCGGAGCTGGCCGGAATCTGGTAGCCGGGAAAGGTCAAAGTTGCACCTTCTTTAAGACCATCGAGTCATCAACTCAACCCAGAACTTTGACTGCTCCTAACTTTCGCATACGGGTTCGGTTTGACGAACCATTCGCACCGTTGCGATTAGGGCGACGATCTCTTCAACTTGAACCTAGTTTGAAAGAATTACGAACAAGTTTATTTTTGAGCTTCCCTCAACCCTCTTTGTCATGTGTGTGTCTCTGGAGCCACCTGGATTATTACATGAAAATGTTTAGAAATATACACTATTTAGTTTAAAAATATTATTAAAATAATTATTAAAATTTTTCTTCTATTTATTATTTAGATAAATATCTTATTATTTATTATTGAAATAAACAATATAACAATTATCATATAAAATAAAATATATAAATTTCATTTAAAATAAATGACATCATTAATTTAAAATACCTTCCAATTTAATAATATATATTATATGGGCTTGGAGTATGTCCTAAAACTACTTCTACTTAGCTAAGAGTTTGTCTTCCTCAAACGTAAGGAAACATGTTAATGACCCAAGACCTAGATGCATATGGCAGTATTGAAAGTTTGCCCCCTTATGAACCATCAAAAATTAATTACATGTGGCGCGGTTTTCCTTGAAGAACAATGAGGAGTCAACCTACTTTTGTGGATAATAGCTAGTGATGATTATCTTCATTTCTAATTTGATAGTTAAATTATGATAGATTTTCCCACTATTTAAAAAAATATATGTATATCGTAACTTACATATTGTTAAAAGAACATTACAACTTATTTAATATTAATTATCATATAATTACTTATGATATATTAAAATTTATAAGATATAATTATTTTTATATCAAGGGGTGGCAGGAGGGGGATGAATTCTCTTAAATCCATATGAAATTCAAGAAATAAAGTATTCATGGGGATTTGGATAGAGGAAAAATACTCTTGCAGAAATGTATGGGCTTATTTTTGGACTTCAATTGGTTAAAGACCAGGATGTATCCAATATAATGATTATGGGGGATTCCCTTATCACTATTCAACACATTCAAAATGGTTATCTCCCCAAGAACAACCATCTAAGCCTCCTTATCAATGGAGTGAATAGTTTCCTAGATTCATTTTCTCAAAAGGCCTATTACCGCATTTTAAGAAGTAAAAAGGAAAAGGAAAAGGCACAGGCTAACCAAGCCTATCTCCTTGAAGCAGGTTAGTTTATTTTCAACGACTTGTCTAGACGGAAATTTATACCATGAAGAGCTTCACCGAAGAAATTTTTCTTTCTCTCAACATTAGAGTTGTTGGATATATGCACACTGGGAATTACAATATGAAGGTTTCTAAGGCTCTCCTTATTATGGCCCCTTGTCTCCTTCATTATTTGTAAACATGTGTTTATCTTTTGGCATCAGGGCCTGTCACCATGGTTGAGGTGGTGGATCATGGGTGTGTGGACCATATGCTCACTCATCCGTCACATGTGGCATCATATTAAGTCAGACTTGAAACATAGACTAAAAATGAATACTGTGGATATTTTGAGTTTTGTATCTCAATATCTACACCACAAAAACCTCCAAACTAGCAATCCTTCATTTTCTCCTGTTTCCTCATACCAAGCTCTTTGAAGGATACATCGTGAGGATATTAATGAACTTCATTACTAATTCGATCTGTGAGGTGTGGGGATTCTCAAGATTTAAGGTAGTATTCATGGGTAGTGTTAAAATGACAAGCAACCATGTATTGGGTCGATGATGTTTATTTGTGAGCCGAGCCTACCTTTTTGGTGGTTGATGGGATTTTCACACCTTTGTATAAAACAGAGATTAGAGAACTTCAAATGCATGAGCCCCAAGCTCGATGTTAGAATTTTAGTCTCGTTGGACTCATTCAAATAAACAAATATCAGGAATTCTCAAACGTTGTAATAATTGGTGGGTAGTGGAGCTACCGTGTGGGCAGACCGGCGGACCCGTTGATGGTGGGTTCAACTCTCACCGGTTTCAATGTTTAATATGGCACGGTGTTATGTGCAACGATTATTCCATGGGGGTGGGGGGGTTGGTGGCTCGCCACCCCAGAAATAAATATATATATATATATAAACAAAATTCAGTTTTAAAAATTCGAAATTTTGGCCGCAGGAGTGCTTTTAAACAGGCCACAATTTCACCCGGGATTAGGTTGGAGCTGGCCGGAATCCAGTGGCCAAGAAAGGTAGAATTTGCGCCTTCTTTAGGTTGCCCAGTCACCAAGTCAACCCATAACATTGACTGCTCCTAACTTTCACATACGATCTCGGTTTGACGAACCGTTCACACTGTTGTGATTAGGGCAACGATCTCTTCAAATTGAACCTAGTTTGAAAGCATTATGAACACTTTTATTTTTGAGCTTCCATCAGCCCTCTTTTTCCTGTGTGTGTCTCTTGAGCCACCTGGATCAATCCTTCCCACTGAGGAGCTTTTGGTCCTCCAAAAGCATCAAAATAATATGCACTGCTATGTACTATGTCTGCACCACAAGTGTCTTGAAAAATTCACCCTTCCTTCTCCTTCACCTGTGTCCTTCGGAGCCATAAGTGATGATCTGACACCTGCATCCCCTACAAACCTGTTTTAAAATCTCATGCAAATACATGCTCAAATTGACCAATCTATGACCCAAATAATTTCCCATACTTGCCATGAGCTCATAACATGTACTCGGTGGTCAAGTTTACATCGAGATGGAAATCACCCCCAGCTATAATTTTAAGACAAAAAACATCGCTGTCGCATTTAAAAGTGATGGCAAACACCTCATCACTTTTACATGAAAGAAATGCATCACACAACTTATAAAACAAGGCCAAAAAATATCATTGTCGCTTAAACAAGTGGTGGAAAACACATCTTCACTTTCACAATTAACAATGCAACAAATGATTTACAAACACGGCCATGAAAAGCTAACATATCTAGGAAAAACAATCTAGAAGAACCATCTCTCACTTATCAAAATGAGTGGATCATTTTCGTGTGGCGAACTTGCTTGTCGATCAACTCTTTCGACTAGTGTATGCACAGGCACTTTGTCTTTAAGGCGCTGCTCTCGATGGAGTCTCCCACATGTGGCTCTTTGGTGGCCACTTCGGTCGCAATGGGTGCAAAAGGTATTTTTCCTCCAAACCTACTTAACCGATTTCTTTTCCTGTTGGAGAGAAGGATTTCCATGTCTCATCCTCCTTTGTGTTTCCATCCTTTTCCAGCACTCAAAAAACACATGGTTATTTAAACCACAAAAATGACACGTTTTGAAATGCCATGATTTATGACCATGGTTATCAACACTTTTATAATCAAAATGCACTCTAGAATAATGAGACTTATTATACCTTCTCTAGTGGTCTCTGGTGCGATCATAGTGATGGGAGCTCGCCTCAGTTCTTTCACTGCAACATTCATTACCATGGAATGATGGCAAAGTGTCCCCATCTTTCCTCTTCCCTGGTGAGTTCAACAAAGTTTGTTTGCCTTTGTTGTCCTTCGAACATCCTTCTTCATTTTACCCCAAACCTGCATATCGAGGTCACCGCACAACCTCCAATGGTTGGGTTATGCCTTGGTCACGAATGCCAAGTACTCCTCCTTTGTACCCCATCTTCATGAGGAGTCTCATGCCGGTCCCTGTAATGGGTATCTCCATGCTTCCAACTGAAATGACATCATGTGAAGAAACTGAAGAGAAATCAACACTGTTTACCTTAGCTGTCGATTGCGAAATATGTGAAGAAGGCTTCTCTAAGCCTTTTTTGCGCTTTACTTCCTCCAAGGCCTCTGTCGTGGCTTGTAGCTGAAGCTACAACTTCTGCTTCTCCTCCTTCTCGTCCTGTAGGAATGCCTTAAATGCATCATGATCTACTTGAAGAATTTCATTGTTGCGCTTCAATTCTTCCCACGCCTCTATCGTGGCTTACAACTGAAGCTGCAACTGCTACTTCTCCTCCTTCTCTTCCTGTAGGAATGCCTTCAATTCGACATTCTCTGCTACTTGATTTTCATAAGCCTCATACAACATGTCCTCTTTATCGAACACCCTGAGCATGGTATCATACATGTCCTTGAAATTCTCCATGGCTCAACTCAGCGAACATTCAGTAGTTCACGTCTGCAATCGAATCAGCAAGAAGACCTGCTCTGATACCACTTAATCCAGGGTAAATTCTTGATACCCTTAACCAAGAACTTTTACTTCAGCTAATAAATTATAATTGCATTTAATTAAAGCGTTAATGAACATGAATGAATGACTGCATGCTATAACAAAGAGGAGCATAACATGTCAAGATCAAAAATCATAAGAACATGTCATTTGATAATGAATTTTGTCCAGGAGGGAATAAATCTTCGGGCCTCAGTGTCAAGATGGTGTAGGTCGTTGCGTTAAGTGTTGTAAGAAGAAGATGTACATGGATGTGTTTCCTTGACATACAAGGAAAATTCCCTCACGTAGGAGTGGCTAGACTTCTCTACGATATGTTCCATTGTGGAACCCTCATGCATAAAAAAGGACTCCTATCAGTATGACAATAGCTCACACATAAAGACTGTGAGTATCCCTCCAACATGGCAAACAAGGGATCTCAATGACATACGTGTGACACAGAGTATCTTGCCAACATGGCATAAAAGGGATCTAAAAAACATACGTGAGTATCCCGCCAATATGGCATCAAGGGATCTCAAACGTAATACAAGTCCATGACAGAGAGTACATCAATAACAAAACAAGACAAGATCCCACAACTCATACATCAACAGGGATCTGTACAACACTAAGAATCTCAGGAACAAAGAAGTACATGAAATCAACTCATCAAATATCTCACACTAAAGATGACTAAAGAATGGATGCCACTGCTAGATCTGAAATCACCATCACCATCACAATCGTGGCGTCAAAAGGTGTGAAATCGACTGCTCGCTCGCTAAAAACTGACACCTACAACTTCACTTCAAAAAGTGACCGAAAAATATAAATCTCAGATGAAAAATTTGAATATGCCATTAGATTCGTGACGTCGAATAGTGAAAAATCAACCGTCCATTTGTTGAATTATGAGAAAGTGAAGATTTAGGGAAAAAAGGAATCTTTTAGATTCCATCTAGATTCCTCCACTTCGCTGCTCCATGGGTGGACTAGAAATCTGCAACTCAAAAGGTGAATCTAACCTCGTCATTGCGTTCCCTGTGAAAAATCATGAAAAATGACTATAAACTTGACTATATTTCGACATGGAGAAAAATTACCTCCCCGAGAAAATATGAAGGTTCATGGTTCCACCTGCATAATTATTGCTCCAAGCTCATGGTTTCCCCTGCAAATTTCCTTGATCTGTGTGCATGCTCCTCTTTGCCCTGGCCTGGGTGCAGCTGGGAAAGGTAGGGTTAAATAATAAAAAGGTGACGAATATACCAACGTTGAGTTTGTTGGTGTAATGGTAAAATCAGAATTTGTTGGAGGAGAGGTCGGGGGGTCAAATCCCGACCCTCCTAAAATGGACGCATGAAATTTTTTATATAACCCGCCATTGTAACTTTATTACTAAGTGGGGGGGTCAGACCCGCATTGGGTGGCCCACCCCAACCACCTCCGCCATTTTCAAATTCATTGCAACGTAATATACACACCCTTTATAATAGTTGGTGGGTGGTGGAGCTGCCGCGTGGGTGGACCAGTGGACCCGCTGGTGGTGGGTTTGACTCCCACCAGTTTCGGTGTTTAATATGGCACAGTGTTATGTCATGGGGGTGGCAGGGTTGGTGGCCCGCCACCCCATATATATATATATATATATATATATATATATATATATATATATATATATATTTTATTTAAAAGAAAAAATTAGTGTTGAAAATTTGAATTTTGGTCGTCATTATCGTAGGAGTGTTTTTAAACACCCACAATTCCCACTCGAGATTTGTTCTGAGCCGTCGACCCGGTAGCGGAAAGGTCAAAGTTGCACCTTCTTTAAGACTATCGAGTCACTGTCAACTCCAGAATTTTGATCGTCTTCCTAACTTTCGCATACTCTGGGCTTGGTTTGACGAACGTTCTGTGACCGTTGCGATTAGGGCGACAATCTCTTCAACAACTTCAACTCTGAATCCCAGTCTTTCTGTGAAAGAATTACGAACAATTTTATTTTTGAGCTTCCCTCAACCCTCTTTGTCATGTGTTCCCTATTACCCGGATTATTGCGATGAAAATGTTTTGGGAAATATATACCTTATTTAGTTTAAAAATATTATTAAAATAATTATTAAAAATTTTCTTCTATTTATTATTTAGATAAATATCTTATTATTTATTGTTGAAATAAACAATATAACAATTATCATATAAATTAAAATATATAAATTTCATTTAAAATAAATGACATCATTAATTTAAAATACCTTCCAATTTAATAATATATATTATATGGGCTTGGAGTATGTCCTAAAACTGCTTCTACTTAGCTAAGAGTTTGTCTTCCTCAAACGTAAGGAAACATGTTAATGACCCAAAACCTAGATGCATATGGCAGTATTGAAAGTTTGCCCCCTTATGAACCATCAAAAATTAATTACATGTGGCGCGGTTTTCCTTGAAGAACAATGAGGAGTCAACCTACTTTTGTGGATAATAGCTAGTGATGATTATCTTCATTTCTAATTTGATAGTTAAATTATGATAGATTTTCCCACTATTTAAAAAAATATATGTATATCGTAACTTACATATTGTTAAAAGAACATTACAACTTATTTAATATTAATTATCATATAATTACTTATGATATATTAAAATTTATAAGATATAATTATTTTTATATCAAGGGGTGGCAGGAGGGGGATGAATTCTCTTAAATCCATATGAAATTCAAGAAATAAAGTATTCATGGGGATTTGGCTAGAGGACAAATACTCTTGCATAAATGTATGGGCTTATTTTTGGACTTCAATTGGTTAAAGACCAGGATGTATCCAATATAATGATTATGGGGGATTCCCTTATCACTATTCAACACATTCAAAACGGTTATCTACCCAAGAACAACCATCTAAGCCTCCTTATCAATGGAGTGAATAGTTTCCTAGATTCATTTTCTCAAAAGGCCTATTACCGCATTTTAAGAATTAAAAAGGAAAAGGAAAAGGCACAGGCTAACCAAGCATATCTCCTTGAAGCGGGTTAGTTTATTTTCAACGACTTGTCTAGACGGAAATTTATACCATGAAGAGCTTCACCGAAGAAATTTGTCTTTCTCTCAACATTAGAGTTGTTGGATATATGCACATTGGGAATTACAATATGAAGGTTTCTAAGGCTTTCCTTATTATGGCCCCTTGTCTCCTTCATTATTTGTAAACATGTGTTTATCTTTTGGCATCAGGGCCTGTCACCAGGGTTGAGGTGGTGGATCATGGGTGTGTGGACCATATGCTCACTCATCCGTCACATGTGGCATCATATTAAGTCAGACTTGAAACATAGACTAAAAATGAATACTGTGGATATTCTGAGTTTTGTATCTCAATATCTACACCACAAAAACCTCCAAACTAGCAATCCTTCATTTTCTCCTGTTTCCTCATACCAAGCTCTTTGAAGGATACATCGTGAGGATATTAATGAACTTCATTACTAATTCGATCTGTGAGGTGTGGGGATTCTCAAGATTTAAGGTAGTATTCATGGATAGTGTTAAAATGACAAGCAAGCAGAGATGATGTTTATTTGTGAGCCGAGCCTACCTTTTTGGTGGTCGATGGGATTTTCACACCTTTGTAGAAAACAGAGATTAGAGAACTTCAAATGCATGAGCCCCATGCTCGATGTTAGGATTTTAGTCTCGTTGGACTCATTCAAATAAACAAATATCAGGAATTCTCAAACGTTGTAATAATTGGTGGGTGGTAGAGCTACCGTGTGGGCAGACCGGCGGACCCGTTGATGGTGGGTTCAACTCCCACCGGTTTCGGTGTTTAATATGGTACGGTGTTATGTGCAACGATTATTCCATGGGGGTGGGGGGGCTTTTCTGGAACCACAAGAGGTTAGTTTTGAAGTTTCTCAATAAGATTTGATAATTCTCTTAATCGAATTTGGGGCTTCTTCGCCACACTACACACTTCCTTCTTTCATTTCCTTGGTTAGAGACAATGTTGATTTGGGCACGTCAACAAGGGATAAGCTTTAGGAAGCTCTAGGCTCACAATCTTTAATTATTACACTTTCATCAATTTAGAATTCAATTTCATTGTTGGTTTTAGTTCATTTCTTCTTCGTTATCTCTATAAGGAAAATGCCTTCCTTTCTGCCTATTTGCTCTTCCTGATCCTTGAGTATCTTGGCCATACCTTTATGTTGGTTGCTCCTTTAGGGACTGTATCTCCCTTCCTGTTTTCTCCTCCTGATATGTACATTCCTGCCCTCTCTCTCGACCCTTTTGGCACTTTATCTATGCACGTATGTCACTCAATGTCTCTGAATCTCAATTCCTCCATTTTCTTCTTGACCCTTATGGAGAACAAGGTCTATTTTCATGTAGTCAAGGGATGCAAAAGTAAATGCAATGCCTATCGCCACCCCCCTATTAGTGGTCATGTTGAGAATGACAAACTTCAATGGCAGGTTCATCATTAGTCAAATACTATCCTCCTTATGGCAGAAGAAATGCAGAATCTCTAGGTAAAAGTGAACCAACAAGAGAATGAGATCGAGGCTATTTGTTGTCAACTTGCTGAAATTTTGCAATCTCAAAAGAACTCTAAAGTTCATCGCAACACAACCAACAACTCTCTCAATTTCCCCTTCGATAAAATGTCAATTAACCCTCCTCCATGTCTTTTGTAAAATTATTTTTTTATCTAGTCAGTTTTATCAATCTACAACTATAAAATGACTAACATATCTCATAACTTACCTGATAAAGTTTTTGGGTTTCCTTTGTTCTACAACTATAAAATGATTGACAAAATGTATGTATCTCATAACTTACGAGATGAAGTTTTTGGGTTTCCTTTTTCATTTTCAAGTGAAGATCTTGTATCTTGGAACAAAATGTAAACATTCCTTAAATATTTTGCTGCGACCAAGCATAACTTTAATACAAAATCTACTCATATAATATACATAAAATACAACGAAAGTGATTGGACATATGTTCGGAGCACGAGCTTGGTCTTCTTATTGGCATTTGCGTTCAACATGGAGGCTTCTAAAATTTCCGTGATTTTAATTCCATCAGTAACTGGGATAAAATTTGAACAACGTCAAATAAAGTCAAATTTTTTCCTTCCTTATCAACATTGTTTTTAATGAAACGGTATCAATTAACGATTATTCCAAATTTGAAATTCCTACTTGGACAGCTACTTGCCCTCACCGTATTTACGTTACATCCTAGCCTACGTGTCTACGACACTGAAGTGTATTGCGAGGTTCAAACAGCCCCAAACTTGACATGGTAACAGAGTAAATGGAATTAAGATATTTAAAATCCGTATACATGTGTTTTTCGAGTGTTAATTAGATATTTAAAATTGATTTTCCACGAGTACGCTCTACATAAATAGTATGCGGCCTTTCAGGTTTGATAGGTAAAGTTCTGAGTGTTAATTAGATATTTAAAATTGTTTTTCCACGAGTATGCTCTACATATATAGTATAATATAATGATGGCTTTAATATATAAATGATAAAGTGTTTTTAATTAAATTTATAATTTAAATTTAAATTTTATGGGGAAGTTTGACTAGTTAATTACGAGAATTATATTATTTTAATAAAATATATACTTAAAAAAATTATTGGAATTATGTTATAGATTTTGATAAAATTTTGTAAAATTTAAATCAGGATTTGTTTTATACCATAATGATTTGTAAAATTGTAAAATCAGGATTTTGTAAAATTGTAATTTATACCATAATGAATTTTTTTAAATTTTAAATATAATTTTGTAAAAATGAGAATGATTTGTAAACATTATCTAAACATAATAAATTAAATGTTTGTTGAATTTATTGTATTTAGTTTTTGAATTTTTGAAAATTGAAATGTTATATGTTTATTAATTATATAAATGTTTTGGAAAATTGTTAAGATTTTTTTGGTAAATTTTTTATATAGATTTTTATTAATATCAAAAAATGTTTTAATGAAAGTGAAAGTTGTTCAAAATATATCCAAAAGAGTGGTTTCGGAGATCATATTTGCCATCCGGGATAACCAGAGACACTACATGACCAACAATAGACAAAATTAGCAAGATGATAGTACCCTACTCTAACATATGATAACTGGAAACTATAACCTAGACAATTTCAATTCTTCATTTCTCTAGGGCTCTAGTATTAAGCCATGCAAAGTGCCAAAAGTGAACTACAGTGATATATAAATCTTCCCAATGGAAAAACTTGACAAAACATCATCATAAAGTTTACACAAACAAATCGAAACCCATAGTAGACATTAAAACAGAGTGCATGGTGGACTTATTAGTCCAAAATGATACCTAGCGAAATGGAAGAAGAGTTCGCGTGAGGAGAGTTTTGCACTGGAATGTTGATGACCGCGGGCACCTCCTGTTGCTCATTTGATTCAGTCTCTGATTCAGATTCTGCAAAACACTCCACCCCATTCAATTTAACCACAATGTCATCGAGGTTATATTCGATATCCCTCGGGATTCTCTTTATCTCCTCCTAACCTGCAAATAACTTGTAGTTGTCTACTTTCTTATCATGAATTGCTAGGCTTAGTAGAGTTTCCAATTGAAAATATAGACTAATAGAATGAAGAAAGTGAAGCCTTATCTTACGAAACTAATCCAGGTTTATGCAGGGACACAGAGGTGCAATAGAAATAAAAATTCATTTCATTAATATCAAAGAACTGAAATATGTTTACATACAAAATGGAAACAAAATAGCTCGGGCGATGGTAGCTTATCTCTGAGAAGAGATGCGGCAGTTACGTGAATATGAACTGTGTTACAATGAAGATCAAAGGCCTATTTATTATAGAGAAAGAATGGAAAACCCTAAACATCCAAGAACCTAACCATAAGAGATGAATCGCCTAAATTATGGACCTTGTTGGGGTAAATTGGTACATCAAATTCCTAGGGTCGTAACTTTAGCATACGATCTTTGTTTGACGTGCACAATACCTTATTAGAAAGATCTATCCAAGGACTAAAACTTTTGACTACAACATTAGTGAAAATGATCGGAATCTGGATTAAGGGCAAAAATTAGCTCAAAATTAAAAGTTCTCAGAATTGCACCAAACCAAAATGACAACGACTGTCCCATTGCCAAGAATCCAACAGAACTCGTTTCGTCAAAAACTAAGTTCAGATGAAGAAGTTATAGCTTGCTGATCAGTGTTCAGAACACACAATTTTTTTTTTTTAATTGCTGAACAGATACAGGGTGATGACATGACAGACTAGTCAACATGCAGGGAATCTTCTTCAGTTTTTTTCCAATGGGACCGTGACAGGGGTTACAATTCGAGTCACTAGTTTGGTTTGTGAAGGTGAAATTTGTCCAATGTTCTCCAAGCTTGAATTTGGGTTCATGAATTTTTATGTGTGGGAAATTATTTTTTTATTATGTTGACAGGGTCACAATTGGAGGCACTAGTTTGGTTTGTGAAGGTGAAATTTGTCCAATGTTCTCCAAGCTTGAATTTGGGTTCATGAATTTTTATGTGTGGGAAATTATTTTTTTATTATGTATTGTTGTTGATTCATATATATATATATATATATATATATATATATATATATATATATATATATATATATATATATATATATATATATATATATATATATATATATATATAGATATATACAAACCTTATATATAATTAGATTTCTGCATATTTATTAAACCCTAAAGTGTCGAATCGAATTATATATGGCACATATTTTTTACAAACCTAAGGTTGAAATATTCTAGTGGCATTGTTATTAAACCAAAGTTTAAACTTTCGAATATATCAATAGAGGCACATATATATTATTGTGGCAATGTTTCATAACCTGTTGATGGGAAAATCTATCCGGCCAACAGCAGGGGATATCCCCGGTAAAAGGTCCCAATTAGACCTTAAACCGTTTGGAATAGGGATCCCGTCCGGGGTGTGGGTCCGGCTACCACTGATTTCTCCTTTGCTTTGGGTCTCGCTTAAACTCTATAAAACAGTGGATACACACCTAATCAACTGATACAAGACATATGATTGATGCATTAAATGTACATGCAGCACTGTGAGTAGCAAGAGTAAATAATAAAGCATGAAGACCGAAGGAAGTGTCATTAGCAACACTTCATTAGGGTCATGCTTGTAAAATGTTCTGACCGTAAAGGAAACAGTTCCTCACGGCAATAACACCCTTCACTTCCTAAAATTTTAAATGATAACACAAACGCAGATAAACAAAGTCATCAACATTCGCTAAGAAAGTGAAATAAACTCAACCACCATTAACATACTCAGCAAACTGTTATGCAACTGTGATGTGAATTGAAAATATAGTTCTCTTAATATAAAGATGTTCAGAAACCGAAAACATAATACTCGACAGTGCTGATACATAAAACAACACCAGATCTACAAAGAGATTTTTCAAAATGCTTGTATTAATGCTCAAATGTATAATCTAGATAATACAGTGTACTCAGTACGAGTCCCCAAACAAAATATCTCATTACAAGCTCCTGAAGGAGTATTTATAATACAAAATCTTCCTTTTGGGCTTCCTTGACTTTTCATCTTCTTGACCGTTGGGTTGCCTTGCGACCCAGTCTTTTCTGCGACCTACGACCTGCGCTGTTGTTGCGACTTGTAACCTAAGTTGTTGTTGTGACCTGCGACCTGACTGGGTCGCGGGGTCGCAAGTTGTAAGAAAATGTCCAAGGTGCGACCTTGCAACTAGGTTTCTGGGTCGCAGATCATGAAAACAGATGCACATGCGACCTTGCGACCTTGCGACTAGGACGCTGGGTCGCGGGGTCACAAATGAATAAAACCGAAGAAATGCGACCTTGCGACTAGGTCGCTGGGTCGCGGGGTCGCAAAAAGGAGGAAAATCGAAGAAATATGACCTTGCGACTAGGTCGCTGGGTCGCGGGGTCGCAAAAGGTGGAAAAACCAAAGAGATGCGACCTTGCGACTAGGTCGCTGGGTCGCGGGTCGCAAAAGGGAGGAAAACCGAAGAGATGCGACCTTGCGACCTTGCGACTAGGTCGCGGGGTCTCAAAAGGGGGGAAAACCGAAGAAATGTGACCTTGCAACCTTGCGACTAGGTCGCGGGGTCACAAAAGGGAGGAAAACCGAAGAAATGCGACCTTGAGACTAGGTCGCTGGGTCGCGGGGTCGCAAAAGGCGGAAAAACCAAAGAGGTGCGACCTTGCGACCTGAAGAAATCTACGACCTACGACTTCAAGCAGATCTGCGGATTTTGTAGCAGTATTCCTCATCTCATGTGCTTTGAAAACGGTCCTCTTGCTTGCTGGGAAAAACTCCAACTCATCGTGCAAATCGACAACTTCCACCTGCAATCACATATCTGAGGTTACATGTCTTCATTGCTTAAATAACAATGTTAAGAGGCGCAATTAATTACACAAGCAAAATGAAAACTTTGGACCCCTGTGTGGTCAAATTTTATGTCGCAGCGTGGTCCTTATCAAGTTCTCTTGGGATCTGAATGTTTGTAGTGAAAACCCATTGATGAGGCAAAGGGCTTTTGCTTGTGCCATCTCCCACTGCATGTGACGCGTTTCTGGTTCCCAAATTTTGATTTAGTAGGGGACTAGGAATAACCAACACATATGCCATCAGTGTACCAACTCTCTCGCTTGCTAGGAAATGCTCTATTTCCTCCCAATGGAATGGAAGTGTTGATTTGGGCAACATGCTACTTGTGTTCTCCACAACGAAAACTATGCCGGGCTCCAATGATACTTTCATCATGTTTGAAAGTTTGCGCCAAGATCTTACTGAGGGAATGCCTCTTCGAAATTGGGTTGATGAGTCTGCATGTTGTCATGACAAATAAGGTGAGGGCGCTGCTCCTTAGTGAAGTTGTAGGAAGGAACACACTCCGACAAATCTCTTTCCCTTCGAACAGCTTGTCTTCGTGGTGGAAAGTCAGGTTATAAGTAGACCAGCACCATTGCTATGCTATATCCACACGATGTTAACAAAACCAGTCTTCCAAATGAAATCTGATAACGTTGATCTGCTGGACCTGTATTGAGATTTGATTTAGTTAGTTCACACCCTCTTTGGAGGCAGGGATGGTCATGTCAACAACATCGTTTTATCTTGCAGTTGTTCCTAATATACCGATTTAACATCGAACCCTAAGCCTTCCTTGAATCAGCATCTTCGATATAATTTTTAAGGCGGAACTTTTATCCTGTAATAGAACATTTCTCATCTACTGTATGGAGGGATTTTTCACTTTGGAAATAATGCTCCATAGCCGTTACTGCGTTGGTTCAATGGAGCGTTTCGCTCTTTCCTGGCGGATCTGTATCATGCGGCAATGACAAAGCCGACACAACTTAATCCATGCGCATACATTCTGGACGAGATTGTATTGCCACTTTTTCACGCTGTCATAGCTAACTCTGTGTTGGATGATGACAATTACTGCCTGTCCCCACTAAACGCTGGTCAGTGACTCGGTTCATGCATGGAGAAGAAGACATTAATATGGCGGTTACTAAATATCATCAATGCATTCTGGGGAGGCGCTGAACGTAACGCTTGGCACTGGGAAACTTTCTTCATCGACGAGCCATTCCATACTGGCAACAGGCGAAGGGTAGGAAACAACTGGTGAAAAAGCGCAGTTGGTGCTGACAAGAATGTTGAACCTGCTCTATGCTTTAAACGTAAACTTTGACTGTTATTACTCCCGCTCCAACGTTTCCCCATATTTCGAAACTCCACCCTCGACATGCTTGCTGCATTTGTAAGCACTATGGTTTTTACAACATGCTATTGTAGGTCCGTTATGACGTTTGGCTCCAAGTTAAACGCCAGCTTTTGACGGCTACATACATATCTTCTCCAAGCGTTTTATCATAGGTCGATACATAACTCGCAAACCCATAATAGACCCTTTAGAATTCAAACATCCCAGAAAATTCTCACGTCATTGTGACTTGGCTCTCGAAACTGTTTACACGTGGCCGGCTCTGCCTATGATACTGCAATTATATCGGCTTCTGCTCCCTCGTTTTAAACATAAGTTTTGGTTAATATATCCGCCATAGAAATATTTAGGCCCATTTCAAATGTGCTTTCCTATAGTTTTGATCTGTGTTTTAATTATAACGTTGACCGCTGTATGTTCTTTAACATATTTTGTTCCATATCTTAAACATAAACTTTGACTGCTATATTATTTCCTCTCCAACATGCAACGTAAACATCTGAACGTCCAATCGCAGTCGACTTTGGACCACCGTGTATATATATGTACCTGCTCCAAAACCTTCTGATTCATGTATATATGTGCTCTCCAACATTTATCATAAGTCGAAAATTGCGCTGACGTATTCATATATTCCTGCCATTCTCTGATCAAAACTGCTCAATGGTCGTTACAACGCTGGCCACTATTGTTTCACTCCAAACGTTCTACCGTGGTTCGAAACTCCATCACCGTAAAGCTTGATCGCTATGTATTTCCGTTTGGCTTCGTGCCACGCAAATATGACTCCATGCAACGTATGACTCCATGCAACGTGTCTTCATATAGCTATGATCCGCCATTTTAATCGTAAATTTGACCACCCCATATATTTGCCTTTAATGATTTATCGTAAATTGACACGTGCCATCGAATGTTTGACATTTGATATGGTTTGGAAACCACATGGATTTTCGCTTTGGTTTTATTACATAACATTTAAAACCATAACCTTGGTCCACCGGATGCGCGCCCATCTATAATGTTTTCACATAGTTTTGCTTCACCATCACCTATGGTTTTGGAAATATGATTTTTAGTGCATTGGTTTAATTGTACAATGTCTAGAACCATTTGCTTTGGCTAACCCCATGACTTCTTGCTCGGCCAATTGCATCAGTCTCATCAATAAAGATAATACTTGGTGTAGACTGCCTGGCTCCAGGAGACATGCTTCTAACTCTTGAAAGCCCAACACCAACAAACATCTTCATGAAATCCAAGCCACAAATTGAACGAAAAGGGGACTCCTGCTTCCCCTGTTGTAGCTTTTGCCAAGAGAGTTTTCCCTGTGCCAGGAGGACCCATTAAAGGGTACCTTCTGGAATTTTAGCTCCTAGCTCTTGGTACTTTTAGGATATTAAGAACATGCACAAACTCCATGCTCTATGCTTTGCTTCGTCACAACCAGCTACATTCTTAGATAATACCTTGTCCTTTGAATTTTATCTAGCTTCGTCACATTAGCTTTGCCGATGTTAAAGAGTCCATGACCACCTTCGCCTCCAGGTCCACCTATACCCAAACCATTTTGCATTCTTCGACCAAAGTAAATAAGAGACCCCAGCATCAATGATGTAGGTGCAAATCTCAACAACTCTTGGTACCGGACCATTCTGAAACATATGTTACAGGAGCATAATCATGAGGACCAATACCCAACGCTTCCTGTGCATCCTCCAACTTCTGCTCTAAGTATTAAACACTTCCAATATTAAAAGAGTACTTATGTTGGCTGCCACCCTCAGAGGAGGTCCGTCTGATATGTATCTCTACATCACTGCTTTCACTCTGGGTAGAATTATTTGGTGAATTTCGAACATAACTTTAGCTACAGATTTGTTTGCAACCACAATATGGTCGACAAGCCCAGGTTCTAGAAGTGTATTTTTGAATTCCTGAAAACTAATCTCTTCAGATGTAGGAGGCTTAATTTTATTTCCCTCGGTGCCATGACAATCATTGATAAGTTTATCAGTCGTGGGATTGACCTGTATAAACAACATAACATTAATTAGTTCACGGTTATTCTTTGCGAATGGTGCCCCTAGATAAAGTATATGAGACCAATGAACATAAGAGATGTATCCAAACAACGTGCTCAATGACCCATGGCGAGGAGTTGTTAATGTACATCCTAAATGCACGGAAAGTTCTTATTCGAACATATGCTAGTGATCCCTCCCTCACATGGCATGATTGCAGCCACAGCATTTGATCACGATGGTGAAAAAACTCGTGAGAGGTTGGGGATAGGTCAGTGGGATCTCACTGACTGCAGATCTGGTGAAATACTTTAATGCCTAAGCGAGCAAAGGGGGAACCCGAAATTTTAAAAATACCCAAAATTTTGGGTGGTGTTGTAGCAGCTACAACAAATGGCGAACCACTGGTATAATCCAGCATCTTTGTCAGTATCACAACAAAAGTTTGAGTCCTGATAGTAATGCAAGGGAATATTGAACAAGTTCCACGGGTCCCCTTTGTGTTACTTTGGCCCTTTACAGGTATGCCTAATCCTTGTGCCTCAACTAAGTCCCGCTAATCAGAAACACATCAAAGAGAAAGCTCACAGATGCTAGTAGCTTGTTGATGATGTGAAGGGAAAGGCAGTGGGTTTATTATTTTCAGGATTTTTAAAGTAAGTTTCTGGTGTTGCTCCGCTGCGAGCAGGCCTGGACAGTACCCCGGTGGAGTCACTTCAAGAAATCACAAACGTTGCTCCGTTGCCAGCGAGCCTGGTCAGTACCTCGGCGGAGTCGTTGCATTACCTCTCTACGCAGGAAGCATTTCTCGATCCTTTACCCTTATTTGTTTCATGTGCTTGTAGCACTTATTTTCATGTGCTCATGGCACTTATTTTTCATGGGCAGATGAGGGATCCCGACTTATTTTACGAGCAAGAGAGGTTGTTTCTTGTTTTGCAGAAACTGAAAGATATCCTGATTTGGGTTTACCCTTGTGCCAAACCTTCACACCCCATTTAACCCAATAGGCGAAGCACGCAAAACAGATCATTAAGATGTCCAAGACTATGCTAGGCACAAGACTTAGGCATACGGGTATTGGGTGATTCAAATTCGTTAGGTCTCCCACAAAAACTGGCTCGTATCTCCCCGGCTAAATAAGTTTAGACTCACAAGAATCTTGTTGAGAATGCAACTTCGATGACTGGTCCTAAGAGAAAGTTGACTCTTGAGATAGCCACCACAACCTCACGCCAAAATAATGGGGGTTACTGTTTCAGCAATCGGGGCAAAATGAAACCGCAAGGTGATAGGGTTGCAATGAGGGCTCATGAAGTGGCAGGCAATATGACAAAAATGATGTGATAAAGAGAGTGTATGACGCAATCTAATAAGCGAGGCTCAAGATGCAATGCAACGCCATGTGCGAGAGCGATCAACCAGTTGTAGGTGCAAATACAAGCAGTGATTATTTATGCAGCAACAAACAACTGAAAAGGAAATGAAAGGAAATACTTGTAACATGATGTTGCTTAAGATATTAATCGTAAACAAAAACAACAAACATAGTTTTAAATCATGAAGAAAAAACAAATTTAGCAAGTAAACCTAATTAAAACTTTGAACTAACAAATTTTATTAATTGGTCCTAGCTAGCCTACACCTAAATCCTAGTTTAACCCATGAGGTGACCGGGTTATGTAAAATCAGCTTTCCAATGCAGTCACCACATTAGTTCGCATCCTGCAAGGACAACAATGATCAGGATCAGAGCTAGTATCCAAAAAAGTGCAGTAACCACAAAACTTACCTGAGGAGCAGGTGCAATGATAAGACGATCATAGATACTCACCAAAGAACATGCCAAAATAAATTGTGCAAGCTGAATCCCACTCTCATCTTGATACACAGCAATATGTTCTTGAAACTCAACATTTATAAATGGTACACATTCGTTCATGCACAATCCTAGGTCTGATGGGCATTGGGTAAGCCACCGCCTATTTTCAGGCACATCAATCAGATAGGGTTGGTCGAGTTGACCGGCAATCTCATCATGGTGTTGAGGACCATTAGTTTTATGGAATGGAAACAATAAGCAAGTGTTGGGCGAATTATAGATGCAAGCGTAGAAACCCTAGTTCGGGATTTCTCCTAGGTTTGGTCAAGGGTATAAGGATCTGAATCTGCGTTTAGTGGATCCTGAAGTTCCTCACTTCCTTGAACAAACTCTGGACCTTCGAGCAAGGTGCTTTCAAACTTTGACTGCTTGACGAGATCAACAGGCGAGTAGATGTGATCATGGATTGTGGTGGGTTACAGAATGTCAGTGGGCTTTGTATCAATTCGGTCAAATGTTTGCGCACTGACAGATTGATAATCCAAAGTATCGGATTCACTAGATTTTCCAGGGTGGGATGGATTTACCGTGGTTATGCTGGGAGGAGCGTGGTATTTGGGGATCGTCATCTCAGAAACAGTTGGCAAAAGCTGAAGCGCTTCAACTTTCTGATGGGTACTTGAATCTTCCCAAAGTGAATCACTGAATTCAGGTGTCTTCATAGGGTCAGCAAAGAGATGCGAGTGATAGTCCTCAGCGGTATGATTGAATATGTTTTCAGATAAGGAGTGATCGCTACGACCATCGATTTGATCAAGCTGGGTACCTGGAAAGTCAGGCTCCCCAGGAGTTACCAATTGGGATGGATCAATAAAGAGGACATCTTGAGGTTTCCCAGACAGAAAATCGCTCCTATGGCTGTCTAAAGATTCCGAGTGAGAATGATCAGATCTGAAAGATTCATCGATTTTGAACTGTGATTGCGAAACACCATCTGCGTGCTTATGATTGTCGCCAATACCAGTATAAGGAAATTTTGAATGTCTCGAAGAAATTACTCGTGTGGCAGGATCGGGAAACCAACCAGGGAATAATGAACAAAAAGATTGAGTCGCAGGGGCGTTAACCCTACAAGGCTTTTCAACACGTGCATCCATGTCATTTAAAGAAAACGATGATCTGGCAGGCCTTGTAAGGGAATCAACTTTATGCAGGGTAGGAGTTGATTCATAATCAATATGCGAATCAGATTTAGGTTTGTGTCTCGGGAGACACCGAGTGGGCTCGAGGTAGGTTTCATGAACCAAGAGAGATAATGAGCCACTGGGGCTTTCAAGCTCTGATTCAACATGGTGCATGAAATATTCAAAGGGAGTACCGTAGGCTTCATCCCCATGCACCCATCCATAATTTCTCAGAACTTTCGAGGTCGTACCTCGACTATCTGACAACTCAGGAGGAGGAGCGAGAATGTCACACATAGCAATACTCTTCTGGGAGGCTGGAGTGTGGTCTAGACTCGAGGAGATGGACAACGAAGCATTAGGGACAAAATATGAACAGCCAGTAACTTGCGGGTTATCATAGAGAACACTAGGATCTAACTGAAATTGTTCAACGGAAACGAGAATCACATACTTGAACTGTTCACTTAAACATTTCCAATCAACATCCCTTTCAGGGAACTCAAAACAATAATGAACGAATCTGATAACGAACTCATCTAAATATTCCTGAGGTTCCATTCTGATGTCATTTAATTTTATCACTACACTTTGCAAATCGTACCTGTGTAAAGCTTGTCGCAATTCACTGGCGAGTTGTTCAAATGAATGGATGGAAGCTTTCGGCAATGTGCAGCACCATTGCTTAGCGCGACCTTGGAGGGTGAGGAAGAAAAGCAAACAAATCAAACCTTCATCGTCAATTTCGTAGCACTCACCAAAGTCACAGAAATCTAAAAAGTGTTGGGTTATGGACACCCCATTTTCACCATCAAATTTTAACTGGGACAAGTGATACATAATTTCATCGGGGATGAAGTATCGAGGTTCATAAAACTCTGACAAACATCTCGGGAGAATGATTTGGGAACGAGCCATTACAGATATGAGATTAACTGCAGGCTCTAAGGGCTCAGCTTGTCATCTAGCCCTCCTTCTAGCGCCACCCCGTTGACGGAAAACTGGCTCCGCCAACAAACAGGGATCTCCTAAAAAGTCCCAACTAGACCCTGAACCGTTTGGAATAGGATCCTGCCCTAGATGTGGTCTTCGGCTACCACCGATTTTCCTTTGCTTTGGGTCTCGCTTAAACTCTATAAAATAGTGGATACACACCTAATCAACTGATACAAGACATATGATTGATGCATTAAATGTACATGCAGCACTGTGAGTAGCAAGAGTAAATAATAAATCATGAAGACCGAAGGAAGTGTCGTTAGAAACACTTCATTAGGGTCATTCTTGTAAACTGTTCTGACCGCAAAGGAAACAGTTCCTCACGGCAAGAACACCCTTCACTTCCTAAAAGTTTAAATGATAACACAAACGCAGATAAACAAAGTCATCAACATTCGCTAAGAAAGTGAAATAAACTCAACCACCTTTAACATACTCAGCAAACTGTTATGCAACTGTGATGTGAATTGAAAATACAGTTCCCTTAATCTAAAGATGTTCAGAAACCGAAAACATAATACTCGACAGTTCTGATACATAAAAAAACACCAGATCTACAAAGAGATTTTTCAAAATGCTTGTATTAATGCTCAAATGTATAATCCAGATAATACAGTGTACTCAGTATGAGTCCCCAAACAAAAGATCTCATTACAAGCTCCTGAAGGAGTATTTATAATACAAAATCTGCCTTTTGGGCTTCCTTGACTTTTCATCTTCTTGACCGTTGGGCTGCCTTGCGACCCAGTCTTTTCTGCGACCTGCGACCTGAGCTGTTGTTGCGACCTGCGACCTAAGCTGTTGTTGCAACCTGTGACCTAACTGAGTCGTGGGGTCACAGGTTGTAAGAAAATTTCCAAGGTGTGACCTTGCGACCTTGCGACTAGGTCGCTGGGTCGCGGGGTCGCGGATCGTGAAAACCGATGCACATGCGACCTTGCGACCTTGCGACTAGGTCGCTGGGTCGCGGGGTCGCAAATGAATAAAACCGAAGAAATGCGACCTTGCGACCTTGCGACCTTGTGACTAGGTCGCTGGGTCGCGGGGTCACAAAAAGGAGGAAAATCGAAGAAATGCGACCTTGCGACCTTGCGACTAGGTCGCTGGGTCGCAGGGTCTCAAAAGGTGGAGAAACCGAAGAGATGCGACCTTGTAACCTTGCGACTAGGTCGCTGGGTCGTGGGTCGCAAAAGGGAGGAAAACTGAAGAGATGCGACCTTGCGACCTTGTGACTAGGTCGCTGGGTCGCAGGGTCACAAAAGGGAGGAAAACCGAAGAAATGCGACCTTTCAACCTTGCGACTAGGTCGCTGGGTCGCGGGGTCACAAAAGGGAGGAAAACCGAAGAAATGTGACCTTGCGACCTTGCGACTAGGTCGCGGGGTCGCAAAAGGCGAAAAAACCAAAGACATGCGACCTTGCGACCTGAAGAAATCTGCGACCTACGACTTCAAGCAGATCTGTGGATTTTGTAGCAGTATTCCTCATCTCATGTGCTTTGAAAACGGTCCTCTTGCTTGCTAGGAAAAACTCCAACTCATCGTGCAAATTGACAGCTTCCACCTGCAATCACATATCTGAGGTTACATGTCTTCATTGCTTAAATAACAATGTTAAGAGGCGCAATTAATTACACAAGCAAAATGAAAACTTTGGACCCCTGTGTGGTCAAATTTTATGTCGTAGCGTGGTCCTTATCAAGTTCTCTTGGGATCCGAATGTTTGTAGTGAAAACCCATTGATGAGGCAAAGGGCTTTTGCTTGTGCCATCTCCCACTGCATGTGATGCGTTTCTGGTTCCCAGCTTTTGATTTAGTAGGGGACTAGGAATAACCAACACATATGCCATCAGTGTACCAAATCTCTCGCTTGTTGGGAAATGCTCTATTTCCTCCCAATGGAACAGAAGTGTTGATTTGGGCAACATGTTGCTTGTGTTCTCCACAACGAAAACTATGCCGGGCTCCAATGATACTTTCATCATGTTCGAAAGTTTGCGCCAAGATCTTACTGAGGGAACGTCTCTTCGAAATGGGGTTGATGAGTCTGCATGCTGTCATGACAAATAAGGTGAGGGCACTGCTCCTTAGTGAAGTTGCAGGAAGGAACACACTCCGACAAATCTATTTCCCTTCGAACAACTTGTCTTCGTGGTGGCAAGTCAGGTTATAAGCAGACCAGCACCATTGCTATGCTATATCCACACGATGTTAACAAAACCAGTCTTCCAAATGAAATCTGATAACGTTGATCTGCTGGACCTGTATTGAGATTTGAGTTAGTTAGTTCACGCCCTCTTTGGAGGCAAGGATGGTCATGTCAACAACATCATTTTATCTTGCGGCTGTTCCTAATATACCGATTTAACATCGAACCCTAAGCCTTCCTTGAATCAGCATCTTCGATATAATTTTCAAGGCGGAACTTTTATCCTGTAATAGAACATTTCTCATCTACTGTATGGAGGGATTTTTCACTCTGGAAATAATGCTCCATAGTCGTTACTACGTTGGTTCGATGGAGCGTTTCGCTCTTTCCTGGTGGATCTGTATCATCATGGCAATGACAAATCCAATACAGCTTAATCCATGCGCATGCATTCTGGATGAGATTGTATTGCCACTTTTTCACGCTGTCACAGCTAACTCTGCGTTAGATGATGACAATTACTGCCTGTCCCCACTAAACGCTGGTCAATGACTCAGTTCATGCATGGAGAAGAATACATTAATATGGCGGTTACTAAATATCATAAATGCATTCTGGGGAGGCGCTGAACATAACGCTCGGCACTGGCAAACTTTCTTCATCGACAAGCCATTCCATACTGGCAACAGGCGAAGGGCAGGAAACAACCGGTGGAAAAGCGCAGTTGGTGCTCACAAGAATGTTGAACCTGCTCCATGCTCTAAACGTAAACTTTGACCGTTATTACTCCCGCTCCAACGTTTCCCCATATTTCGAAACTCCACCCTCGACATGCTTGCTGCATTTGTAAGCACTATGGTTATTATAACATGCTATTGTAGGTCTGTTACGATGTTTGGCTCCAAGTTAAACGCCAGCTTTTGACGGCTACATACATATCTTCTCCAAGTGTTTTGTCATAGGTCGATACATAACTCATAAACCCATAACAGACCCTTTTGAATTCAAACATCCCAGAAAATTCTCACGTCGTTGTAACTTGGCTCTCGAAACTGTTTACACGTGGCCGGCTCTGCCTATGATACTGCAATTATATCGGCTTCTGCTCCCTTGTTTTAAACATAAGTTTTGGTTAATATATCCTCCATAGAAATATTTAGGCCCATTTCAAATGTGCTTTCCTATAGTTTCGATCCGTGTTTTAATTATAACGTTGAACGCTGTATGTTCTTTAACATATTTTGTTCCATATCTTAAACATAAACTTTGACTGCTATATTATTTCCGCTCCAACATGCAACATAAACATCTGAACGTCCAATCGCAATCGACTTTGGACCACCATTTATATATATGTATCTGCTCCAAAACCTTATGATTCATGTATATATGTGCTCTCCAACATTTATCATAAGTCGAAAATTGTGCTGACGTAATCATATATTCCTGCCATTCTCTGATCAAAACTGCTCGATGGTCGTTACAACGCTGGCCACTATTGTTTCACTCCAAACGTTCTACCGTGGTTCGAAACTCCATCACCGTAAAGCTTGACCGCTATGTATTTCTGTTTGGCTTTGTGCCACACAAATATGACTCCATGCAACGTATGACTCCATGCAACGTGTCTTCATATAGCTATGATCCGCCATTTTAATCGTAAAGTTGACCACCCCATATATTTGCCTCTAATGCTTTATCGTAAATTGACACGTGCCATCGAATGTTTGACATTTGATATGGTTTTGAAACCACATGGGTTTGCGCTTTGGTTTTATTACATAAAATTTAAAACCATAACCTTGGTCCACCGGATGCGCGCCCATCTATAATGTTTTCACATATTTTTGCTTCACCATCACCTATGGTTTTGGAACCATATGATTTTTTTGTGCATTGGTTTAATTGTACAATGTCTAGAACCATTTGCTTTGGCTAACCTCATGACTTCTTGCTCGGCCAATTGCATCAGTCTCATCAATAAAGACAATACTCGGTGTAGACTGCCTGGCACCAGGAGACATGCTTCTAACTCTTGAAAGCCCAACACCAACAAACATCTTCATGAAATCCAAGCCACAAATTGAACGAAAAGGGGACTCCGTCTCGTTGTGTTTGCCAAGGTGTTTTTCTCAGTTGAGGGACTCATTAAAGGTAAATTCCTCTGAATTTTTAACTCCTAGCTCTTGTACTTTGTGATATTTAAGAACATGCACAAACTCCATGCTCTCTGCTTTGCTTCGTCACAACCAACTACATTCTTAGATAATACCTTATCCTTTGAATTTTATCTAGCTTCGTCACATTAGCTTTGCATATGTTAAAGAGTCCACGACCACCTTCGCCTCTAGGTCCACCTATACCCAAACCATTTTGCATTCTTCTCCCAAAGTAAATAAGAGACCCCAGCATCAATGATGTAGGCACAAATCTCAACAACTCTTGGTACCGGACATTCTGAAACATATGTTACAGGAGAATAATCATGAGGACCAATACCCAACGCTTCCTGTGCATCCTCTGACTTCTTCTCAAAGGATTAAACACTGCCAATATTAAAAGAGTACTTATGTTGGCTGCCACCCTCAGAGGAGGTCCGTCTGACATGTATCTCTACATCACTGCTTTCACTTTGGGTAGAATTATTTGGTGAATTTCGAACATAACTTTAGCTACAGATTTGTTTGAAACCACAATATGGTCGATAAGCCCAGGTTCTAGAAGTGTATTTTTGAATTCCTGAAAACTAATCTCTTCAGATGTAGGAGGCTTAATTTTATTTCCCTCGGTGCCATGACAATCATTTATAAGTTTATCAGTCGTGGGATTGACCTGTATAAACAACATAACATTAATTAGTTCACGGTTATTCTTTGCGAATGGTGCCCCTAGATAAAGTATATGAGACCAATGAACATAAGAGACGTCTACAAACAACGTGCTTAATGACCCATGGTGAGGAGTTGTTAATGTACATCCTGAATGCACGAAAAGTTCTTATTCAAACGTATGCTGGTGATCCCTCCCTCACATGGCATGATTGCAGCCACAACATCTGATCACGATGGTGAGAAAACTCGTGAGCGGTTGGGGATAGGTCAGTGGGATCTCACTGACTGCAGGTCTGGTGAAATACTTTAACGCCTAAGCGAGCAGAGGGGGAACCCAAAATTTTAAAAATACCCAAAATTATGGGTGGTGTTGTAGCGGCTACAACATAACCATAGTCCAAAAAATATGTGGTGGCAAATTATCCAAAGTCCAGAATAATTATATGGGTGGAACTTATTTAAATGGTCGGAATTTTACAAAGGTCTGATGGCATGGTTTATAGCGGTGGAAAATGTATGTATGGGGGCGGAGGTCGGGCTTCGACCCCGTGACCTCCCCCTACCTATTATCGCCCGATAACAATGGGCCACACCATTTTCCTTGAAAAAGGACGCACCCCACTTTGATTTGGATAGATGCGGAATCCAATGGTGGAGGAAGGAGGGGGCTACCGCCGCGGGCCAGCCCTCCTCCCACATGACCGCGCACATGACGTCATTCCTAGTACCGAACTAATTGCACTTATTGCGCACTTATTATCCTATAATCTGCAATTATCCATTAATTAACTCGGTTTAAGTTGGTGGAGTTTTTGGCATGCGCACC
This sequence comes from Pinus albicaulis, assembly GCA_034641835.2. Lineage (NCBI taxonomy): Eukaryota > Viridiplantae > Streptophyta > Pinopsida > Pinales > Pinaceae > Pinus > Pinus albicaulis. The sequence continues at coordinate 524,599,213 of CM076578.1, forward strand.
GAATTCAGTGGATTCTCCAGAATTGTCAAAGCTAACTAGAGTTTCTCCAGATTTAGAGGTAGAATCTAAGGGAAAATGAAATGGATTATATCTTGAGCAAATTTCAACCAATTTTGGCTCAGGAATAGTCATTCCTAGAAAATCTGCATGCTCTAAATCCATTGGAACAACTTGTAGAGGCAAAGGAGAAAATATATAGGTGTTTTTGGTCACTTGAAGAATTTTGAAGCTTAGGGCCACCAGGAGGGAAGGCTATGCCCAAATCAGTTGAAGGCCAAATGGAGTGAATGAACAATCATTTTAGATGTATTTGATGTTTTGAACAGAGTGGTACATTTTGTAGAGGCGTTGGAGCACATATGAATGTGCTTTTGTCACTTTGGAGATTAAAGAAGCCCATGGCCACTAATATGGGAGGTCAAGCCTAGATCAGCTGTGAACCAAATTCAGAGATTGAATAATCATTTTTGTGGTATTTGACTTCTCTGAAGCCAATGGAGCATATTAAAAATCCATTGGATCAATACAGGTGCTTGTAGTCAGACATTTGACTCATAATCCCAAGAGGGCCTAGCCAGTTAAAGCGGGTCCATGGAGATGTAGCCTGGGAGGGGTGAACTCCATTATCATCCATTGTGTTATGTGATTGATGTGAGTTATTTTTCTTCATTTCAGTTGCTATATATGAGTTTTTTTAAACTAATTAACTCATAATTTGATCATCAAAAACACATGAAACTACACACATAAACCCCTTCACAAGTGGTTAACATGAGACGATGCTAATCACACATTTTTAATACTGATGAGGGAGCTAGCATAGAAATAACTATTTTTCCCACATTCAGATCAATTTGGTATCAGAGGAAAAGTTTAGTTCATTTTAGCCAAGATTAGCTAGAAGAATTAGCTATTGTTTTTTGAATTTGTGAAAGGATAATTTATCCGTTTGCAAGTTATGTGTGAAGAAGAAGGTCAAAATTGAGAACTGAATTCTAAAATCATAGGAAAGAAGCTTTGTATGCATTGTAGGTGTGATGGAAGCTTCATTAAGCATTATTTCTAATCAATCTTCCTTAGAAAAACTCTTTGATAAAGAGTTGTTACAGAAGCTCTACATCATGATTTATATGATGCAAAAGAAGTATGAAGATAAGAGGGAGAGCATTAAACTTCAAGAGCATTTGATTGCCATGAAGGAGGAGAAGCAAGAGCTTCTTGAAAGGATGCATGAGATGGAGACTTAGATCCATATTAAAAATGAAAACCTAGAAAAGATGCATGAGATGGAGACTCAACTCCATGATGCCAAAGAAACCTTAGCTAAGCATGTGCTTCAAAAAGAGGTATGAAATTCAAGTTTATCTTCAATTTCCTCTCAAAATTAATGTGTAGGTGCTTTAGAAATACACACTAGAGGAATAGGGTCCAAATTATTGATGAATATGGGCTATGAAGGTAAAGGATTGGACAAACATGCACAAGGCATAGTTGAGCCAATTTTTGTTGAGGAAAGGCCTAAGTATTTGGGTCTTGATTATGGACAACATGATGGAGAAAGCTCTAAATCCAAGGAGGCACATGAAGGTGTTCCAAGAAGGTTTTTCATTTCTTGTTCATTACCTCAAGCTTGTGAAGATTGTGTTCATGAGGAATGAAAAATTTATACACCCACTTTGCAAGTAGGTGCTCATAAGCATGCAGCTAATGAGAATGGCAAACAAGACGATGTTGAAATCTCTATTTAAGGGTGAAAACCCAAATATGTGAAACACTTTTTGGTGGATGGCCAAAATTTGGGTGAAATTTTTAATTTCTCGTTCGAGGAAATAGTCAACTCAATTTTTTGACCGAGAGTTTTTAGAACTCTCGTCCGAGAAATTTTTAATGTTTTGTCCGAGAGTTAGATTGGACTTGACCGAAGTTAAACTATTGTCAGATGAGAGTTAAGTATTTTCTCGTTCGAGAATTTTATTGACATAAACTCTCGTATTTAATGATTTATACAACTCTCGTCCGAGAGTTTAAAGGTCCCCCTTTTGTTTCTAGGATTTTTCCTTTGTCATTCGTGCATGCCTTCAACGTTCTCATTCTTTGTTAAGAAATATGCAGATTGAATATACCGTTTGGAAGTTCCGCTTTAGGTCATAGGTCAGGATTTAATATACCATTCACTGAATGTGTCGACCTCGACTGAATGTTGGCCCAACCTTGTGGGTTCTAGCAGAAGTTGTAGTCAGGACTTCACGTGAAGTCGGAGGTTTGGAACATTTCCGTAATTTTAAATCCTAGGACGCTCAACTAGATCAACATGTGGTGACTACTCGAACTCCCACAACAAATGATACTCATCAGCTTTGCAACAATGCAAATGCCAACTAATTTGGTCCCCTTGGCCTTTCAGGCCTCGAACCTACTAATCATGCAATTTTTTCTTCGCCACCTCGAGCTGTCCTTCAGATCTTTGGCCCCAAACAATATGTCCAATTTCTTTCTTTCCTTGCCAGTCGCATGTAAAATGTTTTGAATATTTTAGTAATTTCAATCATTGAACTTTTTAGTACTTCATAGAACCACCACTACCGACCCCCCAGATTCTGCATTGGAACAACTCCTCTCAAATCGATACTTCGTCTCACTGAAAGAATATGGATTATTCTTCCCTCTCTTCCTTAATTGTTTATTCTTAAATATGAATACAAATATAAAAATATGCAAAGACCTGCACAGTTTGTCTAATTTCCAGATCAATCGACTGCTTTTCAAAAAAAAGGATAAAAGTGAAATCTGTCCCTTGGTAACTCACCAAAACATTACCCAAAATAATTAACATAAAATAGATATACTTCAATAGATGAATTTGACCAGATGAATAAAAAGATAATGACTAAGAATAACACTCATCTTAAATATAATCTCTCTCTCAGTCCTCAGTTTATAATGTTGGCATGGTTTGCCCGTATTAGTAGTAGGTTGAGATATCATAGTGGCTCTCCTAGCCGATATAAATTTCGCCTACTTGGCCAGATCAGGCATCACTTCTTTCACCCCATCGTATTTACAGAATCGATCCATCCATGCGCTCAACAAAAACATTTTCTCTAGATATATTAAAACGCTATCGACAACCATCTCAAGGGCTTTGATAAACGTCGAGAAACCACCCAATGAGATGTTAAAAATTCTGCAGAGACATGCACAGTCTCTGAAATTTCCAGGTCAATCAACTGCTTTTCAAAACAAGGGATGAAAGTGAAAGTTTTCCTCGGTAACTTTCCCCCAAAACATATCTTACAATTTGCGCAATGATTACAAGTACATGGTTGATTGTTGGAATGCTTAAATGCAAGAGTTCGTAGGCCATCCAATTTTGGTGTTGTCAGTATGCAGCATTCATATAAACACAGTCTAAAAGGCCATGATATATCCCTATTCACCAATGTATTTTGCACATCATCTTCCGCAATTCTTCCAAGAAAACAAAAATAAAAAAAATACCTACATTTCCTACTCACGTCACGATATTGACCACCTACGATTATGTAAATGGGAGAGAGAATGGTTTTTGGTTGAAGTAAATGTAAGTATACGCAACAACATAAATCTAAAAAAATTACCTGCAAACTACAGGGATAAGAAGAAGAACGAAGGGTGTATTTCTCGCACAAAAACTCTCGGCTGATAGTTTGTAAAACTTTCGGGAGAGAGTTTACCCGCATGGTTAAATTTAACCTGTGGTGGTTTAAACTCTCGGTTGCGAGTTTGACATTTCTCGCCCAAGAGTTTATTAAATGTTTCCTGAGAAATTATCTCACCCGAGAGTTTCTGGTCAACGAAAAACCTAGAAAATTCTACAGTTTTCAGGAACATACAGCTAATTTGGAGGGGCGAAACACCTACAAAAACATAATCTTATCTTTCGGACCTGGTACCATTAGATTCATCTCTGAATATAGTTTCTAATGATATAATATTTGTGGAGTTTCATTAAAAATTTCAATTTGTTATTAATTTTATACTAAATTGTGTCACTGTGGAATTTCATTGTTCTAAAAATTGCAGTGAATGAAAATTCAATAACTTTAAAATGGCAACACCAAAAAAATCAGAAAATTCATAGTTCAATTCCTCTCCCTATCTTCTTCAAAATGGTATGCTCATTTTTCTTATTGACGATCACATTGAAAATAAAATGTAGGGCTCATAAAATGTACTAAAACATCACCGTTGTTTTATCTTTGTCCATTTCAAAAAATAATAAAAAATAGCATCACTGTTTTTTTGTCTTTGTCCATTTCAAAAAATAATAAAAAATAGTGATTTAATCTGAAAATTACTGAAAAATAGTGATTTCAGTAGTGTTGTCAATGTAGATTGTGATGAAATGGTTTATTTCCAAAAAATGTATAACCATTCCTAAAAAAAGTTAGGGTTCAAAAAGTGACTAATTATGTTTGCCTAAAAATTTCAAGTATATGCAGTTAGTAAACAACAAATTTACCCATCTATATGTCAATATTTAAATAAAAAAAAAAATAGTATGGAGGTAAGACAATTCTCTACAAATCTTGTTTTTATGTCAAAGTGTAATTTGCATTGAAAATATGAGTTTAGTGGAATTGAAGTTGAAAAATTTATAGAAAATTACAATTTTTAATGTCAAAAAAGGGCAAAAAGTGTTTCCCAACTTCATGTTTTCACCCTAAAAGTCATCGAATGCATTATTGGTATTTCGAAAAGAGCCACTACCTCATTAAATTCACCTCCTCAAGAAGGTGACAAAGGTGGATGTTCAAGGTATAAATATGCTTTTGATTACGATAAACATGGAAAATTCTCAGATAAGATTTGGAGAAAGTTTTCATGTTCCTTTTGTGGTTTGGATAACCATAATGTTTCAATATGTTGGAAGAAGATAGCCATGAACAGAAAAATTTCAAAGCAAAGGAGGCAGAAAGCTAAAGGCCTATTGGACAAAGCAAACCATGTTGAAAAGAAGATGCAGTTGTTTTGCACTCATTGCCATAAGCAATGTCATATTGTAGACAAGTGTTGGACTTTGTATCCAGCAAGTCATCCACGACATTTGAAGAAGGTGGAGAAAGAGAATGGCAGGAATGGAAAAAAAGATTCCATAATTGATGTGGGTCAAGATAATTCACATGATGATGATGTGTAGCTGAAAGAAGCGCCATTGAAATGGTTTGGTAAGAGATGGTTGATTTCTTATCCAGTTAAGTTTTTGCATGTCTTTTGATGTTGATGCATTTTTTTTCCAATGGAATGCATATTGCATGTTTATGCCAAGAAGGTGATTGAAAGTGGAGTATGTTGACTCACTTTATTGCAACAAAATTTATTCATTTTATCTCTTTAAGTACAAGTACATTTGAATGGGTTCTTGTACTTATGATTGTACTTGTGAGAGAGTTAAAGAATTGTATACATGCATGAGAGGTTGTGTGTATGAATAGTGGAATTTTGATGGTTTCATTGTACTTGAACATGCATGAGTAATTGACTTGTGTTATTCGATTACTTTGTTTAACATGTATGTTGTCAACTTGAGAGTGTTGATCATTTGCACATGCATGAGTGTCGGCTTGTGTTGGTCGATTGTGTGTACATGCATGTCATATTGACTTGGAAGAGTTGATTTTGTCTCCAAATATGAAAAGGAGATGTTGACGAAGTGTTTCATGAAATGTGAAATTCATTTTTCTTTGGAAAAGAATAGTCAAATTGTTACACATGCTTATGATTGACTTGAGAGTTAGTCGTTTGAAGAGGCATGCTTTGTCGACTTGTGTATGGTCAATGAATTTTGACACCAAGATGTGAGAGTACATGGCGATGTTCACATGATGTGAAATTTATTTCTTTTAAGGAGCAAGAGGACATGTCATCAAGTTTTGTTTCTTGCATGATGCGTTTTTCAGATACAAACAACAACCATCAATTTAAATATGTTGTGTTTGTAACAAGATGTCAAAGAATTTTCAGCCAAAAATGCTTGTAGCCATTGTAGACAATTTTATGTGTTGACGCCAAGAAGAGAAGGAGATGGCAAATGCATTCTTCTAGATGTGGAATTTGGAACTGTGGAGGTAAAACAACAGTCATTTATTTCTTATTATTACCGATGCTGGAGCTCCTTGATGTAGTTCACTCAGATGGGCTTAATTTGGAAAAATTGGTTTCCAAGAAGAATCTTGCATTGAATGCATGTTTGTGCAAAGGAGGAACATGATTCTCAGTGGGAAGGAAATCAATTATTTTTCCAAGCACTGAGGAATTGGTTTGGTACAAAAAAGTGTTATATCAATCAACAAGCATCCAAAAAGTGTTAGATTGGGTCAGCAGGAAAAGGAGAACGATGGTTGAAGAGCCAAGCCATTTGCAAGGCAAGGCATGTTAGTGAACCGAAGTGGTTGTCATGGCGATTTTTCCAAGTAGAATCAAGATCATAGAACTTCGAAAACAGAGGAGTATTCATCTCTCATGAGATAACCAGCTTTTGTGGGTTCAAAATCATGTCAGTGGGAAGGAGTGGTCGAAATCTGGATCAGGGGAAAAAATTAGCTTAAAATTCAAAGCACTTAGAATTGCACCAAACCAGAATGACATCGATCGTCCCGTCACCAGGTATCCAACACAACTCGTTTTGTCCAAAATTGAGTTCAGATGAAGAAGTTATAGCCTATCGACCGTCGTTTAGAACATGTAATTTAAAATAAAATAAAATTGTAGAACAGGTACAAAGTGATGACATGGAAACGCAGTCAGCATGCAGGGAATCTTCTTCAGTTTTTTTCTAACGGGACTGTGACAAGTGTCACAATTTTATTCGCCAGTTTGGTTTGTGAAGGTGAAATTTTCCCAATGTCCTCCAAGGTTGAATTTGGGTTCATGAATTTTTATGTGTGAGAAATTATTTTTTATTATGTATTAAGGTTGGATATATATATATATATATATATAAACATTTAATTACAAACTTTATATATAATTCTATTTCCGCATATTTATTAAACCTTAAGCTTCCGAATTGAATTATATATGGCGCATATTTTTTACAAGCCTAAGGTCGAAATATTCTGGTGGCATTGTTATTAAAAAAAAGTTTAAGCTTTAGAATATATCAATGGAGCCACATATATATTATGCTGACAATGTTTCATAACCATAGTTCGAAATATATGTGGTGGCAAATTATCCAAAGTCCAGAATAATTATATGGGTGAAGCGTATTTAAATGGTGGGTAGTTTACAAAGGTCCGATGGCATGGTTTATAACGGTGAAAAATGTATGTATGGGGACGGAGGTTTGGGTTTGACCCCGTGACCTCCCCCCAGCTACTACCCCCCGATACAAATGGGCCACACCATGATCCTTGAAAAAGGATGTGCCCCACTTTGACTCATGGGCCACCCCTCGTCCCACATGATCGTGCACATGACCTCATTCCTAGCGTCGAACTAATTGCGCTTAGTGCACAATTATAATCCTCTAATCCACAGTTATCAATTAATTAACTCCGTTTTAATTTGGCGGAGTTTTTGTCCGATGCACCAAATTTGGCAGATTCTTTAGAATTGTCAGAGCTAACTAGAGTTTCTCCAGATTTAGAGGAAGAATCTAGGGGAAAATTAAATGGATCATATCTTTTCGACCAATTTTGGCTCAGAAATAGTCATTCCTAGCAGACTGGCATGCTCAGAATCCATTGGAACAACTTGCAAAGGTAGAGGAGAAAATATATATGTGTTTTTGGTCACTTAAAGTTATGGCCATCAAGAGGGAAGACCATGCCCTTATCATCTGAAAGCCAAATGGAGTGAATGAACAATCATTTTTAGATGTATTTGATGTTTTGAACACAATGGTACAGTTTTCAGAGGTGTTAGAGCACATCTGAAGGTGCTTTTGTCACTTTGTATATTAAACAAGCCCATGGCCACCAAGATGGGAGGTCAAGCCTCGATCAGCTGTGAACCAAATTTAGATATTGAATAGTAATTTTTGGGATATTTGAGTGTTCTGAAGCCAATGAAGTAGATTTAAAATCTATTGGAGCAATATCGGTCCTTGTAATCAACCATTTGAATCATAATCCCAAGAGGGCCTAGCTAGTTAAAGCAGTTCCATAGAGATGTAGCCCAGGAGGCGTGAACTCCATTATCATCCATTGTATTATGTGATTGTTGTGAGTTATTTTTATGCATTTAAATTTTTGTATATGAGTTTTTAAAAACTAATTAACTCATAATTTGATCATAAAAAACACATGAAACTACACACATAAACCCCTTCGCAAGTGGTTAACATGAGACGATCCTAATCGCACATTTTTAATACTGATGAGGGAGATAGCATACAAATAACTAGTTTTCCCATATTCAAATAAAAAATATCATGTTTGTCCGTTTTCTAAAAAACGTCGTTTAGGGTCTGAAAATGGCTTCGGAAGTTCAAGACCTGAAAAAATGCCAAAAATAGTAAACTGTGCTACAATTAAGGAAACTAAAAAATGGAAAGAAACAATGGTGGGGGGTCCAAGTAGAATAAGTAGGTGGACACCAATATCCACCTAGATCAAAAACTTCCCTAGATTAGGAACCCACTTGAGGTTGTTGCCTCCAAACTCCGAATAAGAGAAGTTAACATGATCATCGAACTCCTTAGCCTCCAATTGAAGAATTCCCTTTTTGGCATCTAGAGGAGATGAATTGAAGAATTTGGCCACGAATTCCCATATGAAAATATGTTGATGTCACAAAGAGGATGACCCAAGTGTACCACCCTTGCAACTAGAAATTATTTTCTGAGGAGACATATAGGAAAAAGGCTTGCAAAAAAAGCAGGGAGAGACTCTAGAAAACTAAAAGACGTAGATGGACATATCAAAGGGATGGTAGGAGCCTAGTACAATATGAACTATAAACCCTGTAGTGAGACAAGAAAAAAATTTAAGTGGGCATAAGAAGAAACTTTGAAACCAATGACACTTTTAGACTGAAACTTGCCCAAGTTTCCCAAAACTCCAACTTTGTGAGAACCAAGAACTGAAAGAGTAGAAATACATGAAAGAATATGATTCCAATTAATCCATATTCATTGTAAAAAACAAATGGAGAAGGTACTAGGGTACCACACTCCATGAACCAACACTGGGCAACTGAACGAAATCTCGACATGGTCAGAGTTTTAAGGTGTTGCCAAAGGCAATACTTCCACCAATTCAAATGACAAATGAGACCCCAAATTGTGTAGAAAGAGCACAAATAACATTGAAATATATGAATAAAAAACCAATAAGCTAGATTAGAACTGACTATTTTATAGTTAATGACAAGATTATCATGTAATGACCAAACCTCTGAGTGGCTAAAACACAACTATTCAATGACAGCCTCAAGGGAGTAAAATTGAAACATACCTCTGCGTAGCCTAGTATAAACGTCTATCAACCACCATGAATAACTTAATGATTGTAAATAACATGCCCATGCAGATATAAAATGCATATATAACATGTCATGGACGTGAGAGGTCAGTCTAGTTGATTGAGGTGAGCAGCAGGAGCACTCATCATGGCAAGCCAAGTGTAAAGTTCAAACAAGTACTATGCCTTCCAAAAACAATTGATATGATAAGCTCATAAATATAATTTCCTCAGCTATTAGGGATATCACCATTTGCGACCAATCCACCATGAGAGGGGCAACCCATATGAGAACATACATAATTAATTTGCAAAAAAAACTTTCATACACAAAACCACATCCTCCCACCTACTCACATTTAAGTCAATCGGATTTGGTTAGGTGTGGCATGGTTTGGGAACATGAGATCACCACGTAATGGGCATGTAAGGCTAGGTGTATATCTATGCTCTAATTCAGAGGGACACCACCCTATAAACCATTTGTGATGTTCACATGTCAATTATAAGTTCAACCAGGATGCCAACACTGGAAAACCTCATATAACACTTGGCAAGAATCGACATTCCAGTTATACCTCCCACCGAGAACCAATGGTCTATTTATGCCACCTACCAGGAATCGGTGTTCTGATTATACCACCCACCGGGAACCGATGGCCATGAAAAAAGTCCCATCGGGGACAAGAAAACTTATAAGTTTTATTATCTAAAGGGAATTGGGGAAGAAAATAAATATTTGAATAATAAGATATATAAAAATAACTCATAAAGAGAAAAATCCAAAAAGACCAAAAAAAAATAAAATGGATTAATGATAATTAAAAATAAAAATAAATTAAAAATTTAATAATATAAATCATTATAATTATTAAATTTACCAGCATTGTTTTTTTTTCAACTAAATGGGTAAGGGAGATTGTATTAATAAAAGCTGAATATGGGCCCAAAAGCCTTACATCAATTTTTCTAAAACAAAAGGAAGTTCCTCAATAGAGTAAACAAAATGTTTACTGCCTCTTGGGATGATTAATCATTTAAGACAAAAATGGTATCCACTATAAACTTTGTAAAAAGACCCAAGAAATAAAGAAAGTTTAAAGACCAACATAGTGACAATGGAGATTTAAGAGTGACTAGATAGAACAGGCCAAACGACGTAAAATATTCACCATGGACCAGGATTAATTGCTTCAAAGGCCCTAGCATGGTGAGTATGCCTTCTTTCCATAGGAACACTAGGGCCAGAACATCTAATGGACATCCTCTCAACATGAGTAGCTGATATTTCCAAAACAACCACACGAGAACTGAGTTGATGAATTTCCTCCCTCAACTAACCTAAAGAGTCATCCATATCAACATGATGGGCTAAAAATTTAGCCTCCATGAATATTTTGAAAGCACGTTGTTGCCTCTCTACCATGTCTTTGACTTTATGAATTGAGGTGAGTAGAACTTGAGTAGAATCCAAAAGTCTATCACTCACTATAGCTGCATTGAGATTTTCCTGGGGATTACAGCTACTAGCCATCCTGGTTCGAGATCCCAAGTACCTACTTCCAAAAAAATTGAGTTCACACCTCCCGCTACTAAAAAAAAATATTAATATGAGAGTATAAAAGTCGGCACCGAACTAATTTTAACATAGATGGATTTACAAAATCAACTTCAGAGACCGAGAGAGGCAAATGTGAAGGCAGGAAAGCAAGGGGATTCAAAGTATATTTAAGGCTAGGACCCTAGCACAAGCCAATCTAGAACAAATAAAACCATATCTTTGCGATATTATTTCCAAGATAGAGAAACTACATCAAGGGAACATCATAGGAAAAAAGACATAACTCCATATTAAAGCATAAAGCACTGAGAACCAGTACCAAGGAATTCCCAAATCCCGACTGGAGAAAAATAAATAGACAAGAACACTAAGAGTGAGAGGATTCGAGAAAAAATTCCACCTAGGTATAGCCGAAATACACCAAGGGAAATCCATGCAAGTCTGCAGCCGAAAATGGGAGATGATCGACTAGGACACCAGTTGAAGATGGACCAAGAAATCTACTTTGGGCCAGAATTGAGTTCTCGAGAATCTTGACAAATTTTGAAGGTGAGGAGATAAAAGGAGAGGTCTCTCCTAAGTGGTCGCATTAAAACTTAATATGCCCATCATTTTAAGAGATTGGAGAGAGGCCCAACCTATGGTTCAAATCAATAATGTCTTGATTCATTGTGGTGCCTTTTTTAGCTCATCAACCATCGAGTTCAAATATATATATATATGAACGAATTCCACATGATCAAGCTAAGATATTGAAGCGAGGATCCTTTGACATAGATGTGAGGAGTCAAAGCTAATAACTTCTGTGTCTTTGGAGAATTGACAAATGGGTAACATGGAGTCACAAAAAAAAATTATCCTGGAAATTTTATGTTCAATGGAAACTTCTAATCCTTTCTAAAGGATGAGATATTCCACTTGATTATTTTTCAATGCTCCAAGGCCCTTAGCAAATTGGGAGACCACTTTATCATCAGAGCCAAGGATGACCCCTCCCCCTCCTACCTCCCCCAAATTTATGTGCAATTTAACTGATAGATGAAATGGTCTTTTTTGGGGCACTTTTTTTGGTCAATTTTGCCAAAAATCCAGTAGATGTTTTTTAAAATCATAAGTTTAAGTTATTTAATTTGCTAAAAGTTGTTTCTTTTGCAAAATTCTAGAGACTTGGGGAATTTTTAGGGTGTTGAAACTATTTATGCATTCAAAATACATTTTTAACAACAAGAAATCTTCCTGCCAAAAAAACCATTTCATCTATTAATTAGAGTGCGTCCTAAATTTATATATAAAGTATGCAGTTAAGAGTGGAATAATATGAATAATTGGTTAACATTGAGTAAGATCTTTTCAATAAATCAATTTTTTTACCTCTAGTGAATGCCCGATCTTTTTTGATGATTTTAGTTAACTTATGATTTTCCTACTATATTAGAAATTTACTATAAGTGTGACATAATGTATTGCATAATGAATTCTTGTTTGTAGATCTTGCTATATGTATCTTGTTCCTAGATGGGCATTTGAAATTAAAAAAAAACATTAACTTTGGCTCCAAGTTGTAACACTCATACCAATTTTTTTTTTTACTTTTTACTCTATGGCTAATCAAACTAACCAAACTGTGTCACACTTAATCAACTTTGTATCACATACAATTAGACTTAGCATAAAACTTATTGACCCATCTAACGTTGTTATAAAGGTTTTAAATATTAACATTGTATATATATATATATATATATATATATATATATATATATATATATATATATATATATATATATATATATATATATATATATATATATATATATATATATATACAATTTCGTTTGCAAAGGGATATTTTATCATGTTATATATTTTATATGAATGTCGTTGTATAACTTCACTGGCTCTAAACTTTAATGTTAACATATAGTTTAACGCTTACCCTAACACCGTATAAATGCATGTTTCCATAGATTTTTAATACCAAGGGTTTAGCTAGCACGTCTTAGCAAATTGAATGTTGCTTGTCCTGGTAGTTAAACCCCTTAACAGTTGTAAGATAATCCGTGATTCTGTGCGAGTTTCAATGGTGACTTGCCTTAGATCTCACCGTTGAATTCTTGGAGATCTACAGTCAACACTTCTAGCGGGAAATGACTTGTTATTCATGCCAACCTTAGGTGAATCCATCATTTTTCATTGTGTCTGTGTCGTGTAGTTTCCTCTGTTCTGAGGGTTTGATACCGCGGCGAATCGCACTCTGGCTCCGCCTGGCAATAAGATTCATCCCAACTTGTGATAATTCCAGAGGCGTAGCACCCCATGGATTGTAGTATGGAAGGGAGGAGGACCCCGATGCAAACTGCTATGAGTTTTCCAATGGAATTAGACCTCCGTCGCCAGGAAATTTCTTCAACTCCTGTCACCGATGCAAATTCACGGTTCCTATGCTTTTCACAATACTCAGCTCAGGTAACCCATTCCGCGTACATTGCATTTATGGTTTCCTCCAATTATTTTACCGAATCTGGATTTTTATCTCCTTAGTAGTTTACAGTATTAAGATTTAATTCTCTCATGTTTGTATGATTCCAGTTCGATGACCAGAAATATCGAGGGGAACTTCTTTTACAAGTTTACCCATTTTCTGATTCCTCATTTTTTAGTACAGTTCCTCGTCTTGTTTATGTATTGCATCTAAGACTTACCTCACATAATTATTTCTGTGGTTTAATGGTTGCAGGTCAGTTTCTCCTACCAAATGGCAGAGTCTCCTGCACCAAAAAATTCATATTTCATACTGGAAATCTCAGTCCCTTGCTAATACATTTGGTTCACATCACAGGTACTTCTAAAGGTCTCACCTTGTGTCCGAAGTCTTTCAACCGGTTCAGTTTAAGGAATTATCTGTTGAGCCTTGCTTTGTTTATCCCGGGTTGTTTTATGTACTGATTCTTTCTACATATTTATAAATTTATTTAACATTTTATGGCTAGAACGTTTAGGTCTCGGTTAATCCTTTCTCGCACTCCTTATGCTATAAGCTTCACCGTGTTATTATTTATGTGTGATTTTCTGAAGGGTTCATTTCTCCGTAAACTCAACTCTTTAATCGTTTTCATTCCGAAAATGGCTACTGTTGTGATATTTATTTTGAGACAATAATTCATATGGACCATATATATATATATATATAATCACAATTGCTTATTCATGCTACTTATTGAAATGTAAAGGCTGTAAATGTAAGAATTGTTCGCTCCAGTTTTCTATTTTCATTTAAGTGTATTCCTCTGTTCATTCGAATTCATATTTATATGCTCGGTCTTCAGAACTTAAACTCTAATTTAGATATATATTTGTACACTGTCTTTAATGTAATCCTAATCTTCAACTTTTCTTCTTCTTTTAAGATAATAAATTTGTTTATATCATCTTACTATTATGAATCCTAACTGGCTTCTTGGTGACCGGACCACCTAAACTTCTGTCTGTGTATATATGATTAGGGGTAGCAACGAGTTTTGGGTTGGGGTTTCACCCCCATACCCAGAACCAAAGGCTCACCCCGTCCTAGCTTCAATAGACAATATTCTTTCTAGTTCTTTTTCTTTGCATAGTAATTTATAATTTTAGTAATTAATCATTTTTTTCATTATACTTCTCTATCATAGTTCTTTCTGAATGCATCTTGACAGATTCAAGAATTCTGGAAATAAAACACTATGTACAATTGTCTATTTTATGTTTAGCCAGTTTTATTCCTGATATTCATCTACCGTAATTTCCAAGTGTCTCACAACTAATATTGTTTTTCCTATATAAATGTTCATAATATTATTCTACAAAATGTTACAGTAGTAATCACATAGTTTGCAAGTATGTGCTGAGTTATTTATAATTCATAACTTGTCCCTTTTCTATGAGAAAAAAATGTTCCAAAAGAAAAATAGCTTTCTCCTGAAATTAAATAACACTTAATTGTGTACAAATAACTTGAAAACAATCTTCCTGTCTAAATAATTTTGAAATAAACATTCACTTATCTGAAAGTGTATTTGGTTGTTGGTGTCCACCCAACCTTCAAGAGAGGCAATTACATCCTTCTCTTGCTCTCGTGCTCCACTCCTGAAGAGGTACAGGTTGACAGTGGTTTCTGTTGTGACCTCAGGACCCCAAGTCCAGTCAGTACTAGAAAATTTCAGGACTTGTTGAGTGATTTCCACTTGTCTATAC
Organism: Pinus albicaulis; assembly: GCA_034641835.2. NCBI lineage: Eukaryota > Viridiplantae > Streptophyta > Pinopsida > Pinales > Pinaceae > Pinus > Pinus albicaulis. The sequence continues at coordinate 524,614,450 of CM076578.1, forward strand.
CATCTCAAGAAACTTTTCCCACTCTTCTCCTCAGTCCCTGAACAAAAACCCTATTCCTCATTGGGATGAGTATCTTATCCCCAGAGGAGTAGGTAATTGTTCAAACTGTCCAACCACCTTTCAGTTCTTGGAAAACATTTACCATCAGCCCTTTTACTTTTTATGGAACCAGTTTCCATAACCAATCTTATTTTTCACAATAACAATAAAGAAAAATAAACTTTTCCAGAAAAAAAGAGCATTAAGTGTCTCAGTCTTTTCTTTTTAAAAATAATAAAATGTCATTTAACTAGTTAACAACTAGTTAATACTAAATGTAGCTGTCAAAACTCCCCCCCTAGAAGTAACACCGTCCTTAGTGTTTCACTCCAACTCAGAAAATAGATTTGGGTAAGCCTCGCGCACAAATACCTCGTCTTCCCAAGTAGCCTCATCCGGGCTGAAGTGCTTCCACTACACTTTAACCTGGGTGATGACTCGCTTCCAGAGCATAATTTCTCTCCTGTCTAGTATGCGTTGAGGCTCGACCAAAAATGCATCGTCCGACTCTACCTGCAAACAAAAAAGTTTCTTGTCAAATTTTTATAAAGAATTCATGCTTCAAGTTAGGATTTCCTAATTCTATCCTACCTGAATATTCTTCCAATGAATTACGTGCTTTGGATCATGCACATATCGCTTTAATAGGGACACATGAAACACATTGTGTACTCGGATGTGGCTGGGTAAAGCCAGCCGATATGCCACGTGTCCTACCCTTTCCAATATTTGGAAGGGTCCACAGAACCTGGGAGATAACTTGGCACAAGAGGGCCACCTCAAGGCACTCTTCTTGGGTTTGATCCTCACATACACATGATCACCCACTTTGAATTCTCGATAAGTCCTCTTCTTATCTGCATAGATATTTTGCCGATCTTGTGCAGCTTTCAAATTTTGTCTGATCTTCTTTACTTCTAACTCCATTTCAGCCAACATTTTTGGTCCCAGCATTAGTTTTGTTTCGGGGCTGCTCCAATTTATGGGTGTGCGACATTTCCTCCCATATAGAGCTTCGAAAGGACTCATCTTAAGGGACTCTTGATAACCATTGTTGTAAGAAAATTCAACAAGATGCAAATATTCTTCCCATTTAGTTGGTTGCTGCATCACATACAAGTGAAACATGTCTTCCAAAACTTGGTTTACCCGCTTTGTTTGACCATTTATCTGGGGATGATAAGCAGTGATAAAGTTTATTTGGGTCCCCAGACCTGTAAACTTAGTTTTCCAAAATGATGAAGTAAACTTAACATCTCTGTCCAAAATAAAAAATTTTGGAATGTCATGCAGTCTGAATATTTCTCTCATGAAAATATCTGCTATGTGTATAGTCTTATAAGTAGACTATATAGGTATAAAATGTGCAGATTTACTCAATCTATTGATTACCACCATGATGGATTCATTGTGCCTCTTTGACTATGGTAAACACATAATGAAGTCTAGGGATATGACCTCCCACTTCCATTTAGGTACTGGTATGGGATGCAACAATCCTGCGAGATGTCGATGCTCCACCTTTATCTGTTGACACTCCAAACATTTGTTTAAGTATTCAGCAATGTTTCTACGCATACCAGGCCAAAAATATATTTTCCTAATAGAATTTAACATATTATGGTATCCTGGGTGTCCTGCATAGTTACTTTGATGATATTCATTCATGATTAGCTCCTTTAGGTCGACACGGTTTGGCACATATAAATTTCCTCTAAAGGTTAGCATTTTTTCTTTATTAGCTCCATATTCAGAAGTGTTTCCTTGCTTTTTGGCCTCTTCCATTTACTTCCATAGGAATTGATATTCAAGATCCTTTTGTGCTTCCTCTTTTATGTGATCCAATAATTTGCATTCAATTTGATTATAGTAAAGCTCATAAACATAATGTAGTTTTCTACTTAAAGCATCAGCCACCTAGTTTTCCTTACCCTTCACGTGCTGGATGTCCATATCAAACTCACTTAGGAAGGCATTCCATCTTGCCTGTCGGGAGTTTATATCAGCTTGTTTGAAATAATTGGTTAGGCTGCTATGATTCGTCTTTAGTACAAACTTCTTACCCAGCAAGTAGTGTCTCCGTACCCGGAGTGCATGTACTACTGTTATTAACTCTAGATCATAGGCTTAATATCTTTATTCATGCTCCTTCAACTTTCTTGACTCATAAGCCACTACTTTTCCTTCCTGAGATAAAACTGCCCCAACTCCCTCTTTAAAAATGCCTGTACAAACTTTAAATTCTTTGTTGGGATCAACTACCCTCAACACTAGTGCAATGTTCAATAGCTGCTTCAACCTCTCAAAACTGTTCTGGCACTTAACAAACCACTTAAAGAATTTTCCTTTTCTATGTAAAGAGGTAATTGGAAAATAAATTCTGGAAAATCCTTCAATAAATCCTAGAGAGTACCTAGCCAATCCAAGAAAGGATAGAATATCTGCCACATTCTGGGGTACCCGCCATTCCATGATTGTCTTAATTTTCTCTGCATCAACAACAATCCCTTCTGCTGAAATAACATGGCCTAAGTACTGGATTTCTGTTTTGAAGAAACCACATTTGTTGAACTTAGCATATAGTTGGTGTTTTCTTAACATTTCCAGCACAATCCTTGTATGTTCTCTATGTTCTTCCTGGTTCTTAGAATAAATTAAAATATCATCAATGAATATGAGTACAAATTTATCTAGGAAACGATGGAATATACCATGTATTAATCTCATAAATGACGTTGGTGCATTTGTTAACCCAAAGGGTAACACCACAAACTCATAATTACCATACCTGGTACGAAAATTAGTCTTGTAAATGTCTTCATCCTTGATTCAGATCTGGTGATATCCATATCTTAAATCTATTTTTGAGAATACTTTGGTCCCCTTCACCTAATCAAACAAATCATCAATCTTTGGTAAAGGATATTTATTTTTCACTGTTAACTTGTTGATTTGTCTATAGTCCATGCACATCCGCATGGTTCTGTCCTTCTTCTTCACGAACAACACTGGTGCTCCCCAAGGGGACACACTCGGAAGGATGTATCCTTTGTCAAGAAGTTCTTGCAACTGCATTTTTAATTCAATTTATTCTGCAACACTCATTCTGTAAGGAGCCCTCGACACAGGTGATGCTCCTGGAATTAATTCAATCGTAAAGTCAATATCCCTTCTTGGTGGTAATCCAGGTATTTCGTCCGGAAAGACATCCATGAAATCTTGTACCACTGGTATGTTATCTATCATAGGGGACTTCTCCTTGGAATTAACATATCCCTCCTGGATAGCATAAATCTGACATCCCTTCCTCATACACTTATTCATTTGGGATGTTGTAATAGGACGTAACTGTAGTGGTTTCTTGATTCCCTGAATCTCGTTGCGTGTTCCATCTTTCATTCTGTAATAAATAATATTTTCTTTATAGTCCACCAGAGTCCAATGTTTTTCTAACCAATCCCAGACCCAGAAAAACATATGTTCAGGTCCACATTTAATTGTTGGTCTCCAATTTCCAATGTGCAATTTGGAATTTTGGTAGTTACTTTTCTTTTTGCTCCTATGACTAGTTGTACCAGCCAAGGACTTTTGAATTTCTGGCCTTTTAATTTACATACTTCCACAATTTTGGGATTAACATAACTTACACTTACACCTGGGTCTACCAAAATAGAAACAGATTGAGACAGTAACTTAACTTCCAACTCTATCGTTGTTGGCTAATAGTCTTCCTGTCGATCCTCCAACGTTGCATTAATTCAAGGTATGTTTCGAGCCACATCACCTACTGTAGAAGAATCCTACAAGTTTGCAACTGTTTCACTTCTCCCTTGCTGCTGGCAATTTTTATAATAATGTGCCTCACCACAACCCCAACGTTGCAGAGGTGGCTTGGACACTTTTCCTTGCTTAGGTTTGATAGAAGCCTCGGTAAGCCTTTCATCTGCTGGCCATCGGATTCTTCAATGATTTCTACCAAAGTGCTTGCTTACAGAACTTCGTGCAAAATTCTTGAAATTATTACCTTTGGCACCCTTGAAGCTTGAGCTGTTTTTCTGTCCTTTTCTTGGCTGCCAACTCTTGCCCACTTCCCCTTTTCCATTGGACTACTGGTAGCACATTCGTGCCTTACGAATGGATTCGTCTATGGTTCTAGGATTTATGAACTCGATTCGTTCCTTGATATGGGTTGGAAGACTGCTAAAAAATCTTTGTACCTTAGCCTTTTCATCTCTGAGGTATGGAACATATCTCAATAGGGAGGTGAACTTGGTAATATACTAGTCCATGGTCATCTACCCCAGCTTCAAATCATGAAATTATTTAGATTTCTCATCATAAAAATGTTATGTTAAATACTTATCTTTAAAGTATTGTTGGAATGATTCCTAGGTAACATCTTGGTCTTCAATACTACGAACATTCTTTACGTCCTCCCACCATAGGGTGGTTTTTCCCCTTAACTGGTAAATGACCAATTTGGATTTTAGGTTGTTGTTGTACTCGTACACTTGAAAATATTTATTCATATTTTTCAACCAAGCCTATGCCACTTCCTCAGCTTATCCATCAAATGTAGGTGGTTTTATTTTTCGAAACTCACCTTGAAGCTCCACTTTCTGCTTCTTAACCTCTTGTTGATCTGACACATTGCCAAACTCTGCTTCATTATAATTTATATTTTTTTTCTTCGTTGTGAAGGAATTATTTCCACTCTGTCAGTGGTATGATCCCTTTCTTGTCGTTTTTTACCTTCTTGAATATCTCTATCAGGGCTGGGTTGTTCCATTCCTAGATTCTGCTTATTGGAAAGGCTCTTGAGTATCTTTTCTTGCTCTTGCATCAAGTGCTTGTAATCACTCTGAACTCACGCCATTTCTTCCTGTAGCTTTTGTATTGTACTTAACAACATTCTAGTTTGATGCTATTGTTCCTCCAACAATCTACTTGTTTGCTGGTGCCGATCCACACTCAGTTGAATCCACATCTCAGGATTCATTTCTGGTCATGGTTGGGGTTCCCCGGTGTTCTAGGGTGGTTGTTGCGTTGACCCCCTTCTCATAACGTCTCCTATTATGCTTCTTTCCTCTGTGCATCAGTATACAAAGCTTAAATCATTAGATGACCCATAGGGTCCCAGTGTGTGAACGCTACTCTGATACCACTTGTAACACTCGCACCAAAAAAAAAAAACTGTTTACTGTATGGCTAATCAAACTAACCAAACTGTGTCACACTTAATCAACTTTGCATCACATACAATTAGACTTAGCATAAAACTCATTGACCCATCTAAAGTTGTTATAAAGGTTTTAAATCTTAACATTGTATATATATATTTAATACCCATATACAGTTCCGTTTGCAAAGGGATATTTTATCACGTTATATATTTTATATGAATGTCATTGTATAACTTCACTGGCTCTAAAATTTAATGTTAACATATAGTTTAACGCTTACCCTAAGACCACATAAATGCATGTTTCCGTAGATTGTTAATACCACGGGTTTAGCCGGCACGTCTTAGCAAATTTAATGTTGTTTGTCCTGGTAATTAAACCCCTTGACAGTTGTAAGATAATATGTGATTCTGTGCAAGTTTTGATGGCCACCTGCCTTAGATCTCACCATTGAATTCTTGGAGATCTACGGTTAACACTTCCGGTGGGAAATGACTTGTTATTCACGCCAACCCTAGGTGACTCTATCATTTGTCACTGTGTCTGCGTTGTGTAGTTTCCTCTGTTATGAGGGTTTGATACTGCAGCGAGTTGCACTCCGGATCCGCCTGGAAATAAGATTCATCCCAACTTGTGAGAATTCCAGAGGTGTAGCACCCCATGGATTGCAGTATGGAAGGGAGGAGGACCCCGATGCAAACCGCTATGATTTTTCTGATAAAATACTCCACTCCTGAAGAGGTATAGGTTGATAGTAGTTTCTGCTGTGATCTCACGACCCAAAGTCCAGTAAGTGCCAGAAAATTTTAGGACTTGCTGAGTGAATTCCATTGGTCTCTACCAGCTCAAGAAACTTTTCCCACTCTTCTCCTCAGTCCCTGAACGTAACCCCTATTCCTCACTGGGATGAGTCTCTTATCCCCAGAGGAGAAGGTAACTGTTCAAACTGTCCAACCACCTTTCAGTTCTTGGAAAACATTTGCCATCAGCGTTTTTTATTTTTATAGAACCACTTTCCATAACAATTTTATTTTTCACAATAAAAATAAAGAAAAATAAAATTTTCCAGAAAAAAAACATTAAGTATCTCAGTGTTTTCTTTTTAAAAATAATAAAATGTCATTTAACTAGTTAACAATTAGTTAATACTAAATGTACCTGTCACATTAGTCCAATTTACAATATAACACAACATAATATATATATATATATATATATATATATATATATATATATATATATATAAGAATTAAAAATATTAAAATATAAAAAGAATTATAATATATAACTATCAATTTTCAATATAGAATATAGAAATTTGAGCGAAAATAAAAATAATAATTATTTATATATAAAAAGGGTTGCACTTATTGTTTTATATTATAAAAATAATAATTTTATAATGTAAAGATTATAATTAGTTTAGATGGTTAGTTTAATTAATTGAGTTATGTTATTATTAAAAATATCTTTATTAGGGAGAAGTTATGATTTCAATTTTTTAGACATTCTCTTGTCTAAGTGTTTAGTGGTTGAGTTGACATACAATTAATAGATCTTTTTGATACACTATTCAATGAACAAAATAGTCACAAATCCATAATCCACATAAAAAAATAAAAAATATATATAAATATTATAATTAAAATTTATTATAATAATATGAAAATATGAAAATTATAATTAAAAATCATGATAATAATAATGAAATATATATTTTTAATATCTTTCATTCTTTCTGGAGAATAGAATTGCGTTATTACTTTTAGAACCTATGCATCTTCACACTAAGTAATATGATGATAAGACTCTCAGACCTTTTAAATAAAGGAGGAGTCTTTTGATCTACGAATCAGGAGCTGATGTGACAACTCCCGATCGCCCAGCTCTGGCGACCCCCCCTCCCTCCGGCGCGATGTGGACCTCGTGCTTGACGACGGCACAACGGCGACAGAAACGTTAGCGGATGGCACAATGGCAGCGGAAACGTTAGCGGACGGCACAACGGCGACATACCTCCAACGTTAGCAGACCCCACCCCTCGCGCCTCCTCTGCCACTCCTCCCACTCACGCCGCTCCTCCCCCACCCGCCACCCCCACGACCCTCAGCCACCTACCCGACATTAATGCTGTGTTTTTTTTTTAATTTGAAATTCAAATAGTTCTCGGTAACCTCAGAAGACCCCGTCATTCGCCAAGTAGCTCTGCGACATGCATTAGCTCCGAGGTTAACTGGTTACCCAAACCGACTCATGGGCAACCCAGGGGAAGATATATTCAATAATTCTCTTTGCTTTTTCAATGAATTATATTTCGGGAGGTTTTTCTCTGTAAAGTTTTCTTGAATAATCGTCGTGTGATTTTTGCTTTGACAGGAAAACAGGTATGTTTTCTGCAAGACTCGGTTTTCTTTTATGAGGGTTTTTTTATTCGTAATCGCTGTGTTTGAATCTTAGTGCACTGTAACGGTTCGGTTCTTTTCCAATTTTTTGGCTATTTAAGAACCCTGTTGTTCATAATATTTGTTCATAAAATTTGTTTTCTCTGGCTTGAAACCCTGGTTCAATGCTTGTTTGTTTATTGGTATCAGACCTTTTTCATTTTTGGTTTTATAATTAACGTTTAAATTCATATCGGATTACCTCTTTTTAAATCTAATTATTGGTTTCCAATTTCTGGATTTATAATCCTATTTTGTGCTTCTTTTTTATTCTGGTGGCTTTTCCTTTTCAGAATCTCTGGAGCGAAATGTTATTGGTTTTTTCAGTAACCTCCATGGTAGCAAAGTCTTCCATCTTTGCTATCTGTTCGTCATCTGAATTCAGGGAACATATCCTTTTATTCTATCTTCCTTTAACCCTGCAAGGGTTTCTGTTAATGCAATTCAAACAAACTATTGGAAATCCGGGGTTGGGGTTTGTTTCTTTTCCCTTTCCTTTATAGGAAGAGGAGGAAAAATGCCTTGTGTAGAATATGATGCCAGTGACAAGGACAGGGAGCCCTTTGTGGAAGTGGATCCCACTGGCAGGTATGGTCGCTATGAAGATGTGTTAGGTCATGGTGCCATGAAGACGGTATACCGAGCTTTTGATCATGAAGATGGTCTTGAGATTTCTTGGAACAAGGCATCTTTGCAAAATCTCGATGATGTTTCCATTGAGAGGATCTATTCAGAAGTCTATTTGTTGAAGTCTCTCAGGAATGAAAACATCATTATGCTATATAATTCCTGGTTGGATAGAAAAACAGGGCACCTGAATTTCATTACTGAGGTTTGCACCTCGGATACCCTGAGGCAATACTGCCAGAAGCACCGGCATGTCTCCATGAGGGTTGTGAAGAACTGGGCATGTCAGATACTAGATGGATTGCATTATCTTCATAGTCACATGCCCTGCATAATTCACAGAGATTTGAATTGCAGCAACATTTTCATGAATGGAAATACTGGCACTATTAATATTGGGGATCTGGGTCTTGCAGCTACCCTAGAAAATGATCACGTTGCACACACTATTATTGGCAAACCAGAATTCATGGCCCTAGAATTATATGAAGAGGATTACAATGAGCTTGTCGATGTTTATTCCTTTGGCATGTGCTTGTTGGAGATGGTTACTCTGGAGATCCCTTACAGTGAGTGCCGTAGCATTGCTCAAATTTATAAAAAGGTGAGTTTTGGTATAAGGCCTGCATCATTGGAAAAGGTTACCAATCAAGAAGTGAGGAAATTTATTGAAAAATGTCTGGCAGATACATCGGCAAGGCCTTCTACTGCAGAAATTCTGAAGGACCCATATCTCATAAGTACAATCGATTAGCTTGTACATATGCATGCTATACTGCCCAATTATTTTAAGATTGAGTTGGGGATTCCTGTCAGCATGTGTATGTATTTATGGTGGAAACATATGATGACAAATGCTAGGAAAATATATTTAGACATTAGACGATGTATCTGTGTGGGATTTTGATTATTCAAAATTAGGCAAGATTATTGGGATTTCTCTTTATTCTTGCAATGTGATATATTAAGATTAAAATAATTTTTGTGCAGAGTTCATTTGTGGATTTCGTTGGCCATTCACTTCAATTCATTTTCATGTGGAATTAGAGCATGATGTATTCTGTTTATGACATGGGCTGCTAAAAATTTGACGTTGTATTGAATTACTATATGTAACTTTCTGGAATTATTATGAATATGACCTGACTATGTCAGACTTTTTTTCTTCTGAAAAAAGAAAAAGAATTAGCAAAAACAACCAAGAAGCTTGCAGATTATAAAGACAGATTCATGTTGATTATGCAATTAATTGAAAGATGACCCCTTCATTTTGAGGCAACTGTAGTGGAAAATTACAGTTCATCAGATTTTTGTACTTGTAGCATCTTAATAAAAATGAGTCAGTAAAGCTGAATGACATCAAAAACCAAATCTCTTCTATTCATTTTGTTCATAGGTTTTTGAAGCCAAACAATTTTTTATTATCTTTTCGATAGTTGACATCCTTGCTTTATTTATATTTTATCTGCATAACTTGTACTTTTTATATATGCATCTCAAGATTTGTATCCTATTGAACTTTTTGCCGTTGATTTTGTTCTTATATCCATTAACAAAGCTAATAATGGAGGTTTTATATAAGAATGGGTTACTCCCAATTGACTTTATATTGGTGGAAATTTACTTCAGGAGGCTTTGTTAGTCTTGGTGGTTATCTGCCTCTTTTGTGCCAGCATCTGCCCCACTTGCAAGCACATGCTTTTGAGGCTATATAGTTTTATTTGTTTGTTGCCCTAATTAAGAGTATCCATAGATTCATAGCCATAGCGTAGTGGCATTATCAATAGATATATAATAGGAGTTCCTTAATTTTGGAAGCTCAAAGAGTGACTTTGGTAGATGGGGCAACTGTAGTAGTAGATTACAATTCATAATATTGTTGTACTTATACTGTCTTAGTGGGAACAAACCAGGAAAGCTTTATGGCATCAACAACCATATATATTTGATTGAATGTCTCCATTAAGAAGACAATAAAAAAGAAAATTTTATCAAGAAGAACCATATACCTTAGTAAGTTTAAAACTCTGTTGCAACATCCTCTTGACTACATCTAAGATCCATAAGACTCTGAAAACTGTAGAATGGAAATGTCAAATATTTGGGGTAGCCAGACTCACATTTACTATGATGATGTAGATGCGTAGATGCTACTGCAGAGAATCTCAAGACAATTAACAAATACAGGGATAAAAGAGGTTACCAAGCCTTTTTAGAAAACTGTCACTTAATATGACTGTTGAAAAAAAAATAGTGCCAACATTTTAAGGTCCAATAAACTAGAAGTTTGAAAGAAGTTAAACAGATAATAAAATAAAATGATAGCAAGGAAAGATGAAATGATAGATACCCATGTATTACGAAATTAGTTAACAGAGATAAGTCAAGGAAAACTTAATCTTTGTTAAGTGGATAGTTGGTATGCATATAATTTTTTTTTCTTGTGGGCGCTGGAAATCATTTTCCAACGCCTACAGGAAAAAAAATTGTATGCGTACCAAATATCCACTTACCAAATGTGTCTTCCTATTTGATACTACCTCTGTACTATCTATAGTCTTCCTTTTGACCATTGAGAAAAATCTGTCCCAATAGTCTTCCTTGTTATAGGCATTTAAAAAAAAATTCCCGTAGGCGCTGGAAATGATTTTCCAGCGCCTACGGGAAAAAAAATTTAAATGCCGATAACAAGGAAGACTATTGGGACAGATTTTTCTCAATGGTAAAAAGGAAGACTATAGATAGTACAGAGGTAGTATCAAATAGGAAGACACATTTGGTAAGTGGATATTTGCTATGCATTTAAATTGTTTTCCCTGTAGGCACTGGAAAATGATTTTCCTCAGCCTACAGGAAATTTTTTTTATATGTTTCTTGCTCAAGGATGTTGGTCCAAGAATTTAAATTTTTTATGTTTCTCATCCGATTTCTTATAAATCCAAAGAATCTGTACACAACCATCATAAATAAAGGGTGCTTAATTTTTTTCTAGCATTCAAAAATCTATTACTGTTGCTATTTAGATTGCTGAGATCTTTTGCAGTCAGAAATTCAAATCCCAGGGGTAAGATATGTATATGTAGTTACCACATTCCATGGACTCAGTCCACTTAGCATAAAAATTCAGTTTGTTTTATTTGATTTCTGATTGTGCAGAAGCAGAAGCAGGGCTTGTGTGGAGGTGGTATATCATATTTCTATAGTCTATCATTTCTATCTGCTTATTTTACATTAATGAGGCCTCCAAAAAAATACATGTTTTGTAAATCATATCCCTCGCTTCTTAGGCCTTGACATCTTCGGTAACATTTAGTGTGCTATAGTGTTTCTCGGCTTGGACAGCCAGTTAATTATTCTTTTTTTTCTAGGCTCTGGGTTTCGAGTCTGGACTTGGTCCTGGTAATGTCTGGATAGTGGGTTTGGTGGTATTGTTTGGATTGTGATTTTGTAGAGTTATGTCTTGATATTTTTTTTATATGTTTTCACAGTTAATAATATAATGTTGATGAAAATTACTGGAATCTTGTGTATTTATTTATTTAATAATTTAATTTTTAATTTGATTTTAAATTTAAATTTAAATTAAAATGCATTTTCGTCTAGGACTTTTCCTATCATTTGTTACAGCTTTTTTCTTTTGAAGATATGTGAAATGTTCATCTCTCTTCTAACAAAAGACACAAAATTCCCGAAGTTCTCATCAACCTCTCATATGTGTTTGATAACATGAATATATGTGTTAAAAAAAATGATATAATTTTAGTAGATCTATTTTTTAGGTCTATCTGTGGCCTTGTTTTAGTGCTCTGAGCACTGAAGGTTACAATTTTAGAGGTGGTTATTAGCCATGTGAGTTTGGAAGGTGTGAGTTGTTTCCTGACTTGAATTGGTGTCATAGGTTTGAAGTTTGTAATGAGTGCATTGTTAGTAATTTTGTAGTAGGTTGGTGCATGCTCCAGATTGATGGTAGCCAAAGCTGCAATTACCCAAAATCTGCATAAACAAAATGCTCTTCAACTTAAAACCCCAATTAGATCTCAGTCAGGGATTTCTCTTAACCTTGGAAATTTGTCCATTTCATAGCCTATGGTTATTAACCATAATAAAGTACCCACCTTGCACTTTATATTTCCAACTTTGGTTAAAAATTCAAAACCCAAATAATACAACTTTATAGGTGGAAGTTTTACCTTATCCAAACCTGTGGTTATAACCGTAGGTCGAGCCCCACTTTATGAAATGATCGAACAAATATTCACTATTGTATTAAACCTCAAAATATAACGGCCCATGATTTTTACCAACCATCATTCATCTTATACTTCGACCTTGATAATATTTATCAAAGGTATCAACATACCTTATGTTTGGGCCCAAAATTTTATTAACATACCTTCATACTATCCTCATCCACTTAGTACTCATATGTGATCACCCATCGCAAGCCAAAACATTAATATAAGCTTGGAGCCACACTTTAATATTTCAATTGATTTAAAATCTCATCTTGGGTTAAAACCTTAAACATCAACATAATAAGAATGTAGACTTTAGTTCTCTCATACTGCCAACTTGGTATTTTTGTGTTTCTTTTAGGAGAGATTTTAGATTCTAGCATTTTGACCTTAAAGGATAGATTTTCTTTTATTGTCACCGAACTAGCACTCCAATGTGTATTGTTCCTAATGTATCTATCAATCCTTTTGATCATTAATAACTTATATTATCTTATCTACTCTCCTTTCTTTCATGATAAAGCTAGCATTGCTCATAAACTCAAGATTTCCCTAATTAATCCACAACCCAACAATGCTTGGACTTCCCTGTTGATCTTCTCACTCTCTATGGAAGTGAATTTGTAGGGCACATTGTTTGGCAATCTTCAAAGCAATCATATCCTCAAAAGTTCATTTAAAATAACTTCTCTTCTAGGATTAGACTTCTTAAGAATGTAGAAGCAACCATTACCAATCTACGTCACAACATTGTTAAAGCCCTTACAAGCCTCTCCTTTAGAGCCTGGGCTTCTTCAAATTCTTATGTAACTTCTTGTTGAAGGTGATCATCATTCACCTCACAAAAATTTATTGTAACTACTCTTATCTAGGTTGCTTCCTTAGCATCCATCTTATAGCAAAGATGGTTCTCAACAGTAAGGGAATTTCATTAGAGGCATCTCTTCATTGTAATAGACCTCAAACTAGTATCCCTTTGTGTGCCATATTGTTGTTTGCTAGAATTATTTTCACCCTCATCATGATTCTAAAAATTAAATTCTCTCTACTAGATTTATCCTCACTCACATGTATGTTTTAATCTTATTTTTATCCAAATTGGTACAACCCTTCTACCATGAGAATAACACAATACAATTAACCTAAGTACTTTCACAAAGATCAATATTCTATGGATATGATGACAAGCATATTCCTCCCTTCAAGTCTGAGACCGCTACCACTCAGCCAACAGATGCTCCAGCATTAATAACTCAGACTCTTACAAGCCATTTTGGAATAGGTCATAATTCTAAATGTTAGGGTCATGTTTCAAATGCGTAGTTTATATTGATTCTAAATGATGGGATCATCTTTCAATTAATTTCATAATCAATAGGAATCTGTCTTTATAATCTGCAAGCTTCTTGGTTGTTTTTGCTAATTCTTTTTTTTTTTTTAGAAGAAAAAAAATCTGACATAGTCAGCTCATATTCATAATAATTCCATAAATTTACATACAGTAATTCAATACAATGTCAAATTTTTAGCAACCCATATCATAAATAGAATACATCATGCTCTAATTCCACACGAAATTGAATTGAAGTGAATGGCCAACGAAATCCACAAATGAACTCTGCACAAAAATTATTTTAATCTTAATCTATCACATTGCAAGAATAAAGAGAAATCCCGATAATCTTTCCTAATTTTGAATAATCAAAATCCCACAAATACATTCAAAATCCCACACAGATACATCGTCTAATGTATAAATATCTTTTCCTAGCATTTGTCATCATATGTTTCCACCATAAGTTCATACACATGCTGACAGGAACCCCCAACTCAATCTTAAAATAATTGGGCAGTACAGCATGCATATGTACTAGCTAATTGATTGTAATTATGAGAAATGGGTCCTTCAGAAGTTTTGCAGCAGAAGGCCTTGCCGATGTATCTGCCAGGCATTTTTCAATAAATTGCCTCACTTCTTGATTGGTAACCTTTTCCAATGCTGCAGGCCTTATACCAAAACTCACCTTCTTATAAATTTAAGCAACGCTACGACACTCATTGTAAGGGATCTCTAGAGTAACCATCTCCAGCAAGCACATGCCAAAGGAATAAACATCGACAAGCTCATTGTAATCCTCTTCATATAATTTTGGGACCATGAATTCTGGTGTGCCAATAATAGTGTGTGCAGCATGATCATTTTCCAGGGTAGCTGCAAGACCCAGATCCCCAATCTTAATAGTGCCAATATTTCCATTCACGAAAATGTTGTTGCAATTCAAATCTCTGTGAATTATGCAAGGCATATGACTATGCAGATAATGCAATCCATCCAGTATATGACATGGCCAATTCTTCACAACCTTCATGGAGACATGACGGTGCTTCTGGCGGTATTGCCTCAGGGTACCCGAGGTGCAAACCTCAGTAATGAAATTCACGTGCCCTGTTTTTCTATCCAACCAGGCATTATATAGCATAATGATGTTTTCATTCCTGAGAGACTTCAATAGACGGACTTCTGAATAGATCCTCTCAATGGAAACATCATCAAGATTTTGCAAAGATGCCTTGTTCCAAGCAACATCAAGACCATCTTCTTGATCAAAAGCTCAGTATACTGTCTTCATGGCACCACGATCCAACAAATCTTCACAGTGACCATACCTGCCAATGGGATCCACTTCCACAAAGGGCTCCCTGTCCTTGTCACTGGCATCATATTCTACACCAGGCATTTTTTCTTCTCTTCCTATAAAGGAAAGGGAAAAGAAACAAACCCCAACCCCGAATTTCCAACAGTTTGTTTGAATTACATTAACAGAAACCCTTGCCGGGTTAAAGGAAGATAGAAGAAAGGATATGTTCCCTGAATTCAGATGAAGAACAGATAGAAAAGACAAAATATTTTGCTACCATGGGGGTTACTGAAGAAACCAATAACATTTTCGCTCCAGAGATTCTGAAAAGGCAAAGCCACCAGAATAAAAAAGAAGCACAAAATAGGATTATAAATCCAGAAATTGGAAACCAATAATTAGATTTAAAAAGAGGTAATCCGATATGAATTTAAATGTTAATTTAGAAAACCAAAAACGAAAAAGGTCTGATACCAATAAAAAAACAAGCGTTGAAAGAGGGTTTCAGGCCAGATAAAACAAATTTTATGAACAAATATTATGAACAACAGGGTTCTTAAACAACCAAAAATTTGGAAAAGAACTGAACCGTTACAATGCACTAAGATTCAAACACAGCAATTACGCATAAAAAAACCCTCATAAAATCAAACCGGGTCTTGCAGAAAACATACTTGTTTTCTTGTCAAAGCAAAGATCGCACAACGATTATTCAAGAAAACTTTACAGAGAAACACCTCCCGAAATATAATTCATTGAAAAAGCAAAGAGCATTATTGAATATATCTACCCCTGGGCCGCCCATGAGTCGGTTTGGGTAACCAGTGAACCTCGGAGCTAATGCATGTCGCGGAGCTGCTTGGCGAATGACGGAGTCTCTTGAGGTTACCGGGAACTATTTGAATTTCAAATTAAAAAAAACACAACATTAATGTCGGGTAGGTGGCTGGGGGTCGTGGGGGTGGCGGGTGGGGGAGGAGCGGCGCGAGCTGGAGGAGTGGCAGAGGAGGCGCGAGGCGTGGGGTCTGGTAACGTTGGAGTTCTATCGTCGTTGTGTTGTCGTCGACTGCGGGGTCCACATCGAGCCGGAGGGAGGGGGGGGGTCGCCCGAGTTGGGCAATCGGGAGCTATCACATCAGCTCCCAATTCGTAGATCAAAAGGCTCCACCTTAAATAAAATCCCAGAATGTAATGGAAATCCTGGACTAAATCTACAACCTACATCGAGGTAGATGAAGAGTGTACACTTATTTAAAAGAAAGGTTGGAAAAGAGATCACATTATATCACATTGGTCACGGCTGTATCACATTTATATTGGTTACTTTTTTATTGCATGAATTTCGTACTCGTACTGCTCATATTGTGATGTACACAAATCCTTTTAATAACAACTATTAAGGGTGTTATTAGGTACAATCATTTGGATCTGGGACCACCGAATTATAAAAACCATGATCGATGGAGTGCCTACCACCATAATGTCTAGGAGTTGATTTCACAATATCCCTCCCTGGCTCCAAATATTGGATCCTGTGTAGTCTAAAAAGCACGTGTTTTCACCTAGAATCCGGCAATGATTTTTAGAAAATCCGGTAAAGATTTGCCCAGAAACTTGTTTACAGTGGTTAAAATTTAATATTTTGAGTGCACTAAGGGTTTTTGATAGTGTTGAATCCATTTCCAGCATAAAAAATGGATTCTAAACACTCCAAGCACATGATTTTTCCAATTTTAGTTAATTGGATTCCGACAATTTTTTGCCATCCAGGCTATTTCGTGTGCTCGGTAGATGACTTCATTGGATCCAGCCTGGTCCGAAGCGAAGTTTCCCAATGTCGAGTTGATATGAATGAAATACATGTTCTTGAAATAATGGAAAGTCATAACGCGTTATTA
Organism: Pinus albicaulis; assembly: GCA_034641835.2. Taxonomy (NCBI): domain Eukaryota; kingdom Viridiplantae; phylum Streptophyta; class Pinopsida; order Pinales; family Pinaceae; genus Pinus; species Pinus albicaulis. The sequence continues at coordinate 524,631,512 of CM076578.1, forward strand.
TAATTCCGAATATTTGTAATTCTGTAGTGTTTCCAATTCAAACTATAAATAAATGAAATTAAGGTTTTATGTAATCTTTCACTCCTTTGAGGAATGGAATTGACTGATCCTATGACTTGATAATCATGCCCCACCACCAATGTTACTCCAACTTTCCGGCTCAGGTTCGAGAGAGAGGTATGTTTTTTTCAACACGTATTCTCTTTCAGGTTTACTAAAAGTGACATGATTTGGTTGATCATTTGATTGTATGTGTCAGCTTAGTGTCTGAAAGTGACATGATTTGGTTGATCATTTGATTGTATGTGTCAGCTTAGTGTCTGAAAGTGACATGATTTGGTTGATCATTTTATTGTATGTGTCAGCGTAGTGTCTGGGAGTTGGAATTACTGTAGTTTAACTAAAATAATTTTTTGTTTTGAAAATGGAAATTTTTTTAAGGTTTTAAGAAAATTTGGTACTGATTTTGTAAATTTAGGTTATAGTTATTAAACTTCAATATTTTAGGTGTCTTAGAGGTTTTTGATGTGAGTAAAATAATTTTTTTGTTTGAAAATGGAAATTTTCGTAAAATTTTAAGAAAATTTGGCACTGATTTTTGTAAATCTAGATTATACTTATTAAACTTCAATATTTTGGGTGTCTTAGAGGTTTTTGATGTGAGTAAAATATTTTTTTTGTTTGAAAATGGAAATTTTCGTAAAATTTTAAGAAAATTTGGCACTGATTTTTGTAAATCTAGATTATACTTATTAAACTTCAATATTTTGGGTGTCTTAGAGTTTTTTGATGGTGCTGAATCCATTTTCACCATCAAAAAAACATGATTCAAAAACTGCGACTACAATATTTCTTAAAAAAATTTACCCAGATTCCGACCAATTTTAACTGTCCCTACAATTCCTCCCCTTCAGTGAATTACATCCCTGGCTCGAAAACAACAAAACAATTCTATGGGGTTTAGGTCGTACGGGATAGTGTATTTCCTAACTAATTAATCTATTTTTTCTGATTTTGTGATTTCTATTTGGAAAATTATTAAAACCCTTATAATTTAGCAATAAATGCAATCTAATTCACTAATTCAAAATCGTTTTAAGCCAAGGTAAGTATTAACTTTTTAATTTGAGTTTTGTGATTCATTTTTATCTAAATTTAAGAAAGCTATTAAAACGATTATAATTAAATAATAAATATAATATAATTTACTTATTCAGAATCAATTTTTCATTTTATTCTAAATTTATCTACATTTATATTTTATCTGAAATTAAATATTTTATTTTTGAAGAAAAAATACCTTACCTCATCACCTAGAACATGGAGAAGAGTTAACCTTAGTTGGATTATTGATCTCCTCTTTTCTTCTGCCATACTTGATGCACATGTTTTTCATTTTTCTTTTTTAATTTGAATTTATCTACATTTATATTTTATGAGAAATTAAATATTTTATTTTGGAAGAAAAAAGAACTTACCTAATCATCTAGAACATGGAGAAGAGTTAACCTTAGTTGGATTATTGATCTCCTCTTTTCTTCCGCCATACCTGATGCACGTGAGTTACCTCATTTCTTCTGACAAAATTAATTAACATCGAAACCCTATACATGCAGGCTTCTCTGATCACCTAAAGACTTGAGTCTTGGCACCGTGATGCAAGCAGATTGCGAGACTTCGCGCAGATGCAGAGCAGGGAGCTTTGGCTTGACTCAGACACAAACAACTCTAAACTCTAGACTCTCCCAATGCGAATGCCCAAGAATGAGCCTTAACCATCCTTATATAGGAAATGAGGGGGGACAAACATTCGATCGGTTCGTCGGATGAAAGACACGTGGAGGAGAATCATGGATTTCGGGTAAGACCGAAGTGACATCCGCACCGAGATTCGTCCATCCGACACCAACATGTGATATGTGTGTGGAGTACACTGTGGATGCCTTTTCTGTACAAGGCCCACGAGGAAACATCACTTATTAAATACACGGAGGTTGTTTTTTCAAACAGGTGAAAATCCCTCGAGAAAAGACCTGTCACTGTAGACCTGTGACTAGGTAGCAATACATCATGGATACTTTTGTTTTAGCAGAGCTCACTAGAACCACTTGTACTGGTTTCCGGCTGATCTAGAATAGTGATTCCAGGAAATCTGATTTTTGGATAATCATCATCCCATGCCTTGGTGTATATTCTTCGGACAATCATGGGTTTATTTAATATGATCTGGTGTTTAATTTTTGTTAGAACCAACCATTGATGTTGCATCTTTTTGTATGAGTCTAGAATAGGATTTACCAACTTATATTCTAACTGACTCATATCTTTGACTGTTTGGCAAGGACTATGAAAACATTCTCACCAACTGCTTTCTAAACAGTCATTACATTGTCTTTGGAAATAAGCTTCATAAAACTATGGATCCATCCCATAAGCACTTAGTCCATAGTCAAACCACCAATCCTCTATCCACGGACATGCATAATGGGATTGGTTTATCCAAGTAGGTCCAAATCTAAGCTTAGTACGATGTGTCTCACCCCGACCATATTTATTTAATAGATTCCACCAGAGCTGTTTATATCCTGCAAAATTGTACACAGTGTCAGGAAAAATCAAGTCAGGATTGTTACCTGGCCATGTCTGATATCTTCCTCCTATATATTCTCCTGGCCACCGTGTGCGGTTAATAGTATAGGAATTATAATAAACCTTTGTTCTGTCGCTTCCACCAGTACAAATGACAGACATATCACAGAAATCTTGTGAGAGGGATCTTTCGGCTTCATGTGAAGCTATCATGCTAGTAGAGTATACCATGTCATGTATCCATTTCCATTTCTTGATACATTTTGGAACAAGATGTAGGATATCGTATGTTTATCGCACCCATCAAGCATTTTCTGCTGCGGAGTTGCCACGTAGGTCTCCATTTTTCTTTACAAACTGCCCATGACTCATCATCAGATATGAATCTAAGTGTTTCTATCTGTTGGGCGTGATCCCACTCAGTTATAATGACCATTACATGTTCATCTTCTTCTATTTGATCACCAGGTTGTTCTTGATGCTGGATGAATTCTTCATTGAGAAAACTGCGTAGAATTATCAATTCCTTAATATGCCTCCTATTGCAAATGTTTGCAAACAAATATTGCTACCTTGAAAATTTTGGTATCTTCAGATTTTTGATAAATTTTATTAATTACTTTTGTTAAAGCTTCCATATTTGTCCTTATGTGAATTTATTTACCAAAATGAATAAATTTTTTTTCCAAGAAAATTCATGCGTATTTTAATTTTGTTCTATAGTGGAGTAGTTTCTTTCAGCTTTACTCCAAGTGCCTAATGCATACTGCACAACTGTTTCTTCATTCTTTTGACTCTTATCATTTGGCCTTCATTTAAGCACACCTCCCCATCCAAGATTACTGGCATCTGATTCAACAATCTTAAAATATCCATCTTCTGCAACATGAAGAATGGGGAGCTTCCTTACCTTGGCTTTGATTTGTCTAACTGCTTATGTATGGGCTTTGGTCCAAGGCTTCAGATTTTTCCTAAGTCTCTGGTTCAATAGAGACCTATCAATTGCACAGTTAGAATAGAAATTGCTTACATAGTTTAAGCAACCCAAAAATATTTGCAGCTGGGTCTTATCCAAAATGATATCCGGAAATTTATCTGCAAACTCAATGGCATGATTTTGTAAAGCAATTAATCCATTCTCTATAGTGTGCCCTAGAAACTTTATCTTAGTCTTACAGAGTTCCATCTTCTTCTTACTTAAGACTAAGCCGTTTCTTTTAACAAGCTTCATAAAAATCTTCAGATGTCTGAAATGATCTTGAAGATTTTTAGAGAATACTAGGAGATCATCAATGTATGCCAATAACCATTCTGCATAGGGTTTGAAAATAGAATCCATTACCTTCTGAAACTTATAAGGTGCATGCTTGAGTCCAAATGGCAAGAATTTCCACTCATAGTGGCCTGCTGGAATGCTGAATGCAGTTTTCCACTTATCTTTTTTTGCTATGGCCACTTGCCAGAAACCGGATTTGAGATCAAACTTCGAAAACACTTTGGCTCCTACTATCCTTCCCAACAGATCTCCTTTGTGTGGGATAGGATAAGTATCATCTGCAATAACAGAATTAAGAGGTTTATAGTTAATGACTAGTTTGGGTATTCCTCTTATCTGTTCACTTCTCTTATTGACGTAGAAGCCATAGCAGTTCCAGGGACTGCTTGACTCCTTGATCAGTTTTCTCTGCAACAACTGATCAATTTATTTTTCACAGAGCTCACGATATTCTTTACTCATTGGTATGGCTTTGGATTTGCAGGGTCTGCCCGTATAGCCTTCTTTATAGGGCAGCTCAATACTATGCTGCTTTCGATGCCATAATGCATTTGGTTCTTCTGAGCAGCATGTATCTTCAAACTTTTTCTGTAATTCAGAAATTTGTTTCTAAATTTCTGGTGAACTCAATTGTTCTTCAATTCTGATCAAGCTCTTGTGATCTTTGAGTTCAGCAAGACTGTCTTCTGCTTTTTTGAGCTCCTGCATAGCTTGCACCATAGTTGAGATTCGTGGTCTTGAGATATAAGGCAAATTGATTCTCTTTCCCTTTTTGTCTGAAGTGGGCATTGTGATGAAATACCCGGCCTTATTATCTTTTGATCTCCATGAACCATGTGGTTCAACAGCTGCAAGAAAAATTTTACCCAAAATACAATCAACTGGAATATCTGCAACTGCAAACTTCAGTTTTAAACAGTGAGAATCAAAACAGACCATTGCTTTTGGAATCTCATATTCTAGGACTTTATCTCCTAGTCCTATAACATTTCTGGATGCAGCAACCCAATATCTTGATGGGACAATCTTTTTTGAAAGGATGTTCACATCTGCGCCTGAATCAATTAATGCAACTACTTTGTAGGTAATTCCTTGCACACAAACATTGACTTGAACATGATGATGTTGATACTGGATTGCAAGGACTTGCATTTCTCTAAACCCAAACTCAGTATCAATTTTTCCTTCTGCAACTTCAACCATGGGTTTTTCAGGAACAGAATATGAAGGAGCACTATGAATAATAAAATTTGTATTTCTGCCTGAAACAGTAGGAGCTGTTTCTTGTTTTCCTTTTTCTAAATCTGAAAATTTTAGTTTGAGGGCAGAAATTTCACCTTTCAGCAAGTGTATCTCCCTACTCACCTCCCCCAAAGTGAGTGCACGAACTTTGCTATCTTGGTGTTGGCGGAGATAACTTCTGGTATTTTTTTCATAAGAAGCATCAAGAAAAATTGGCTTCTTGATAGATTTGGAACTGGAGGAAGAACTGGAAGAGGGCTGCATGAATGCATCAAGCAGTCTATTCTTTAGATCACCATCTTCCATGGCTCGGATGTGTGAAAATATCTTCATATCATCTTCAGTAGTCTGAGCCATAAGAACTTTAACTTTTCCTGAAAATTCTTCAGCAAGTTGGTCATCAGATGAAAAACCCAAATCTGAGGGAGAACACTGACATTTGCAATTTTCAGAATCAGAGCATTCACAATAAGCATTAACTTGCTCTATATCAGATTCTGAGGAAGAATAATCAGAACTAGACACAGAAGAAGACTGTGCTTGGGCTTGCTGTAACATCAGTGTGTGACAATCTTCTATTTTATGGAAAAGAGAACCACATCTGTTACAGGTGACTTTAGTTTTGACTTGTCTTTTACCTTTGTATTTTTGTTGAGTTTTCTTACCCAACCCTTTTCATGACTCTTGTGCATCAGGACACATATGAGATGTATATCCTGTTTTTCCACAGATCCAACAAGTCTGTTCTTGCATCCTCTTCATCTTTTCACTTCGAGGATGAATATCATGTGGTTCATAGTAATGAGTCTTAGGGGTATATTTGGAATATCCCCTTCGAGCAGGCTTCTGGTATGGCTTTCTATGTGGCTTGGAGCATTTGAGCTCAGAGATCTTCTTGGTAGACAGGTGATAAGAATAAGGCGGACTTCTTTTGTAAGTCTTTTTGGCATTTTTCTTTGACTTTCTTTTCTTTACCAAAGGATCATCAACTGTGATGCCATACTTACTGCAAAAGGACTTAGTACCAAGTAATCCATTTAATTTATCAATAGATTTATTGATCTTGGAACTGGTACAGAGAGTAATTAATACTCTGGTTATGATACTATACATCTGACCCCATAGATAGGCTTCCAATGGTAACTGGAAGGCTTCTTGCAACTTCAGAATATCAACCAGCTTTGAGGGCAAGGCTGCAAGATAAACCTTTTTCCAAAGCAGGTTTTTGGGATATTTTACCATGAATATTCTTTGGATCTAGTCTCTGTGAAAATCTTCATACTGGTTTATATTTCTGCATTTCAGATTCATAAGTATCATTTCATTCTGTTCTGAAATGTTTGGATCATCACCACAGAATGTCTGCTGGATCAATGTTGTAAGAGCACCGATCATATTATTGATGGGTCTACCATTCTCGTGAAATTTTATGTCTCCATTATCATCTTTTAGCACTTCTTGTTCCATTTTTTCAATAAGTGCTGGAGAAGACTCTAGCTCCCACCATCTTGCTAGAGTTCCTGTGAAACAAGGAATTAGTGTCTTACATGCCTCTACCTTTGTTTTCCCATCGATACACATCAACTTATACTCTGTGAGCATACGATCTAACATTTGTCTTATCTGGACAGAAGTTAAGTTGTCTATGTTCCATTCTTTATGACTTTGGTCCCAAAAGGTTTCTCTGGGAACGATCTTACCAAGGCCATTTAGATCTGGAGGAGAATACCTAGTATACTGGGCTTCAAGGGGCTCATATAGAGGTAAGACTTGATCTTCAGATTCAGACTCATGGAACAATGAGGCAATGGTGACTTTAAACTTTGGAGACTTTGGAGCAGACTCTTTAGGGAAGAGGGTGGGAAATCTATCTACAGGTTTCTGGATTTGTACAGCTTTCCCTTTGTGAAGAAATCCTGAAGGAACTGGTTTGTCTGATTTCTTTTCATCAATCTTCTAAAATTTATCACACAAGTTTGTGACAAGCTGGCGAGTAGAAATAGATTGTTCTATGATACAATTTTCTACTTCATCAAATTTCTTCAATGACTGTATTGAAAAATCTTTAGAAACAGAACAATTATACTGTACAGAATTTAATGCACTATTTACAGAATTCAAAGACACTTGAATTTGATCCATCTGATCTTTCACAACTGAAGCTTTTAACACATTCTTTTCTAATCCTGTGATGGTAGTATTAGTCCAGTTTATTTTCTCACTTACTGTCTGGACTCTCCTTTCAATTCCCAAAATATTTTCATTCTGTACTATGGGGTATGCATTGGCTGTGTTCTGCCCTTCGCCAAGGACAATTCCTTTGAAAGGAGGATAACTGGTAGAAGTTTCTACCTTACTTCCATATATGGCTGTCCAGGAATGAGAAGAGGAAGATGCAGAGTCAGTCATCAAAACCATTGCTGACTCTTTAGCCTTTTTCCATGAATAGAAAGAAATCCAAGTATTTATTTCTTCCATAAGTTGTTTCCATTCAAAGGCTAAAGTCTTCTTCTCTTGTGGAGAATGTGTGGCAGCAAACTCATCAGCTTCTGGGTGAGTAAACAAATCCCAATTTATCATCTGATTCATCCATTGAGTAGGGATCTTATGTTTCTCACAACCATCCATTAATGTATAGAACTTTTGTATCTCGGGAATAGAGGGTTTCTTTACATCCTCAGACAGATCTTTGAATCTGCATTCAGGGATCAAAATGTCTTTCTTGACTATAATATCCAAGGCTATGTTTATCTTTAGGAGACTGCATGTTCATGAACATCTCTGTTAATCTAGGATCTTCATCTTGCAGAGTAGGAACAAGATGCATCATAAGAACATGGTCATATTCATGGGGGAAAGGAATATCAGAACATTTTGGATTTGGATAGGGAGCTATAGAAGTAGACGGAGGGGCTTCACCTGTTCTAGAATTATTGTTCTGATGTCTGATAACCCATTCAGCAAGATGCTTTAGATTCACTGACTGATGGCACTGTGGAAAGTCAACTTTGAGAGGCTGGAAATTTACAAGCTAGGCTAATTCAAATAAAGCAGAATGTTGACAAGAAGTATTTACAAGACTAGAGCAACCAGAATCAAAAAGCTCTGGATATATATATAGAGGAGACTTTTTACATTCTTGTTCAATCCTTCGTCTGTTTGTGGTTGACCTTCTGGGAAATGACAAGACTACAGAGGATTGATTCTCAAAAATATTAGCAGAAGTAATATTCTTAGCAGAGATGGGCTTAGGGTTTACCACGACCCAATGTTCAGGAAAGGTGAGATCTTCCCATTTAATGGCTCGATGCTCAACTTTCTGGTTCTTGGGGTCAGTCATGACTACGACACTTGTTTTAGAGTTTCTGCTGGGAGCATGGAGGACTGCTGGAGACAATGTGCTGGTGTGACGGAAACAACCTCTAAATTGTATGGCGATATTCTGTCTTTTTCTTCTCATATCAAATCCACTTATTTGGATTTGCAACTGAAGAATATTAGCCAATGTTTCATCAAAAACTGATACAGAGAAGTTGGGGTAACAGTCAAACCAGACTGGACCATTAGATAAAGGGGCAACAATTCCTCCAATTAAGGAATCAGTATATTTATTATGTGTTAGGTCTCTGATTGTTGCTAACACATATGTACAAGACCTCAAGGAGTTAGGGCTTGGATTCCTATTCTTAGGCAACCAAGATGTAAGAATTTGGTTCCTAGCTTCTGAGCTTCTGCTTGAAGTTTCTTGGGATCAAGAAGAGGGATAGATTGTACACAGTCAGAATTTTCTTCAATAGAGCTTATGGATTCTTTGATAGTAATTTGAGTGGCAGCTTTGAGATGCCACACTGCTAGATCTGCATAAACTTCTGATGCAGCTATCTTTGGAAGAGCCCACCAAGCTTGAGGCTCTACTTCTTCATATAACAATTCTGACTCATTTATTACTCTACTACTAAAACAGAAGATTGTCACACACTGATGCTACAGCAAGACCAAGCACAATCTTCTTCTGTGTCTAGTTCTGATTATTCTTCCTCAGAATCTGATATAGAGCAAGTTAATGCTTATTGTGAATGTTCTGATTCTGACAATTGCAAATGTCAGTGTTCTTCCTCAGATTCGGGTTTTTCATCTAATGACCAACTTGCTGAAGAATTTTCAGGAAAAGTTAAAGTTCTTATGGCTCAGACTACTGAAGATGATATGAAGATATTTTCACACATCCGAGCCATGGAAGATGGTGATCTAAAGAATAGACTGCTTGATGCATTCATTCAGCCCTCTTCCAGTTATTCCTCCAGTTCCAAATCTATCAAGAAGCCACTTTTTCTTGATGCTTCTTATGAACAAAATACCAGAAGTTATCTCCACCAACACCAAGATAGCAAAGTTCGTGCACTCACTTTGGGGGAGGTGAGTAGGGAGATACACTTGCTGAAAGGTGAAATTTCTGCCCTCAAACTAAAGTTTTCAAATTTAGAAAAAGGCAAACAAGAAACAACTCCTACTATTTCAGGCAGAAATACAAATTTTATTATTCATAGTGCTCCTTCATATTCTGTTCCTGAAAAACCCAAGGTTGAAGTTGCAGAAGGAAAAATTGATACTGAGTTTGGGTTTAGAGAAATGCAAGTCCTTGCAATCCAGTATCAGCATCATCATGTTCATGTCAATGTTTATGTGCAAGGAATTACCTACAAAGTTGTTGCATTAATTGATTCAGGCGTAGATGTGAACATCCTTTCAAAAAAGATTGTCCCATCAATATATTGGGTTGCTGCATCCAGAAATTTTATAGGACTAGGAGATAAAGTCCTAGAATATGAGATTCCAAAAGCAATGGTCTGTTTGGATTCTCACTGTTTAAAAATGAAGTTTGCAGTTGCAGATATTCCAGTTGATTGTATTTTGGGTAACATTTTATTGCAGCTGTTGAACCACATGGTTCATGGAGATCAAAAGATAATAAGGTCGGGTATTTCATCACAATGCCCACTTCAGACAAAAAGGGAAAGAGAATCAATTTTCCTTATATCTCAAGACCAAGAATCTCAACTATGGTGCAATCTATGCAGGAGCTCAAAAAAGCAGAAGACAGTCTTGCTGAACTCAAAGATCACAAGAGCTTGATCAGAATTGAAGAAAAATTGAGTTCACCAGAAATTTAGAAACATATTTCTGAATTACAGAAAAAGTTTGAAGATACATGCTGCTCAGAAGAACCAAATGCATTCTGGCATCGAAAGCAGCATAGTATTGAGCTGCCCTATAAAGAAGGCTATACGGGCAGACCCTGCAAATCCAGAGCCATACCAATGAGTAAAGAATATCGTGAGCTCTGTGAAAAAGAAATTGATTAGTTGTTGCTGAGAAAACTGATCAGAGAGTCAAGAAGTCCCTGGAACTGCTATAGCTTCTACGTCAATAAGAGAAGTGAACAGATAAGAGGAATACCCAGACTAGTCATTAACTATAAACCTCTTAATTATGTTATTGCAGATGATACTTATCCTATCCCACACAAAGGAGATCTCTTGGGAAGGATAGCAGGAGCCAAAGTGTTTTCGAAGTTTGATCTCAAATCTGGTTTCTGGCAAGTGGCCATATCAAAAAAAGATAAGTGGAAAACTGCATTCAGCATTCCAGCAGGCCACTATGAGTGGAATGTCATGCCATTTGGACTCAAGCATGCACCTTCTAAGTTTCAGAAGGTAATGGATTCTATTTTCAAACCCTATGCAGAATGGTTATTGGCATACATTGATGATATCCTAGTATTCTCTAAAAATCTTCAAGATCATTTCAGACATCTGAAGATTTTTATGAAGCTTGTTAAAAGAAACGGCTTAGTCTTAAGTAAGAAGAAGATGGAACTCTGTAAGACTAAGATAAAGTTTCTAGGGCACACTATAGAGAATGGATTAATTGCTTTACATTATCATGCCATTGAGTTTGCAGATAAATTTCGGGATATCATTATGGATAAGACCCAGCTGCAAAGATTTTTGGGTTGCTTAAACTATGTAAGCAATTTCTATTCTAACTGTGCAATTGATAGGTCTCTATTAAGCCAGAGACTTAGGAAAAATCTGAAGCCTTGGACCAAAGCCCATACAGAAGCAGTTAGACAGATCAAAGCCAAGGTAAGGAAGCTCCCCATTCTTCATGTTGCAGAAGATGGATATTTTAAGATTGTTGAATCAGATGCCAGTAATCTTGGATGGGGAGGTGTGCTTAAACAAAGGCAAAATGATAAGAGTCAAAAGAATGAAGGAAGAAACAGTTGTGCAGTATGCATCAGGCACCTGGAGTAAAGCTGAAAGAAACTACTCCACTATAGAACAAGAGGTAAAATCTACATGGAACTGTGTGAGTAAATTTTCTATTCATTTGGTAAATAAATTCTTTTTGCTAAGGACAGATGCTCAGGCTTTAGCAAAAGTAATTAATAAAGTTATCAAAAATCCTAAAGATGCAAAATTTGCAAGGTGGCAAGCACTGTTTGCAAAATTTGACTTTGCAATAGAGCATATTAAGGGAATTGATAATTCATTGCCAGATTTTCTCAGCAGAGAATTCATCCAGCATCAAGAACAACCCGGTGATCAAATAGAAGAAGATGAACATGTAATGGTCATCATAACTGAGTGGGATCATGCCCAACAGATAGAAACACTCAGATCCATATCTGATGATGATTCATGGGAAGTTTATAAAGAAAAATGGATACCTACGTGGCAAGTCCGCAACACTAAAATACTTGATGCAGATTTACAAAAACATACTGATATCCTACATCTTGTACCAGAAAGGAGAGTATATCCAAAAGGAAATCGATGGATACATGACATGGTATACTCTACTAGCATGATAGCTTCACATGAAGCCGAAAGATCCCTCTCACAAGATTTCTGTGATCTGTTTGTCATTTGTACTGGTGGCAGCGACAGAACAAAGGTTTATTATAAATCCTATACTATTAACCGCACACGGTGGCAAGGAGAATATACAGGAGGAAGATATCAGACATGGCCAGATAACAATCCTGACTTGATTTTTCCTGACACTGTGTACAATTTTGCAGGATATAAACAACTCTGGTGGAATCTATTAAATAAAGATGGTCGGGGTGAGACACATCATACTAAGCTTAGATTTGGACCTACTTGGATAAATCAATCCCATTATGCATGTCCGTGGACAGAGGATTGGTAGTTTGACTATGGACTAAGTGCTTATGGGATGGATCCATAGTTTTATGAAGCTTATTTCCAAAGACAATGTAATGACTGTTTAGAAAGCAGTTGGGGAGAATGTTTTCATAGTCCTTGCCAAACAGTCAAAGATATGAGTCAGTTAGAATATAAGTTGGTAAATCCTATTCTGGACTCATACAAAAAGATGCAACACCAATGGTTGGTTCTAACAAAAATTAAACACCAGATCTTATTAAATAAACCCATGATTGTCTGAAGAATATACACCAAGGCATCGGATGATGATTATCCAAAAATCAGATTTCCTGGAATCACTATTCTAGATCAGCCAGAAACTAGTACAAGCGGTTCTAGTGGGCTCCGCTAAAACAAAAGTATCCATGATGTATTGATACCTAGTCACAGGTCTACAGTGACAGGTCTTTTCTCGAGGGCTTTTCACCTGTTTGAAAAAGCATCCTTCGTGTATTTAATAAGTGATTTTTCCTCGTGGGCCTTGTACAGAAAAGGCATCCACAGTGTACTCCACACACATATCACATGTTGGTGTCGGATGGACGAATCTCGGTGCGGATGTCACTTCGGTGTTACCCGAAAGCCATGATTCTCCTTCACGTGTCTTTCATCCGACGAACCGATCGAATGTTTGTCCCCCCTCATTTCCTATATAAGGAGGGTTAAGGCTCATTCTTGGGCATTCGCATTCGGAGAGTCTAGAGTTTAGATTTGTTTGTGTCTGAGTCGAGCCGAAGCTCCCTGCTCTGCATTTGTGCGAAGTCTCGCGATCTGCTTGCATCACGGTGCCAAGAATCAAGTCATTAGGTGATCAGAGAAGCCTGCGTGTTTATGTGCTCAGCATAGGCAAGAACCTAAAGTGGCCTGATCATAGATTGAGTCTGTATATTGTGTGTTGTGTCAATTTAGAACTCTGAGACAGAGTCTGTAAGTTGGCCAGAAAGCCTCTAGTAGTGCTCGCTCATTATTGAGTAGCATAAGTCTGGTAAATGCCACTACAGTCAATCTCTGGTAAGAGATCTGAGTCCTGTAAAGAGCTTTGATGTAATTTCGTCTTTGAAATCAATAAAGAGAGAAATTTTTCATTCCGCATTTAAGAACTGTAACTCTGAGCTTTATGAATTTCTGTCAAGACACTGTTTGTTACTCTTTAATTCTTGAAAGTTCGCCATAAGTTCGCCAAAGGTTCGCGAAATCACCGAGGGACACGGAGTATGCTAGGAAAAGGCGAGGGAAGCCGCAGATAGAGCTGAAAGAAGTGTGAACGTGATAGTAGGTTCGTGTATGGGTTCACAGTTGGGTTCACATAAAGAAATTTAAAGAGTCTGACAAAGGAGAAACTTGACAAGGCCAACCTGTCTATTAGGCAGTTTGCAGTGCAAACCTGTGTGAGAGGTCCCTGCAGTAAAATTGGTATCAGAGCCAGTGCAGTTTGTCAACTGGTTCGAGATTTAAGGTCAGTTCTTAAATATATCTCTCTCTTTATTTCTAAAATATAAGATATGGACTCATTCAGAAAATCTGTCTCCTTTAGATAATTAGAGGAAAAAGAAAATGATAATGCTGAACAAAATTCTCTAAGACATATGTTTGTTAAGAGTAGTAGTAGAGTAATAAATGAGTCAAAATTTTTATATGAAGAAGTAGAGCCTCAAGCTCGGTGGGTTCTTCCAAAGATAGCTGCATCAGAAGTTTATGCAGATCTAGCAGTGTGGCATCTCAAAGCTGCCACTCGGATTACTATCAAAGAATCCATAAGCTCTATTGAAGAAAATTATGACTGTGTACAATCTATCCCTTTTCTTGATCCCAAGAAACTTCAAGCAGAAGCTCAGAAGCTAGGAACCAAATTCTTACATCTTGGTTGCCTAAGAATAGGAATCCAAGCCCTAACCCATCAGGGTCTTGACACATATGTGTTAGCAACAATCAGAGACCTAACACATAATAAATATATTGATTCCTTAATTGGAGGAATTGTTGCCCCTTTATCTAATGGTCCAGTCTGGTTTCACTGTTACCCCAACTTCTCTGTATCAGTTTTTGATGAAACATTGGCCGATATTCTTCAGTTTCAATTCCAAACAAGTGGATTTGATATGAGAAGAAAAAGACAGAATATCGCCATACAATTTAGAGGTTGTTTCCGTCACACCAGCACATTGTCTCCAGCAGTCCTCCATGCTCCCAGCAGAGACTCTAAAACAAGTTTCGTAGTCATGACCAACCCTGAGAACCAGAAAGTTGAGCATCAAGACATTAAATGGGAATATCTCACCTTTCTTGAACATTGGGTCGTGGCAAACCCTAAGCCCATCTCTGCTAAGAATATTACTTCTGCTAATATTGTTGAGAATCAATCCTCTGCAGTCTTGTCATTTCCCAGAAGGTCAACCATAGACAGATGAAGGATTGAACAAGAATGTAAAAAGTCTCCTCTGTATATATATCCAGAGCTTTCTGATTCTGGTTGGTCTAGTCTTGTAAATACTTCTTGTCAACATTCTGCTTTATTTGAATTAGCCCAGCTTGTAAATTTCCAGCCTCTCAAAGTTGATTGTCCACAGTGCCATCAGTCAGTGAATCTAAAGCATCTTGCTAAATGGGTTATCAGACATCAGAACCATAATTCTAGAATAGGTGAAGCCCCTTCATCTACTTCTATAGCTCCCTATCCAAATCCAAAATGTTCTGATATTCCTTTCCCCCATGAAGATGACCATGTTCTTATGATGCATCTTGTTCCTACTCTACAAGATGAAGATCCTAGATTAACAGAGATGTTCATGAACATGCAGTCTCCTAAAGATAAACATGGCCTTGGATATTATAGTCAAAAAGACATTTGGATCCCTGAATGCAGATTCAAAGATCTGTCTGAGGATGTAAATAAACCCTCCATTCCCGAGATACAAAAGTTCTATACATTAATGGATGGTTGTGAGAATCATAAGATCCCTGCTCAATGGATGAAGCAGATGATAAATTGGGATTTTTTTACTCACCCAGAATCTGATGAGTTTGCTGGCACACACTCTCCACAAGAGAAGAAGACTTTAGCCTCTGAATGGAAACAGTTTATGGAAGAAATAAATACTTGGATTTCTTTCTATTCATGGAAAAAGGCTAAAGAGTCAGCAATGGTTTTGATGACTGACTCTGCATCTTCCTCTTCTCATTCTTGGACAGCCATAGATGGAAGTAAGGTGGAAACTTCTACTAGTTATCCTCCTTTCAAAGGAATTGTCCTTGGCGAAGGGGAGAACACAGCCAATGCATACCCCATAGTACAGAAAAAAAAATCTTTTGGGAATTGAAAGGAGAGTCCAGATAGTAAGTGAGCGAATAAACTGGACTAATATTGCCATCATAGGATTAGAAAATAATGTGGCAAAAGCTTCAGTTGTGAAAGATCAGATGGATCAAATTCAAGTGTCTTTGAATTCTATAAATAGTGCATTAAATTCTGTACAGTATAATTGTTCTGTTTCTAAATATTTTTCAATACAGTCATTGAAGAAAGTTGATGAAGTAGAAAACTGTATCATAGAACAATCTATTTCTACTCGCCATCTTGTTACAAACTTGTCTGATAAAGTTCAGAAGATTGATGAAAAGAAATCAGACAAACCAGTTCCTTCAGGATTTCTTCACAAAGGGAAAGCTGTACAAATCCAGAAACCTGTAGATAAATTTCCTAGCCTCTTCCCTAAAGAGTCTGCTCCAAAGTCTCCAAAGTTTAAAGTCACCATTGCCTCATTGTTCCATGAGTCTGAATCTGAAGATCAATTATTACCTGTATATGAGCCCCTTGAAGCCCAGTATACTAGGTATTATCCTCCAGATCTAAATGGCCTTGGTAAGATCGTTCCCAGAGAAACCTTTTGGGTCCAAAGTCATAAAGAATGGAACATAGACAACTTAAATTCTGCCCAGATAAGACAAATGTTAGATCATATGCTCACAGAGTATAAGTTGATGTGTATCGATGGGAAAACAGAGGTAGAGGCATGTAAGACACTAATTCCTTGTTTCACAGGAACTCTAGCAAGATGGTGGGAGCTAGAGTCTTCTCCAACACTTATTGAAAAAATGGAACAAGAAGTGCTAAAAGATGAGAATGGAGACATAAATTTTCATGAGGATGCTAGACCCATCAATAATATGATCGGTGCTCTTACAACATTGATCCAACAGAAATTCTGTGGTGATGATCCAAACATTTCAGATCAGAATGAAATGATACTTATGAATCTAAAATGCAGAAATATAAACCAGTATGCAGATTTTCACAGAGACTGGATCCAAAGAATCTTCATGGTAAAAGATCCTAAAAACCTGCTCTGGAAACAGGTTTATCTTGCAGCATTTCCCTCAAAGCTGGTTGATATTCTAAAGTTGCAAGAAGCCTTCCAGTTACCATTGGAAGCCTATCTATGTTTGTCTTTTTCTAAATCTGAAACTTTTAGTTTGAGGGCAGAAATTTCACCTTTCAGAAAGTGTATCTCCCTACTCACCTCCCCCAAAGTGAGTGCACGAACTTTGCTATCTTGGTGTTGGCAGAGATAACTTCTAGTATTTTGTTCATAAGAAGCATCAAGAAAAAGTGGCTTCTTGATAGATTTGGAACTGGAGGAAGAACTAGAAGAGGGCTGCATGAATGCATCAAGCAGTCTATTCTTTAGATCACCATCTTCCATGGCTCGGATGTGTGAAAATATCTTCATATCATCTTCAGTAGTCTGAGCCATAAGAACTTTAACTTTTCCTGAAAATTCTTCAGCAAGTTGGTCATCAGATGAAAAACCCGAATCTGAGGAAGAACACTGACATTTGCAATTTTCAGAATCAGAACATTCACAATAAGTATTAACTTGCTCTATATCAGATTCTGAGGAAGAATAATCAAAACTAGACACAGAAGAAGACTGTGCTTGGGCTTGCTGTAGCATCAGTGTGTGACAATTTTCTATTTTATGGAAAAGAGAACCACATCTGTTATAGGTGACTTCAGTTTTGACTTGTCTTTTACCTTTTTATTTTTGTTGAGTTTTCTTACCCAACCCTTTTCGTGACTCTTGTGCATCAGGACACATATGAGATGTATGTCCTGTTTTGCCACAGATCCAACAAGTCTGTTCTTGCATCCTCTTCATCTTTTCACTTCGAGGATGAATATCATGTGGTTCATAGTAATGAGTCTTAGGGGTATATTTGGAATATCCCCTTCGAGCAGGCTTCTAGTATGGCTTCTGTGTGGCTTGAAGCGTTTGAGCTCAGAGATCTTCTTGGTAGACAGGTGATAAGAATAAGGCGGACTTCTTTTGTAAGTCTTTTTGGATTTTTTATTTGACTTTCTTTTCTTTACCAAAGGATCATCAACTTTGATGCCATACTTACTGCAAAAGGACTTAGTACCAGGTAATCTATTTAATTTATCAATAGATTTATTGATCTTGGAACTCGTACAGAGAGTAATTAATACTCTGGTTATGATACTATACATCCGACCCCATAGATAGGCTTCCAATGGTAACTGGAAGGCTTCTTGCAACTTCAGAATATCAACCAGCTTTGAGGGCAAGGCTGCAAGATAAACCTGTTTCCAGAGCAGGTTTTTGGGATCTTTTACCATGAAGATTCTTTGGATCCAGTCTCTGTGAAAATCTTCATACTGGTTTATATTTCTGCATTTCAGATTCATAAGTATCATTTCATTTTGATCTGAAATGTTTGGATGATCACCACAGAATGTCTGCTGGATCAATGTTGTAAGAGCACCGATCATATTATTGATGGGTCTACCATCCTCATGAAACTTTATGTCTCCATTCTCATCTTTTAGCACTTCTTGTTCCATTTTTTCAATAAGTGCTGGAGAAGACTCTAGCTCCCACCATCTTGCTAGAGTTCCTGTGAAACAAGGAATTAGTGTCTTACATGCCTCTACCTTTGTTTTCCCATCGATACACATCAACTTATACTCTGTGAGCATACGATCTAACATTTGTCTTATCTGGGCAGAAGTTAAGTTGTCTATGTTCCATTCTTTATGACTTTGGTCCCAAAAGGTTTCTCTGGGAACGATCTTACCAAGGTCATTTAGATCTGGAGTAGAATACCTAGTATACTGGGCTTCAAGGGGCTCATATAGAGGTAAGACTTGATCTTCAGATTCAGACTCATGGAACAATGAGGCAATGGTGACTTTAAACTTTGGAGACTTTGGAGCAGAATATTTAGGGAAGAGGTTGGGAAATCTATCTACAGGTTTCTGGATTTGTACAGCTTTCCCTTTGTGAAGAAATCCTAAAGGAACTGGTTTGTCTGATTTCTTTTCATCAATCTTTTGAACTTTATCAGACAAGTTTGTAACAAGCTGGCGAGTAGAAATAGATTGTTCTATGATACAGTTTTCTACTTCATCAACTTTCTTCAATGATTGTATTGAAAAATCTTTAGAAACAGAACAATTATACTGTACAAAATTTAATGCACTATTTACAGAATTCAAAGACACTTGAATTTGATCCATCTGATCTTTCACAACTGAAGCTTTTGCAACATTATTTTCTAATCCTTTGATGGCAGTATTAGTCCATTTTATTTGCTCACTTACTGTTTGGACTCTCCTTTCAATTCCCAAAAGATTTTTTTTTCTGTACTATGGGGTATGCATTGGCTGTGTTCTGCCCTTCACCAAGGACAATTCCTTTGAAAGGAGGATAACTGGTAGAATTTTCTACCTTACTTCCATCTATGGCTGTCCAGGAATGAGAAGAGGAAGATGCAGAGTCAGTCATCAAAACCATTGCTGACTCTTTAGCCTTTTTCCATGAATAGAAAGAAATCCAAGTATTTCTTTCTTCCATAAACGTATTCCATTCAGAGGCTAAAGTCTTCTTCTCTTGGGGAGAATGTGTGCCAGCAAACTCATCAGCTTCTGGGTGAGTAAACAAATCCCAATTTATCATCTGCTTCATCCATTGAGCAGGGATCTTATGTTTCTCACAACCATCCATTAATGTATAGAACTTTTGTATCTCGGGAATGGAGGGTTTCTTTACATCCTCAGACAGATCTTTGAATCTACATTCAGGAATCAAAATGTCTTTCTAACTATAATATCCAAGGCCATGTTTATCTCTAGGAGACTGCATGTTCATGAACATCTCTGTTAATCTAGGATCTTCATCTTGCAGAGTAGGAACAAGATGCATCATAAGAACATGGTCATCTTCATGGGGGAAAGGAATATCAGAACATTTTGGATTTGGATAGGGAGCTATAGAAGTAGACGGAGGGGCTTCACCTGTTCTAGAATTATGGTTCTGATGTCTGATAACCCATTCAACAAGATGCTTTAGATTCACTGACTAATGGCACTGTGGACAGTCAACTTTGAGAGGCTGGAAATTTACAAGCTAGGCTAATTCAAATAAAGCAGAATGTTGACAAGAAGTATTTACAAGACTAGAGCAACCAGAATCAGAAAGCTCTGGATATATATATAGAGGAGACTTTTTACATTCTTGTTCAATCCTTCGTCTGTCTATGGTTGACCTTCTGGGAAATGACAAGACTGCAGAGGATTGATTCTCAACAATATTAGCAAAAGTAATATTCTTAGCAGAGATGGGCTTAGGGTTTGCCACGACCCAATGTTCAGGAAAGGTGATATCTTCCCATTTAATGGCTTGATGCTCAACTTTCTGGTTCTTAGGGTCGGTCATGACTACGACACTTGTTTTAGAGTCTCTGCTGGGAGGATGGAGGACTGCTGGAGACAATGTGCTGGTGTGACGGAAAAAACCTCTAAATTGTATGGCGATATTCTGTATTTTTCTTCTCATATCAAATCCACTTGTTTGGAATTGTAACTGAAGAATATCGGCCAATGTTTCATCAAAAAATGATACAGAGAAGTTGGGGTAACAATGAAACCAGACTGGACCATTAGATAAAGGAGCAACAATTCCTCCAATTAAGGAATCAGTATATTTATTATGTGTTAGGTCTCTGATTGTTGCTAACACATATGTGTCAAGACCCTGATGGGTTAGGGCTTGGATTCCTATTCTTAGGCAACCAAGATGTAAGAATTTGGTTCCTAGCTTCTAAGCTTCTGCTTGAAGTTTCTTGGGATCAAGAAGAGGGATAGATTTTACACAGTCAGAATTTTCTTCAATAGAGCTTATGGATTCTTTGATAGTAATTTGAGTGGCAGCTTTGAGATGCCACACTGCTAGATATGCATAAACTTCTGATGCAACGATCTTTGGAAGAACCCACCGAGCTTGAGGCTCTACTTCTTCATATAACAATTCTGACTCATTTATTACTCTACTACTACTCTTAGCAAACATATGTCTTAGAGGATTTTGTTTAGCATTATCATTTTCTTTTTCCTCTAATTATCTAAAGGAGACATATTTTCTGAATGAGTCCATATCTTATATTTTAGAAATAAAGAGAGAGATATATTTAAGAGCTGACCTTAAATCTCGAACCAGTTGACAAACTGCACTGGCTCTGATACCAATTTTACTGCAGGGACCTCTCTCACAGGTTTTCACTGCAAAATTCCTACTGCAAGGACCTCTCACACAGGTTTTCACTGCAAACTGCCTAATAGACAAGTTGGCCTTGTCAAGTTTCTCCTTTGTCAGACTCTTTAAATTTCTTTATGTGAACCCAACTGTGAACCCATACACGAACCTACTATCATGCTCACACTTCTTTCGGCTCTATCTGCAGCTTCCCTCGCCTTTTCTTGGCCTACTTCGTGTCCCTCGGTGATTTCGCGAACCTCTGGTGAACTTATGGCGAACTTTCAAGAATTAAAGAGTAACAAATAGTGTCTTGACAGACATTCATAAAGCTCAGAGTTACAGTTCTTAAATGCGGAATGAAAACTTGCTCTCTTTATTGATTTCAAAGATGAAATTACATCAAAGCTCTTTACAGGACTCAGATCTCTTACCAGAGATTGACTGTAGTGGCATTTACCAGACTTATGCTACTCAATAATGAGCGAGCACTACTGGAGGCTTTCTGGCCAACTTATAGACTCTGTCTCAGAGTTCTAAATTGACACAACACACAATATACAGACTCGATCTATGATCAGGCCACTTTAGGTTCTTGCCTATGCCGAGCACATAGACACGCAGGCTTCTCTGATCACCTAAAGACTTGAGTCTTGGCACTGTGATGCAAGCAGATCACCAGAATTTGCGCAGATGCAGAGCAGGGAGCTTCGGCTCGACTCAGACACAAACAAATCTAAACTCTAGACTCTCCGAATGCGAATGCCCAATAATGAGCCTTAACCCTCCTTATATAGGAAATGAGGGGGGACAAACATTCGATCGGTTTGTCGGATGAAAGACACGTGGAGGAGAATCATGGCTTTCGGGTAACACCGAAGTGACATCCGCACCAAGATTCGTCCATCCGACACCAACATGTGATATGTGTGTGGAGTACACTATAGATGCCTTTTCTGTACAAGGCCCACGAGGAAACATCAATTATTAAATACACGGAGGATGCTTTTTCAAACAGGTGAAAAGCCCTCGAGAAAAGACCTGTCACTGTAGACCTGTGACTAGGTATCAATACATCATGGATACTTTTGTTTTAGCAGAGCCCACTAGAACCACTTGTACTGGTTTCCGGCTGATCTAGAATAGTGATTCCAGGAAATCTGATTTTTGGATAATCATCATCCCATGCCTTGATGTATATTCTTCGGACAATCATGGGTTTATTTAATATGATCTGGTGTTTAATTTTTGTTAGAACCAACCATTGGTGTTGCATCTTTTGTATGAGTCTAGAATAGGATTTACCAACTTATATTCTAACTGACTCGTATCTTTGACTGTTTGGTAAGGACTATGAAAACATTCTCCCCAACTGCTTTCTAAACAGTCATTACATTGTCTTTGGAAATAAGCTTCATAAAACTGTGGATCCATCCCATAAGCACTTATTCCATAGTCAAACCACCAATCCTCTGTCCACTGACATGCATAATGGGATTGATTTATCCAAGTAGGTCCAAATCTAAGCTTAGTATGATGTGTCTTACCCTGACCATCTTTATTTAATAGATTCCACCAGAGCTATTTATATCCTGCAAAATTGTACACAGTGTCAAGAAAAATCAAGTCAGGATTGTTACTTGGCCATGTCTGATATCTTCCTCCTGTATATTCTCCTAGCCACCGTGTGCGGTTAATAGTATAGGATTTATAATAAACCTTTGTTTTATCGCTGCCACCAGTACAAATGACAGACAGATCACAGAAATCTTGTGAGAAGGATCTTTCGGCTTCATGTGAAGCTATCATGCTAGTAGAGTATACCATGTCATGTATCCATCGATTTCCTTTTGGATATACTCTCCTTTCTGGTACAAGATGTAGGATATCAGTATGTTTTTGTAAATCTGCATCAAGTATTTTAGTGTTGCGGAGTTGCCACGTAGGTCTCCATTTTCCTTTATAAACTGCCCATGACTCATCATCATATATGGATCTGTTTTGACCAAGGGCATGATCCTTATTCCCGCTATCATGACTCATTACATGTTCATATTCTTCTATTTGATCACCGGTTGTTCTCTGAGCAAGTGGATGAATTCTCTGCTGAGAAAATCTGGCAGAGAATTATCAATTCCCTTAATATGCTCTATTGCAAAGTCAAAGTTTGCAAACAGTGCTTGCCACCTTGCAAATTTTGCATCTTCAGGATTTTTGATAACTTTATTAATTACTTTTGCTAAAGCATAAGCATCTGTCCTTAGCAAAAAGAATTTATTTACCAAATGAATAGAAAATTTACTCACACAGTTCCATGCAGCTTTTACCTCTTGTTCTATAGTGGAGTAGTTTCTTTCAGCTTTACTCCAGGTGCCTGATGCATACTCCACAACTGTTTCTTCATTCTTTTGACTCTTATCATTTGGCCTTTGTTTAAGCACACCTCCCCATCCAAGATTACTGGCATCTGATTCAACAATCTTAAAATATCCATCTTCTGCAACATGAAGAATGGGGAGCTTCCTTACCTTGGCTTTGATCTGTCTAACTACTTCTGTATGGGCTTTGGTCCAAGGCTTCGGATTTTTCCTAAGTCTCTGGTTCAATAGAGACCTATCAATTGCACAGTTAGAATATAAATTGCTTACATAGTTTAAGCAACCGAAAAATATTTGCAGCTGGGTCTTATCCAGAATGATATCCGGAAATTTATCTGCAAACTCAATGGCATGATTCTGTAAAGCAATTAATCCATTCTCTATAATGTGCCCTAGAAACTTTATCTTAGTCTTACAGAGTTCCATCTTCTTCTTACTTAAGACTAAGCCGTTTCTTTTAACAAACTTCATAAAAATCTTCAGATGTCTGAAATGATCTTGAAGATTTTTAGAGAATACTAGGAGATCATCAATGTATGCCAATAACCATTCTGCATAGGGTTTGAAAATAGAATACATTACCTTCTGAAACTTAGAAGGTGCATGCTTGAGTCCAAATGGCATGACATTCCACTCATAGTGGCCTGTTGGAATGCTAAATGCAGTTTTCCACTTATCTTTTTCTGCTATGGCCACTTGCCAGAAACCGGATTTGAGATCAAACTTCGAAAACACTTTGGCTCCTGCTATCCTTCCCAACAGATCTCCTTTGTGTGGGATAGGATAAGTATCATCTGCAATAACATAATTAAGAGGTTTATAGTTAATGACTAGTCTGGGTATTCCTCTTATCTGTTCACTTCTCTTATTGACGTAGAAGCCATAGCAGTTCCAGGGACTGCTTGACTCCCTGATCAGTTTTCTCTGCAACAACTGATCAATTTCTTTTTCACAGAGCTCATGATATTCTTTACTCATTGGTATGGCTCTATATTTTTAGGGTCTGCCCGTATAGCCTTCTTTATAGGGTAGCTCAATACTATGCTGCTTTCGATGCCAGAATGCATTTGGTTCTTCTGAGCAGCATGTATCTTCAAACTTTTTCTGTAATTCAGAAATATGTTTCTGAATTTTTGGTGAACTCAATTGCTCTTCAATTCTGATCAAGCTCTTGTGAACTTTGAGTTCAGCAAGACTGTCTTCTGCTTTTTTGAGCTCCTGCATAGCTTTCACCATAGTTGAGATTCTTGGTCTTGAGATACAAGGCAAATTGGTTCTCTTTCCCTTTTTGTCTGAAGTGGGAATTGTGATGAAATACCCGTCCTTATTATCTTTTGATCTCCATGAACCA
The DNA here is from genome assembly GCA_034641835.2 of Pinus albicaulis. Lineage (NCBI taxonomy): Eukaryota > Viridiplantae > Streptophyta > Pinopsida > Pinales > Pinaceae > Pinus > Pinus albicaulis. The sequence goes on from CM076578.1 coordinate 524,656,132, forward strand.
TGTGGTTCAACAGCTGCAAGAAAAATGTTACCCAAAATACAATCAACTGGAATATCTGCAACTGCAAACTTCATTTTTAAACAGTGAGAATCAAAACAGACCATTGCTTTTGGAATCTCATATTCTAGGACTTTATCTCCTAGTCCTATAACATTTTTGGATGCAGCAACCCAATATCTTGATGGGACAATATTTTTTGAAAGGATGTTCACATCTGCGCCTGAATCAATTAATGCAACTACTTTGTAGGTAATTCCTTGCACACAAACATTGACTTGAACATGATGATGCTGATACTGGATTGCAAGGACTTGCATTTCTCTAAACCCAAACTCAGTATACAGGAAGAGTAACCCTTCTTCAAACTCAATTAAAAAAGGAAGACGATGAATTAAATAGAGCAACAGTTTAATAATAAATATAAATTAAAAGTATATTTTTAGGTTTTTGGTAAAATTATCTGAACCATGTAAATGTAAATTATATGAAGTTTTAATACTATTAAATACATAGTTTTAATATTATTAAATATATATATATATATATATATATATATATATATATATATATATATATATATATATATATATATATATATATATATATATAATTTGTTAATAAATTTCAAATTTAATAGTTTTGGAATATATATCTATATGTATATATATATAATTTTTCAAAATTAATTGAATTATTTATTTGAAAAAAAAATTAATAAAAAAAAATGTTTAGAATTGTTTCATATTTTTTTAATTAAAATTTTGATTTTTTTTTAACATTAAATTGTGTTTTGTTTAATTAGTTTATATAAGGAAATTTAAACAATTTCAAGGAAATAAAATAAATGTTTTAATAATAATAATAATAAGGAGGAGGAGTCATGTCTTTTTTTTTAAACAAAATTGGTTAGTGTGATATCCATTCCAAAATGAAAAGGAGCAAGCTCCCAGTACATGGATGATTTTTCCAAAATGAAAAGGAGCAAGCTCCCAGTACATGGATGGTTTAAAGAGAAGCAGACTTAAGGAGATAAGAGTGGGAGCGCACTCTCGGTTACCTAAAGCCTTATTTCCAAAATTTCCCGAATTTCTTACTACGTTTTTGGCATATTGCCTTACTAAGTGAAAAAACAAAGAGGCACATTTACATAACATAACGGAAAATGATTATTATATGCCAAGTGAAGATCCTTATTTGTATTCTAAGATCTACTAGATATTGATTAGAGCATTTTTTGTTGTTCTATGCCCTTGATGTGCCCTTGTTGTTCCTTTGTTGTGCCCTTGCTGTGCCCTTGTTATTCCTTTGTTGTGCCCATGCTGAGCCCTTTGTTTAATGCCTTGATGATTAGAGCATTTGCAGGTTGCAACTATGTCTTCCTTTTGTATGAATAGGTGAAGGATTGTGCCAAGACTGCATAGTTGCGCTGTTGATTGGAGGATCTCGCACCTCTTAAGGAGAACAACTCTAAATTCAACAAAATCAAGAATGACAGTGAGGGAAGCTTTGGAAAAAGATCTGCATGGCTGCGCAGAGGGAAAACTTAGCTGAGAGAGGTGATGTTGAGTGTCACTATGCTCTGTTGAGTGCCAGGAGTTATTTGATTCCACAGGAGTGTGAAGTACTGAAGAGGAATATCTGGATTGATACGAAGTGCTTTGATCTGAGATTTGGAGAGCAATTAATGAGACACAGAGAGCGTGATAGGCCAGAACAGATAACGCAGAAGAGAGATGACTGGCGATGAACAGAGAGGAGGAGATCAAAGAAGGGGGGGAGAAATGAATGAGGGGCAAGGACAGTGAAGTGGAATAGAGGAAGTGTAGAGCTTGATGATTGTAGGAAAATGAGGCCAAGGGAAATGAAGGTAAAGTTCAAGTCTAAGGAATCTCTGGGCACGAGTGCGATTGGGAATTTCCAGTGAATTGAGGAGGGCAACACAATGGTTATTATATAAAGACAATGGAGCCCATCGATTGGATAGTCACGGGAAAGAGGAGAGCTGAGAGTAGAATCCAAGAATGATCGATTTGGATCTTATTGGTGCAAGAAAATATTCAGTTTCTAGGCTTGTTAAGGGTATCACTGATTTTGAGAGAGATTCCTTCCCACATGCTTGATTTCTAATAGATTTCCTTAATCATGGGATTGGTATTTTACCAAGATCTCTGTGAATACTGGTATGTCTCATTGTTCTATCAACTGCCTTGTTTTCCTGACTATCTGCACTTATATTATTATCCCTTAAGATGTGATAATAGGTAATTTTCCCAATCTACTTTGCATATTGATTTATCCATTCTAGAATATGGTGTAGGGCTACATTTTTTAAACTATTGCCACTGACCATTGCCTGTATAATGATCGATGAGTCTCCAATGATTATTGGGTTCATTATCCTTCTTTCTTTTAATATTTTGACTCCAAGGAGAAGCCCATAAGCTTCCACTATGTTGTTATACATAGTGCCTAATCCCTAATCATATGATATGGTGTTTCTCTTATCGTTGGTGAGTATAATCCTCCAGCCCCTGCTTTTCCATGATTCTTTTTCGAAGCCCCGTCGAAGAAGAGGCAAGATTTGTTGATTGAGCTAATCCAATTCTAGAAGTCTTCTTCTGTGCGCCTTATTTTCCACTTTGGTTTTCCCTTTCTGAGCATGGGCATTGTTGCAAAATTGAGCCTGCTACTTACAAACATTTCCCACTCTCTTTCTTCTACTTGAAGATGCACCCAATCAATTCCTTTTGTTCCTTTAGCATAATATAATTCAGATACTTGCCCCCATGTGTTGGATATTACCCTTTCCACTGTTGGCTTTTTATTCTTGAAAATCCTGTTGTTTCTAGCTAACGAGATCTACCACCATAAAAATGAGGGAATGCTAGTAAAGTACCTTTTCACAGTTCTTCTATTTTTGAGAGATTAAGGATAATTATTTTTCCCGTTAGCCAGAAACTCATTGAGTGGGATGGTGTAATTTAGATTTTCTTCTATTATAAAGGCCACACCCTTCCAACATTCTTTGGTGAAGTTACATTCTATGAACATGTGCTGAATATTTTCCTCCTCCTGTAGACACAATGGGCACTGAGAGGGCCCAGAAATTACTCTTTTTTTCCAGTTCTCTGCAGTGAGGATTTTGCTATTTGGAATTTTAATTCCTGTGGTAGATTATGAGTTTTCCATTGTTTCCAGATTCCATCAGAGTCCCAATGTGGTATTTTTCCCAAGTTGGAGAGGCCCTTTGAAGTCATCTAGTTCCCCAGTCTTAAAATTTCTTGGTTGTTACATAATGGCTCACTTCCATTTATGATATTTGTCCACAAATTAATGTTTTTTCCATTGCCCGACATTCTTGAAATGTTGTTGATTAGCGGTAGAACCTTGAAAATGAGGTTCTAGATTTGAGTACAATGTCTAAGAGGTGCATTCCTACCCAAGATGGAGATCCTTGGAGTGCTTAAGTATTTTGACTCTGAAACATGATTCCACCAACTTCTTTCCCTAGTAATGAATCTCCAAGCAATCTCGGATCCAAGTGCCATATTCATCAAACCAGGTATTCTGATAGAGAGACCTCCATTCTTATATTGCGACGAACTTACTTGACTCCATTTGATTAAACTGAATTTCTTAGTTTCTGTTTTTCCTCCTTTCCATAGAAATCCTCTGATTATAATTTTTTTTTTCTTCTGTATGCTTGCATAGGCAAAGATCATGGAAAACGAATAGAGAGGAAGGGAAGAGAGAATGAATTTAATAAGGATGACTCTTCTCGCTTATTCCCCAAGAATGGATATTCTTTTTCATCTTCTCAGTGTATTTGTTCCAGATCTCATTTTTCAAAATTTTCTTAGTAATTGGCAGCACAAGATATTGGAAATGATTCCAGTTGTCTTGGAAAATAATTTATAAGATTTGAGACATTCTTTGAAGTGCCCGTTGAGGAGTGTTACAACCAAAGATGCAACTTTTTTCACTGTTCAGTAGTCCTCCGGAGACATCCATAAAATTTTCGAGGAATTTTTTGAATCTTCTTGCAACTACACAAGATGCTCCTCCCATGAGAAGGGTGTCATCCACAAATAGCTAGTGATTTATACTTTTAACCCCTTTTCTTATTGAAAAACCAGTCAAGATGTGGCTTCTTCTACAATTCTCCAAATTTCTACTCAAGGAATCAACCATCAAGATATAAAGGAAAGGGGACAAGGGACAACCTTTTCTTAGTCCCCTAGAAATCTGGAAAAAATTGCATGGTCTTCCATTACCTAGAGGAGTGATCCAAGGGCCATTAGTGCATGCTTTTATGATTTTGATGAACTCAGCTGAAAAGCCAAATTTTTGTGAGACTGCTAATGGAAAAGACATATTTAATCTATCAAATGCATTTTCCATGTCCATTTCAAAATGAATCCCTGTTCTTTGCGCGCAATGCAGGAGTGTAAAGCCCCTTGTACTAGAATTTTGTTGTCCACTATATGTATGCAAGGAATGAAGCCACCTTGGTTTTCTGTTATTAGAGAGTTGAGAAGGGGTTTAATGCGACTTACCGGGATTTTTGATATTATTTTGTAAGAGGTGTTACAAAGGGATATTGGTTGAAATCTTCTTAGAGAGGAGGGACGACCATCTTTTGGAATAAGGGCTAGGTAGGTAGAATTTGTGAGTCCTCCCATCTTCTTTTTCTTAAAAACATATCCGATCATCTTTAGCAAGTATTTTTTTTTATCAATTTCCAATAGGAGCGGTAGAATGAGATGCAGAATCCATCTGGTCCTGGAGCTTTATCCATATGGAAACTCCAAATGGCTGCCATTAAATCTGCTTTTCTGACTTCTTTGGTTATCTCATTATTATTTTCCTCATTTATTGTATGTGGGATGTGTTTTAAGAATTCTTTCGCCTCTTCTTGCCCATTTTCTACTGTTATCAGAGATTTGTAGTGATTGTGCACCTCTTTCCTTATATCTTCATGTCCTATAATATCAACGCCTCCCTCTCTTATAATTTTTTCAATGTTATTTCTTATGAATTTGGTTTTTGCTGAATTGTGGAAGAATGTTGTGTTCTTGTCCCCTGCTTGGATCCACAATTGTCTGGACTTTAACCTCCAAACCTCTTCTTCCTTCCTATTATTTTTGTATATATCCCAATGCAGCTCTTTCTCCCTTATCTGGTTTGCTTTTATGTCCTCCATATTTTCCAATTTCTCTTGAGTTTTTGCCAATTCTTTTTGCAGCTCTTGCTTTTCCTTTTGTGGTTCCTTGTAACTTATTTTTTCCCACTACTTAATGCTTGTTTTGACACTCTTCAATTTAGTTTCCCATATGAAGCTGGGTGAGCCATTTATTTTATGCTTGCAATATTTTATGATTAACTGCTTTGCCTCTTCATTGATGTTCATTATTGGTTATACCTTGATGGGAGAGGCCCGACGTTTTCAAAGTAGCCCAAAACTAGAGCCACCAATTTATGATTTGAGGCTATTGAGAGAATGATCTTGGAGGCTACCAAACTGTAGTTAGATACTATGTTGTCCTTAATTAAAATTCTTTCATGCCTTTCCTTTATATTATCCTTGTCTACCGTCTTATTATCCCAAGTGTACTTTCCATTTCTAGGAGGGATATCGAGTAAATTGCAACTCTCAATGAGATATTCAAGAGTGTCACGAGAGGGATCTCGATGGAAATAACCCCCTCTTTTTTCATCAACATTTAGGTCCAGATTTAGATCTCCTTCAAGAACGAGATTTTCTTCTTTTTCAAGCAACACATTTTCTTTCAGTGATTTCTAGCATATTTCCTTATCTTTATAATGGTTTGGGACATAGACATTACAAAGGCTGATTTGGATTTCCATAATTTTAATTTTTATCTCGGTATTTATCTAGTGTGAATCCATTCTCTGGTTATGTAATTCCCACTTATCTTTATGCCAGATTGTACTGATTCCTCTCATTTCCCTAATGGAGGACAAGGCTATTCCTTCATAGTTTTTCATTTTTTGAATGATGTTTTCCATTTCTTAACTATTGTTTTTGGTCTCCTGGATCATTAGAATATCTGTTTTCGTCCCTTTTATAAGATCCCTTATTATGTTTAGTTTAAAGGGATGTCCTAAACCTATGCAGTTCCAAGAGACCAATATCATTATTTATTTTGGTTTGTTACCAAGGGACATTTCCCTTGATGATTTTGTTGGCCTTTCTATTTGCTTTTCATTCCTTTTTCGAGGTAGATTTCCATGGGTTGTTGAGTGCCTAGTGTAAGCTCCTTTATTGATGCTTCGTCTCTTAGTTCCTTATTTCATTTTCTTCCTTGTTTCTTGATGTTATCAACTGACACGAATGATTCTTTTGACTGATTTTTGGTGAGGATCCTTTCCAAGGAAGGGGGGGAGGAATAGGAGGGAAGGGATGGGTAGCCAAAAGAGGAGGGCCAAATAATGTGAAGCCAGGGGGGAGGTGCGGCGGGGGAGGATAAGAGAAACCATCGAGGGCCGCAGGAGATGAGAAGAGGGGATCATGGGGTGTGGAGGAGGGTCAGAGGGGATGCCAAGAGGATTAAAGGGATTTGAGCCAAAGGGAGAAGTATATTCAGGGAGGAGGGAGGAGGAAGGGAGGGGGACCTTTGAGGGAGGAGATGGGGGTGTTGTAATAGCATGGATAGGGACATGCAAGGTTTTATTTGTTGTGTTTATTTACTTGCTCCCATTTTTGTTCTTGTACTTCTTTAGTTTTCTTTTCTTGTCATTTTTTCTTACTACACCTATTTTTGAAATGCCTGTATTCATGACATAACTTGCACTTGAAGGGTATTTTCTCATAGTCCAGCTGCATTATGTGTGTCCATTTGTCTACTTTGAGCTTTAAATCCACTTCAACGCAAATCCTCGCACATGCCTTCATGTTGTATTTTGGCTCGCTCATGTTGATATATTTTTTGACTGTGTTTCCAATATTTTTGACAGATTAATCTCCCTAACAATGCAAGGGAAGATGTGGTAGTCGAACATAGACCAGGACCGCGTTTGGGACATCCAACTCTGGATCAAAGTTCGAGGTCCATCTATTCAGGTAGAGTCCTTTTGTATCCATAAAATACGGTCCACTTATGAGGATAAGGTCTCTTCCTTCCTCTGTTTCGAAGAATCCGATGGCTATTTTCCCTTCTGTCACTTGAGATGAGTTTCTCTCTACCTACTTCTAAAATGTTTTTGGTAATGGTAAAAATCTTATGAATTGTCCAACGAGTCCTTTCTCTGATAATGAGAGGGTAGCTCTACGTGGGAGTGTTGGAGGCAGAGTGATCCCTGGGATTCCATAAAGTTTCTTCACAAATTTTGAAACAACAAGGCATGATCATAGAGGTCCCATTGAGGAGACCAAAGAGGAAAACACGATTTCTAATGCATCATGAGGAGGTTGCTTATTTCTTTGAGGTTTTTTATCGATATGAGGAGCATCATAAAGTAGTTCCCCACCCGGATCAGACTCCATGGGGAGGGATGGCGGTGAAGGGGCGAGGCAGAGATCCAAACCAATCTCTAACAGCCTAGGACAGGAAACACACACTATTTTTGGATGTTTTTTCTGAGGAATGATGTCTATTAACCATAAAAATATATATATAGAATTATTTAATTTATTTTTGTGTCCAAAAAACTTTAATAGAAACATTTCTAAATCACCATAACTTTCATGAATTAAAAGCTTAAGAAATTCCTACTATAAAAAAATAATTTGAATTTGTGATTTATTATGATTATACTCAATACTTGTAAAGAGGAAGCACATTTTATATTCAATTTTGTTAATGTTACATAGATGAAAAAATATTTGTATTGTTTTAAGTTAATGATGTGGAGTTATATATAAAGAGAAAGAGAGGCTCAAGTAATTAAATATATGGTTGTTATCCTTTTTATCAAAATTTAATTCCCCTAAATGATAGGTTGAACTTATATCAAAAGAATAATATATTTCGATAAGGAGAAAAGGACAAACCAACAATTTTTTAATCCACATTATTCATATCTTAATAATTCTACTTCATATCATTGTTAATGATTTTATTGCACAATCACACATAAAACATTATTCAAAATAAGTAAAAAAATTCAAACTAATGAGAAAGGGACAAACCAACAATTTTTTAATCCACATTATCTATATCTTAATAATTCTACTCCATATCATTGTTAATGATTTTATTGCACCGTAACAGCTGAATTTGGCATTAATTATTTGTTAACTAGTAAACTGACATTTATTTATTATTTCTTTTTAAAAGAAAACTGAGACAATTATTATTTCTGGAAAATTATTTATTTCGTTATTTAGAAATAAAATTGGTTATGGAAGTGGTTCCATAAAAAAAGAGTAAAAAAGGATGATGGTAAAAGTATTCCAAGAACTGAAGGTTAGTTGGACATTTTAAACAGTTACCTGTTCCTCTGAGGATAAGAGGCATATCCCAGTGAGGAATAGGGGTCCTGTTCAGGGACTGAGGAGGAGAGTGTGAAATTTTCTAGAGATGGTAGAGACCAGTGGAAATCACTCAGCATTCCTAAGAGTTTTCTGGTTCTGACTGGACAAGGGTCCTGAGCTTATAGCAGAAAACTACTGTCAACCTGTACCTATCAAGAGTGGAGGAAGGGGGCAAGAGGAGGACGTAATCGCCTCTCTTGAAGGTTGGGAGGAACACCATTAGCAGCGTTCACATTTCGATAAGTTACAGGTTATTTTTAGTATTTTAAATATACAGGAACAATACTAAGAGATTTGTACACAGGTGTGTGTTGTTTATTTATTTATTGCATGCTGCATTTAGGAATGGTCTAAAGATGGAAATGAGAAGGTTCTGGAAAATAGTGGTAAAACTCTGTAAATTAATTATGGAAATTGATAAGTTAAATGTAGAGTAAATACTGTTGCAACTCAAGGAAGTATGCTAATAGAAAACCTAGTAATGCAGTGAAGAAATGTGTTATTCTATATAATAAAGTAGTATTTGCCATTATATAAATTGAATACATATATATAAACAGGAATTCAACTTGTGGAGTAAGATATATGAACTATTGTTACAAACTGTACAATTCAAAGGAAGTAGTGGAATTATAAAACCATGCTGGACTTGTCTAAACCCTTAAGGAGCTCACTGTCGATTATAGGTGTCAGGAGAGCCTCCACCCAGAATCCATCGTGGCTTGAGTCTAACTATAATCAGACAAGAAAACAGGTGGTCCGGTCACCAACATGTAGAAAAGAGAAACCTTTGTAGGTGAACCTAAATGAATTAAATAGTGTGAAGTTTAAGCCACCTAATTCATTTCCAGAAACTATAATGTTGTTCATTAAACACCCACTCTGTAAGCGTAGGCCGAATGAAAACAAATACATTTAAATATAACCATGTAGTTACAAAAAATTCATCTAGTCAGAGATTCTCGTACCTCACGGTAACCAGATAACATGATAACATAGGAAATAAATATATGTGCATATATTTAATCAACTACCATGGCGTATATAAAACAAATCTCTATGATTAAACTAGAAGACCACATATAAACAGAGTTCACCGAATAAATATATATTATAGCATTTCAAAATACAAGAAGTAAATTTACAAATGAAATTCTTTCTTTGAAAGATAGACAGTTATATTATATCGGGTCTCTGTGCCCATTATAATAATTTCACAAAAGAAAATTTGGAAACACAACTAAGATTGAAGGAGTTAAATCCAAGAGGAAAACCCTCAATATATTTACACAAAAAATCGGGTAAAAGCCTTAATGTGCCAAAACCAGAGATAGTAGGCAAATGAGCAACTATGAGCTCAATGTTCAAATTTAATGTTGAATTAAAACCGTAAGCACAGTAATCCTAGCAACAAATTTCATAACTATCGGCATGGAGAAAGGAATTCCATGCGGGAAGCGATTCACCAAACAAATACCTAGAGTAATGGGGCAACGCGGTATTGTTATATGGGAATATGACTTATAAACTCAACCACCAAACTAAGTTGTTATGGAAAAAGGAAGTACCTGCAAAGCCAGCAAGAGAGTAAATATATATAAGCATTGGAATGAAAAACGATTGAGGCGAATTAACATAGAATGCTTAAATAAAAACACCTGGATGGGATATTTATCTGGAGTCTCATTAAACTCTCTCGAAGACGATGAATGTCGACCTATAGAGAAGCGAAACAAAACCCCTGTCAATAGAGAATTGAGGGTAAAATTCATTATTTAAGAAAAACGTGAAACTAAATGTTGAAATTTGAAAAACGGAAAGGAAAATCTAATGCATTAATTCGATGAAGATTACCTCCTAGTGGGCAGAGCTTTGGATGGGGTCTTGAGCTTGCTAGAAACAAATCTCCATGAAGGAACATAGACAGTGTCAAATCCTCGAAACAAATAAAGCACGAGAGGTTGCTGAGCATTGAAGCAGTTAACTAGCTCCAACTTGTCGGTCCAAGGACAGACTTAAGCTGGGTAAAGCACCATACCCTGTATTTCAATGAATGCCAGAACTTGCAGAACATAGCGGCAGAGCTGACCCTACTCTTAAAAAATTACACGACAAAATGACGAGGCGGAATGAGAAACTATGTTTTACCTAAGTTATTTTTTGTTCCCGCCGAGAAGCCACCATAGATCTTGAGCAAATCGTACGACGGTTGGAGAAGCAGATGGCCATTAACACAATATCCCATACCATTAACTATCACCACTGTCAAATATTTAATGAGCCAGTCCATCACCATGAAGCGGCGATACAAGTGGTGTCAAAAATATCGAGGCATTAAATAGTCTCATAATTAACCCTTAAACTAAGGTGTTAACATAGTTAGACAGGTAGATTTAAAGTTAAAAGCATAAAATAAAACTTAATGACTTTGATATTATAATAAGTTCTAAACTCAAGACTACAAATGAACACTTGCATGATTTTTGAAATCCAATTAAATATGTGATTTACATTAATGTTGAAGTGTTGTTTGTATGGTAATAGGTAATATTTTTTTTTTTTTTTAATCCTATACGTTACAAGTGGTATCAGAGAAGCATTCGTACGCTGGGACCCTAAGGGTCATCTAACGATTTAAGCTGTGTGTATACTGATGCACAGAAAAGAAGCATAACAGGAGAGACTATGAGAAGGGGTTCAACACAACAACCACTCCAGAACACCAGGGAACCCCAAACAAGACCAGAAATGAATCCTAAGATGTGGATTCGGATGAGTGTGGATCAACACCAGCAAAAAAGTAGACTGATGGAGGAATAACAACATCAAACTAGCATAATGTTGAGTACAATGCAAAATCTACAAGAAGAAATGGTGCGGGTTCGGAGTTATAATGAGTTCTTGATGCAAGAGCAAGAAAATATACTCAAGAGCCTTTCAGAGAAGCAAAATCAGGGAATGGAACAACCCAGCGCTGATAGAGACATGCAGGAAGGTAACGAGCGACAAGCAAGGGACTCCACCACTAATAGAGTGGAAAGAAGCTCGTCACAGCGAAAAAACAAAAACAAAAACTATAATGAAGAAGATTCTGGCAATGTGTCGGATCAGCGAGAAGTTAAGAAGAAAAAAGTGGAGCTTCAGGGTGAGTTTCGGAAAATAAAACCACCTACATTTGATGGAGAAGATGAGGAAGTGGCAGAGGCTTGGTTGAAAAATATGAATAAATATTTTCAAGTGTATGAGTATAGCAACAACCTAAAATCCAGATTGGCCATTTATCAATTGAGAGAAAAATCCACCCTGTGGTGGGAGGAAGTAAAGAATGTACGCAGCATTGACAACCAAGATGTTTCATGGGAATCGTTCTAGCAATAATTTAAAGATAAGTATTTAATAAAATGTTTTTATGATGAGAAATTTAAAGAATTTCATGACTTGAAGCTAGGGCAGATGACCATGGACGAGTATATAACCAAGTTCACCTCCTTGTTAATATATGTTCCATACCTCAGAGATGAAAAGGCTAAGGTTCAAATATTTCTGAGTAGTCTGCCAACTCATATGAAGGAACGAATTGAGTTCATAAATCCTAGAACCATGGATGAAGCCATTCGTAAGGCACGAATGTGCAATCAACATTCCAAGGCAAAAGGGGAAGTGGGAAAAGGTTTGAAGCCAAGAAAAGGACAGAAAAGTAGCTCAAACTTCAAGGGTGCCAAAAATAATAATTTTAATAATTCTGCACGAAGTTCTGTAAGTAAGTAGTTTGGAAAAAATCATCAAAGAACCCGATGGTCAGCTGAAGAGAGGCCTATAGAGGCTTCTAGCAAACCTGAGCAAGGGCAAGTGTCCAAGCCACCTCTGCAGTGTTGGAGGTGTGGTGAGGCACAATATTATAAAAATTGGCCACAACGAGGGAGAAGAGAAGCAGTTGCAAACTTGCAGGAGGCTTCTATAGTAGGTGATGTGGCTCAAAACATACCTCGTATCAACATAGCATTGGAGGATAAGCAGGAAGACTATCAACCAACAATGATATAGTTGGAAGGTAAGTTACTGTCTCAATCTATTTCTATTTTGGTAGACCCAGGTGCAAGTCTAAGTTATGTTAATCCCAAAATAGTGGAAGTATGTAAATTAAAAAGGCAGAAATTCAAAAATCCTTGGCTGGTACAAATAGCCACAGGAGAAAAAAGAAAAGTAACTTCCAAAATTCCAAATTGCACATTGGAAATTGCAGACCAGCAGTTAAACGTGGACCTGAACATATTACCATTGGGGTCTTATAATGTTTTGTTGGGTATGGATTGGCTAGAAAAAAATTGGACCTTGGTGGATTGTAAAGAAAATATTATATATTACAGAATGTAAGATGGTACATGCAAAGAGATTCAGGGAATCAAGAAACTGCTACAACTACGTCCTATTACAACATCCCAAATGAATAAGTGTATGAGGAAGGGAAGTCAGATTTATGCTATCCAGGTGGGATATGCCAATTCCAGGGAGAACTCTCCTATGATGGAGAACATACTAGTGGTACAAGATTTCAGTGATGTCTTCCGGAAGACATACCCGGATTACCACCAAGAAGAGATATTGATTTTACCATTGAATTAATGCCAGGAGCATCACCTGTGTCAAGGGCTCCTTACAGAATCAGTGTTCCAGAATTAATTGAATTAAAAATGCAGTTACAAGAACTGTTGGATAAAGGATACATTAGACCAAGTGTGTCCCCTTGGGGACCACCAATGTTGTTTGTGAAGAAGAAGGACAAAACTATGTGCATGTGCATGGATTATAGACAGCTCAATAAATTAACAGTAAAAAATAAATATCCATTGCCTTGTATTGATGACATGTTTGACCAGGTGAAGGGGGCTACAGTATTATCAAAAATAGATTTATGGTCTGGATACCACCAGATCTGAATCAAGGATGAAGATATTTATAAGTCTGCTTTCCGTACTAGGTACGGGCATTATGAATTTGTGGTGTTACCCTTTGGACTGACAAATGCGCCAGCGACATTTATGAGGTTAATGAATGGTATATTTTATCCTTTCCTGGATAACTTTTTACTCATATTTATTGATGATATTTTAATTTATTCTAAGAACCAGGAAAAACATAGATAACATCTAAGGATTGTGCTGCAAATGTTAAGAATTCACCAACTGTACGCTAAATTCAGCAAATGTGATTTCTTCAAAACAAAAATCCAGTACTTACGCCATGTTATTTTAGGAGAAGGGATTGTTGTTGATCCAGAGAAAATCAAGGCAATCATGGAATGGTGAGTACCCCAAAATGTGGCGGATATCTGATCCTTTATGGGATTGGCTAGGTACTATCAAAGATTCATTGAAGGATTTTCTAGAATTTCTTTTCCAATCACCTCCTTGCAGATGAAAGGAAAATTATTTAAGTGGACTAATGAGTGCCAAAATAGTTTCGAGAGGTTGAAACAGCTATTGACCATTGCACCAGTGTTGAGGGTAACTGACCCCAACGAAGATTTTGAAGTGTGTATAGACGCTTTTAAAGGAGTTGGGGTAGTTTTATCTCAGGAAGGAAAAGTAGTGGCTTATGAGTCAAGAAAGTTGAAGGAGCATGAAAAAAGATATTCATCCTATGATCTAGAGTTAACAACAGTAGTACATGCACTCTGGGTATGGAGACACTACCTGCTGGGAAGGAATTTTGTACTAAAGACTGATCATAGTAGTCTAACTAGCTACTTTAAACAAGTTAATTTTAACTCCCGACAGGAAAGATGGAATGTTTTCCTAAGTGAGTTTGATATGGAAATTCAACATGTGAAGGGTAAGGAAAATCAGGTGGCGTATGCCTTAAGTAGGAAGCTACATTGTGTTTATGAGCTTTCCTATAATTAGCTTGAATGCAAATTCTTGGATCAAGTGAAAGAGGAAGTACAAAAGGATCCTAAATACCAATTCCTATGGCAGCAAATGGAAGAGGCTAGGAAGCAAGGAAACACTTCTGAATATGGAGTTAATAAAGAAAAAATGCTAACCTTTAGAGGAAAGCTATATGTACCAAATGGTGTGGACCTAAAGGAGTTAATCCTAAATGAATATCATCGAAGTAATTATGCAGGACACCCAGGATACCAGAAAATGTTAATTTCTATTACAAAAATATATTTCTGTCTTGGTATGCATAGAAACATTGTTGAATATTTAAACAAATGTTTGGAGTGTTAACAGGACAAGGTGGAGCATTGACATCCCGCAGGATTGTTGCAGCCCATACCAGTACCTAAATGGAAGTGGGAGGTCATATCCTTAGACTTCATTACATGTTTACCACGGTCAAAGAGGCACAATGACTCCATCATGGTGGTGATTGATAGGTTGAGTAAGTATACACATTTTATACCTGTACAGTCTACTTACAAGACTGTACAGATAGCAAATATTTTTATGAGAGAAATATTTAGACAACACGGCATTCCAAAGACTGTTATTTCGGACATAGATGTGAAGTTTACTTCAGCATTCTGGAAAACTTTGTTTAGAGGTCTGGGGACCCAAATAAACTTTAGCACTTCTTATCATCCCTAGACAGGTGGTCACACATAGCGGGTAAACTAAGTTTTGGAAGACATGCTGCGCATGTACGTGATGCAACAACCAACTAAATGGGAAGAGTATTTGCATCTGGTTGAATTTGCTTAGAACAATGTTTATCAGGAGTCCCTTAAGATGAGTCCTTTCGAAGCTCTATATGGGAGGCAATGTTGCACACCCATAAATTGGAGCATCCCTGAAATGAAACTAATGTTCGGACCAGAAATGCTGGCTGAAATGGAGTCGGAAGTAAAGAAGATCAGACAAAAATTGAAAGCTACGCAATATCGTTAGAAGATATATGCAGATAAGAAGAGGACATATTGAGAATTTGAAGTGGGTGATCATGTGTATGTGAGGATCAAACCCAAGAAGAGTACCTTGAGGCGGGCTTCTTGTGCTAAGTTAGCCCCCTGGTTTTGTGGACCCTTCCAAGTTTTGGAAAGGCTAGGACCTGTGGCATATCGGCTAGCTTTACCCAGCCACATCCGGGTACACAATGTGTTTCATGTGTCCCTGTTAAAGTGATATGTGCATGATCCAAAGCACGTAATTCATTGGCAGAATATTCAGGTAGAGCCGGGCGACGAGTTTCTAGTTGAGCCTTAATGCATACTCGACAGGAGATAAATTATGCTTGGGAAGTGAGTCATCACCCAGGTCAAAGTGTAGTGGAAGCACTTCATCTCGGATGAGGCTACTTGGGAAGACGATGGATTTGTGCACAAGGCTTACCCAGAGTTATTTTCTGAGCTGGAGTGAAACACTGAGGATGGTGTTACTTCCAAGGGGGGGAAGTTGTAACAACTGAATTTGGCATTAATTAGTTGTTAGTTAGTAAACTAACATTTTAGTTATTATTTATTTTTAAAAGAAAACTGAGACAATTATTATTTCTGGAAAAGTTATTTATTTTTTTATTTAGAAATAAAATTGGTTATGGAAGTGGTCCCATAAAAAAAAATAAAAAATGCTAATGGTAAAAGTATTCCAAGAACTGAAGGTTGGTTGGACAGTTTGAACAATTACTTGTTCCTCTGAGGATAAGAGGCATATCCCAGTGAGGAATAGGGGTTCTATTCAGGGACTGAGGAGAGTGTGAAAGTTTCTAGAGCTGGTAGAGACCAGTGGAAATCACTCAGCATTCCTAAGAGTTTTTTGGTTCTGACTAGATGAGGGTCCTGAGGTCACAACAGAAAAATACTCTCAACTTTTACCTATTAGGAGTGGAGCACGGGGGCAAGAGGAGGATGTAATCACCTCTCTTAAAGGTTGGGAGGAACACCATCAACAATGTTCACATTCAGATAAGTTTCTGGTTATTTTTAGTATTTTAAATATACATGAACAATACTAAGAGATTTGTACACAGTTGTGTGTTTTTTATTTATTTGTTGCATGCTGCATTTAGGAATGGTCTAAAGATGGAAATGAGAAGGTTTTGGAATATGGTGGTGAAACTTTGTAAATTAATTCTGGAAATTGATAAGTTAACTGTAGAGTAAATATTGTTGCAACTCAAGGAAGTCTAGTAATAGACAACCTAGTAATGCAGTGACGAAATAAATCAGTAGTTGCCATTATATAAATTGAAAAGTTATATATAAACATGAATTTAACTTGTGGAGTATGATATATGAACCACTGTTACAAACTGTACAATTCAAAGTATATAGTGGAATTATAAAACCCTGTTGGACTTGTCTAAACCCTTAAGGAGCTCACTGTCGATTACGGGTGCGAGGAAAGGCTCCACCTAGAATCCGTCGTGGATCGAGTCTAGCTATACTCGGACAAGAAAATAGGTGGTTCGGTCACCAGCATGTAGAAAAGAGAAACCTGTGTAGGCGAACCTAAATGAATTAAACAGTGAGAAGTTTAAGCCACCTAATTCATTTCCAGAAACTATAATGCTTTTCATTAAACACCCACTGGGCAAACGTAGGCCGAATGAAAAAAAATACATTTAAATATAACCATGTAGTTACAAAAAAGTCATCTAGTTAGAGATTCAGGTACCTCACGATAACAAGATAACATGAGAACATAGGAAAACAAATATTTGTGCATATATTTAATCCAACTACCATGGGGCATATAAAACAATTCTCTATGATTAAACCAAAATACCACATATAACCGGAGTTCACCGAATAGATATATATTACAACATTTCAAAATACAAGAAGTAAATTTACGAATGAAATTCTTTCTTTGAAAGCTAGACAGTTATATTAAATCGGGTCTCTGCGCCCATTATAATAATTTCACACAAGAAAATTCGGAAACACAACTAAGAATGGAGTTAAATCAAAGAGGAAAACCAACTATGTATTTACAAAAAAATTCGATTAAAAGCCTTACTGTGCCACAACCAGAGATAGTAGACAAATGAGCAACTATGAGCTCATTGTTCAAATTTAATACTTAATTAAAACCCTATGCATAGTAAGCCTAGTAACAAATTTCATAACTGTCGGTGTGGAGAAAGGAATTCCATGCAGGAAGCAATTCACCAAACAAATACCTGGAGTAACGGGGCAATGTGGTATTGCTAGATGGGAATTTGACTTATAAACTCAACCACCAAACTCAGTTGTTATGGAAAGAGGAAGTACCTACAAAGCCAACAAGAGAGTAAATAGATATAAGCATTGGAACGAGAAACGATTGAGACGAATTAACACAGAATGCTTAAATAACAAAACTTGGATGGGATATTTATCTGGAGTCTTATGAAACTCTCTCGAAGACAATGAACACCAACTTGTAGTGAAGAAAAACAAAATCCCTGTCAACAGAGAATTGAGGGTAAAATTCATTATTTAAGAAAAACATGAAACTAAGTGTTGAAATTCAAAAAACGGAAAGGAAAAGCTAATACATTAATTTGATGTAGATTTCCCACTAGTGGCCAGAGTTTCGGACGGGGTCTTGAGCTTGCTAGAAACAAATATCCATGAAGGAACAAAGAGGGTGTCAAATCCTCGAAACACATAAAGCACGAGAGGTTGCTGAGCATTGAATCAGTTAACCAGCTCCAGCCTGCCGGTTGAAGGACAGACTTAAGCTGAGTAAAGCAGCATACCCTGCATTTCATTGAATGCCAGAACTTGTAGAACACAGTGGCAGAGCCGACCCTAGTCTTACAAAATTACACAATGAAATAACGAGGCAGAATGAGAAACTAGGTTTTACCTAAGTTATTTTGTGTTCTCGCCGAGAAGCCACCGTAGATCTTGAGCATATCGGACGGTGCTCGGAGAGGAAGGTGGCCATTAACACAGTATCCCATACCATTAACTATCACTGCTGTCAAATCTTTAATGAGCCAGTACATCACCACGAAGCGGCAGTACAAGTGGTGTCAAAAATATCGAGGCATTAAATAGTCTCGTAATTAACCCTGTAAACTAAGGTGTTAACATAGTTAGACAGGTAGATTTAAAGTTAAAAGCATAACATCAAACTTAATGACATCGATATTATAATAAGGTCTAAAATGAAGACTACAAATAAACACTAGCATGATTTTTGAAATCCAATTAAATATGTGATTTGCATTAATTTTGAAGTGTTGTTGGTATGGTAACAGGTAATAAATTTTTTTTAATCGTGCACAATCACACATAAAACATTATTCAAAATAAGTAAAAAATTTCAAACTGGATGCAAAATGCTAAAAAACAATCAACAATTAAGAGAATGCTAAAAAGCAATCAACAATTAAGAGATTTAAATAGTCCTTATCACCTATCACTAAGTTATAATAATTTTTCTCACTGTTTAAAAAAAATAATTAAATAATCCTTATTAAATTCTTTCCTCCTTACCATACTTAACATGATTTATTTTGAATAATTAAATTTAAGATTATTTCTAATTTCTAATATGAAACATAAAATAATAATTATTAGAATAATAATTAATTATATTAAAATAAATTATTTAAAAATTAAAATATTAGTTATCATAATAGCAAACTATATTAAAATAAATTACATAAATATAAATTTATTTTAGTTGAAGTTTTTAAAGCACTACCCCATATTGAGGTGATATGACTAGATTTATTTTTTGCTGAAATATTGTATTCTAAAGTTTAATAAATAAATATTTATATTAATTTTAATATTAGAGTTTTGATATTATCTATTATTTTAGTCAATATTTTAGTCAATTGAAAGATTTAGAATTGCATATCTACTTTAAAAAGTAGTGCTTATATGCTCAAATGATGTCCACTTTGGCTCTTTTAAATGCGGTCTTGAAACATGGAGATAAATAAAAATTACCTACTTAGATCTACAACCTTCTTAATACTTAATGTGATCTACAACTTACTTAGTAGTTAATGTGGATAAGAGATTACATTAGTGGTTGGTTGTAAGTGGATTTTTAATGCTTATTGCCTTATTGGGTGTCTACTCATACTAATAACTTATAGTGTCTTACAAGTGTTGATATAAGCCTGTCTTTCAATTATAACGCAAGTAAAAGAGTCATATGGGTTTTTTGGTTTTTCTTTGATTTGTACATTGAATGGACATTGGATCTGATTTAGTCTTCCGTTTGAGTTTAGTTTCATGGGTTCAAGTGTAACAGACTAAATATAATTATGGAAATCTCATTTTATAATCACATAACACAATTAAAAGTTCTATACTATTTCTATTTAGAAATGGCAAAAAAATACCCATTCTAGATTTTATATGAAAATGGACATATGTAAACTTATTCTAACTCTTATGATATATAGTTTTTCTTTTAAAAGAGAAAACTATTAAAGTTGTTACAAGCAATTAATATAACCTGCCTTACCAATTTGAGATTATTTATTAAATTCTATGTCATCTTATATTAACTATTTTTAACTTAAATTTCTATTTTATTTAGCTTTATTTAGGGTAGAAAAAGAAGAGAAACGTATTTGTGGAAAATAATTGAAATGAGTTAGATTTTCTCTCTCTTTTTCTTTGGCCATATTATGTATCCACACCAGCAACCACTCCTTTCAGCTTGCCAAAATTAATTTAATTAACATTAGAAAACTATTTGACAATGGAGGAATGAAAATATTGCATCACGGTACGCAAATATTACATCATACATGAGGAGAAAAAAACAGAAGTACAAGGAAACAAATAGATCTTATAAAGAAAAAGTTCTAAAAAGAAAAGAAAAGTTATAAAAACAAAGCACACAGTAGATTTTGGCAGTCTCTTTGAACTCTCATTGTTGGCATTCCTTATATGTTTTGCATCATACGTGAGGAGAACAAAAATAAGTACAAGGAAACAAATAGATCTTAAAGAAAAAGTTCTAAAAAGTAAAGAAAAAGTTATAAAAACAAAGCACACAACAATTTTTGACAGTCTCTTTGAACTCTAATTGTTAGCATTCCTTATATGTGCATCCGGAATTTGGGCAGGTTCTAACTCTAATTAGATTCATCTCATTTCAAACCAAATTTGATATGAAACCTTATTGCATAACCTTGTATATTTTTGTTTAATGAGAATGAAAACTATGAATGTGGTTACAAGCAAACCATTAATGTAATCTAATATACCAATATTTCATTTATATCCTACATTGAGTTAGGTATTTTAGAAAAAGAAAGAGAAACCTACCTGTTCATCGAGAAGAGACTACTGAGTGTTGGAATGAAAGAAGAGTAAAGGCACAAATTACAAAGAGATTTCACACAATAACACAGACACAAGTTGTTGCTCTGTATTAATCACACAAACTTCAATCACAATAACTTGCTGAATACAATGAACCCGGTGAAGGGTATTTAACCTAACTTGACATGCATAGACTCACATAACTCAACTTGATCATCACTCACTTAACTGACTCTCTAACTCGCTTACCAAACTCATCAATCACATAACTTGACTATCTCAACGCTTACCTAACTGATTATCTAACTCTACATGCAGGAGGTAATTACATATTTTAACACTCCCCCTTAATTACGACCGCTAAACTAAAACATAACTCATGACAACTCAAACATGTCTGTTGTTCTATGTCTCAGGTAGGCTTACAACACCCAAGTTTCATTTGTGAAACTCAAACACATCTATTACTAATGGCTTTGTAAATATATCAACCAATTGATCACTAGATTTACAGGGCTTCAAGTGAACTTCTCCATTGCTCACAAGTTCTCTAATAAAATGATATCTAGTATCAATATGCTTGCTCTTTTGATGAAACACACTATTCTTGGATAGTGCAATCACTGAAGTGTTGTAACAATATATTGTTGTTGATCCTTGTTTCTGATTGAGTCCATCCAATACTCTTCTTAACCATACTGCTTGACATGTTGTTGATGTTGCTGCTACATATTCTGCTTCCGCTGATGATAGTGTCACAATGGATACTTATTAGATGCCCATGCTATCACACCTGAACCAAGGTGGAACACATAACTAGATGTGCTCTTCCGATCATCCAAACTGCCTGCAAAATCACTATCTGTGCATCCAATCAATTCTTTATTTTCTGTACTTGAATACATTATGTCATAATCTCTAGTTCATGTTATGTATCTCATAATTCTTTTTCCAACACTCCAATGTGTGTCTTTTGGAGTCTCCATAAATCTGGAAATCAAACTCACTCCTTGCATAATATTTGGTCTTGTAGCTATGAGATACATGAGGCTTCCAACCAATCTTTTGAATAGAGTTGGATTGACATCTGCTCCTTCATCATCCTTACTCAACTTTGTACCTATTGCAACTGGTGTAGGTACATGTTTGCAATTATCCACCCTGAATCTTTTCAACAAATCTCTGACATATTTATTTTTGCAAATAAAAATTCATTTTTCAAATTGCCTAACTTGTATGACAAGAAAATATTTCATGAGACCAATATCTGTCATCTAAAATTATTTCATCATGACTGCTTTAAATTCATCTAACTTAAGATCACCTTTAAAAATCATATCATCAACATATAAGAAAACAATCAAAATATTTCTATGCTCATTTACCTTTGTGTATAAGGTAGGCTCAATGTTGTTTCTGCAAAATCCATTCTTAATAATGTAACTATCGATTCTGCTATACCATGCTCTAGGTGCTTGTTTTAGTCCATAGAGCGCTTTTTTCAACCTGTAAATTTTATCTTCTTTACCTTCAACTTCATAACCTGGACGCTGCTGCACATAAATTTCTTCTTCTAGAATTCCATTCAAGAAGGCTGATTTGACATCCATCTGATATACTTTCCATTTATTCTAAGTTGTTGTTGCTAAAACTGCTCTACAGTATCCAATCTAGCTACCGGAGAAAATGTTTCCCAAAGTATATTCTCGGTTGCTGCGAGAATCCTTTTGCTACAAGTCTTGCTTTAAATCTGTCAATTTCGCCTTTCTCATTCAACTTAGTGTTGTACATCCACTTCACACCAATGAGATTTTTATCCTTTGGAAAATTAACCAAATCTCATGTATCATTATTTTTAATTGAATTCATCTCTTCATCCATGTCTTGCACCCAATTTTCATCTTTGATTGCTTCTTCAAACGAATAAGGTTGGAATGCCAATAGTGCAAAATTTGCACTAACATCTAAATCATCATAAATATCTTTCAGAATTCTTATTTTTTTCTTACCATTGCTTGATTCATTACTTGATTGGTTGCTTGGAGAATTCTGGTCTGTTGATCTGCTTGAAGATCCATGCTGCTCTGAAAATCTTGGAGTCCTTGCTGGTGTGACTCTGTTTGGTGTCTGTTCTCTTGATTCTTACTTCTCCTTTTCTGCTACATCATCCTCTTCCATCAATGGTGCTTGGCATCGATTGGTTTTTCTACAGTCCCATTCCATGACTCTTGTTCTTTGAACACAACATCTCTGCTAATTATTGTCTTCTTAGTGACAGGGTTATACAATTTGTAAGCTTTTAACTGCTCACTATAACAAGTAAATATGCATTTTTAACTTTGATCATATAATTTTCCTCTTATATGCTTAGGCACATGTGCATAGGCTACACATCCAAAAACTCTGAAATGAGATACAATGCATGACATACCTGACCATGCTTCTTTTGGAACTTCGTTCATAACACTCTTTGTAGGGGATTTGTTTATCACATAAACATCACATGCAACTGCTTCTGCGCAATACTCATTAGACAAGTGTCTTTCTTTCAACATGCTCCTTGTCATGTTCATGATTGTTCTATTCTTTCTCTCTGCTACACCATTCTGTTGTGGTGTGTATCTAGTTGTAAACTATATTTTTATTCCATGTTGTTTGTAGTACTCATGGAATGCCTTCGAATCATATTCTCCACCATGATCTGATTTCAATACCTTGATCTGTAGATCACTTTGGTTCTATGTTAAGGCTTTGAACTCTTTGAACTTTGCAAAAGTTTCTGATTTCTTCTTTAAAAAGTAAACCCAAGTCTTTCTTCTATAGTCATAAATAAAAGTGAGGAAGTAACAACTTCCACCAATCGACTACGTCCTCTTAGGTCCACACAAGTCTGTATGCACCAACTCAAGAGGTTTCTTTGCTCTATATGAAACTCCCTTCGAAAAAATTTCATGGTGTTGCTTTCCCAAGATGCAACACTCACAAGTACTAGTAGGTTCTTTGATGGGAGGTAATCCTCTAACCATTTGTTTCTATTGCAACAATCTTAAACCGGAAAAATGCAAGTGTCCAAACCAAAAGTGCCATAACTAGTTATCATTAGAACATGCAACTGTAAAAGAACTAACATGATCGTTGTAGTTCATAATTAGACGAAATATTCTGTTCCTCGTCATCTGCACCTTTGATATCAACTGCTTGCTTGGGGATTTGTCATAAATAACACCCTCTTACCCTTGAAAGATAACTCTGTATCCTTTCTATGTCAATTGACCAACACTAATCAAATTATGTTTAAGACTAGGAACATAATATACCTCTTACGGTTACTGCAACCACTATCTAATAGCCACACCTTATTATATGGTTCATGCATGTTGTTGCATGCTATGAACATGGAGTTAGTATTATGTGTACAAACATTAGCTCTTTAATTTCCTTGATCAACTAGCTTCTTCCTGCAATCAAGAGCATGGTGACCAAATTTATTGCAATAATAACATCTGACCTTCAATTTATTTGATTTGTAATTATTGTTAAAGCTTCTGCTGTTTCTGTTTCTTCCACTTTCATATTCATGCTCTTCTCGTCCATCTCTCTGACCACCATATCTTCCGCCTCGTCCTCTGCCTCTAGATCGACCTCTTGAAATAGAAACTTGACTTTTGAAAGTAGTTTCTAAACTAGAATCCTTATTTCTGTATATCCTTGCCTCATGCGATAGAAGTGATCCCATCAACTCATCAACTGTTGGTTTTTCCAAATCCTTTGATTCTTCTATGGCTGCTACCACAACATCAAACTCGGTGGACAAAGATCTAAGGACCTTCTCAACCACTCTTTGATTTTTAATGTCTTCACCATAAATTTTTAATCGATTGAAAATAGACATGACCCTATTCATGAAGGAATCAATTTCCTCTGTCTCCTTCATCTGCAAAATTTCGAAATCTCTCCTAGTATTCTGCAATTTAACAATATTGAATTTTTCCATACCTTGATAGATTATCGCCAAGGTTTCCCATGCTTTCTTTACTGAAGACATGATCATTATCTTCTGTAACACTGCTTGGTTCACTCCCTGCTGGATAAGAAGCAATGCTTGTGCACTCTTCCTCATCTTTCTTCCATTGTTCGCTCTCTGCATTACTGAGGGATCGCTTTTCTACAACATCTTAAGGTTCTGCAAACCCAAACTTGACATGATCCCAAACATCATGCTCTTTTAACAAAGTCTCCATCTTAATGGCCCACACATCATAATCCTTCCTTGTGAAAGAAGGAAGTTGTGGCTGGAAGTTGCTTGTGGCCATCTTTCTTCAAACAAAAATTCACTTCTGAAACCCTAAATTTTTTTTTTGTATGCTTTGCAAAGCCCAAAAAAAAAATCATTATAATAAAACCCTAAGTTTTATTTTTATAATTTTTTTTTTTTTAAATAACTTATATAATAAGCCTTTAGAAAAAACTTATTATAATCTCCACTAATTAAAAAAAACTTTTCAAAAAATCCTTTTGAAAGTTCCCTTTTCAAAAATCACCTTTGAAGACTCACGTGCATATATGAAAAACCCTTTTCAAAAGTGTTTTTTTTTTTAACTCTTTTGAAACAATTTACGTACACATTTTGAATATTCCAATAATAACTTTTACGAATTCATAAAATCTTTTTGATATGGATTTTAAACAAAAAATAATCCGCTAATGCTTCAGGAGGGTTGTTGCAGTGCGCGCTAACACACCTTTTGAAAGAAATTTATTGTGTTAGTGCCTTAACGCACACAAAACACCAAGGAATCTGAATGCCCCAACAATAATGTGGTTATCTGCTGAGCTCACCAGCGTTATAACGCTCTGTCTATGACTAGCAGTTGCGTTATAGTAGAAATAAGCAGGAAAAAAAATTCTTCTTGTCACACACGGATGATTGCTGATCCGTTTTTCTCCCGTTCTTTGTAACCTCACTCTGATACCAATTTGTTGGAATGGCAAAAGAGTAAAGGTGAAAATTACACGAATATTTCACACAATAACACAAACATGAGTTGTTTCTCTGTATTAATCACAGGAGATTCAATCACAATAACTTGTTGAATACAATGAACTCGGTGAAGGGTATTTAATCTAACTTGACATGCACACACTCACATAACTTAGCTTGATCATCACTCACTTAATTGACTCTCTAACTCACTTACCAAATTCATCAATCACATAACTTGACTAACTCAATGCTTACTTAACCGATTGTCTAACTCTGCATGCAGGGGGTAATTACATATTTTAACACTGAGTTGGATTCTTCTTTTTTTTCTTCGGCCATTTTGAGAGATCCACGCATTGCTAACTATTTGGGAGTTACATCTCATATCAAACCAAATTTGATATGAAGCCTTATTCCAAATGGCTCACATAGATGTTTTATTTGTGCTTCATTTAAACTCTGAGGTCTCAAATCTCATATCAAACCAACCAAATTGGAGATGGAACCAAATACAAAAGCAATTTATGGACTTGGTTACATCCTTCTCTCCGCTCAAATGAGGAAACAAATAGTCATATATACAAAACATACTGCAGATTTTGATGACGGGCTCTTCCGGATCTAAATGTGTTCAAGATGCGCAGATGCCCACTCGATACATCTGTTATTTGTGTGGGTTCGAATCCTGAGGCCATACATCATCTATCAAACCCAATCAAATAGCTAGTTCGGTGGTCTCCTTTTTAATTCAAGACAAGTACACCAATCAATTTATTTTTTAGGCAGTCCGTCCAAATCAAAGAGCTCATCCCTGTCCGTAATGTTTTGGTCGTAATGTTTTGGTTGCAAGATGCGAAGATGCCAGCGAGTTCGAACCCAAACAAACCTTAATGTTTTGGTCGTAATGTTTTGGTTGCAAGATGTGAATATGCCAGCGAGTTCGAACCCAATCAAACCTTATCAAGGAGCTATTTTCCTTCCTTTTAATTACACCAATCCAATTATATTTTTCGTCCATTTTTTTTAATATTTACTTCTTCTTTTTTTAAACTAGAATGGTTATATTTTATTGATAAAAAGACAGGTTGGGCAAAGCCTAATCAACCATTACATTTTCCAGATTGACTTGAGCACAGTATCCCACTTAGGGGACAAATGCATTGGTCAGTGTGTCTACATTTATACTGATCATTCCATTTTGTAGCGTGCATCCTATATTTTCCAATCTATTTGCTTCCTTGTTTAAACCTCTGAGAATGTGGAAAATTTGAACCGAGGGAAAATCCTTCAGGATTCTGTTCACTCTTGTTATCTGTTTGTTTAGCACCGGATCCTTAAGCCCTTTCTTGCTTACTATTGCTTTTATCAACATTTCTGAGTCTCCAAAAACTAAGATTTCTCTTGGATTTTCTTTTCTGGCCATTTGGCAAGCTTTCAAAACACTGAGAATTTCTGCTTGGTTGTTGGTTTTCAGTCCAAGACCCCAGCTGAAATCTTCTTTGTTCCCATTCGGAAAGAAGATCGCCCCTCCTGCTCCTAACCTCCCTAGGTTGCCTTTTGAGGCTCCATCAAAAAATATTGTGCACTTGCCCTGGGATTTCCACCACTGTTGGAATGTGTCCTATGGATCTCATATTGCCTTCTTTCCTTGTGGATTGGTCGTGTGTTTGCTGGGTGGTTGGCCTTACAAGTTTAAGCATCCAACCACATCCTTTCTTCAATTCGGAGAGAGCTGTCATCTTTGATGGAAAAGTGCTTCAAGGTTTCTAAGAGGAGGTTCTTTGCCCGCTCAGCCACTTTTGCTGATGGCCATTCAGTGTTATTAAAAATGGTTTCATTCTGGGCTAGCCATAGCTTCCAGCAGACATACTTAGGGGTAGCTATCCACACCCGATGCCATATAGATTTGCTAACTATGTTGTGAGGGTAGCTATCTTTCCAAGAGGAAAACATGATGTCAACCGAGCTTTGAGATGGATAACGAACATTCAGTCCATTCAGGAATATGGACCAGACCTCCTTCGCAAACTCGCATTGTATGAATAGATGATCTGAAGTTTCCAATGCGCATTTGCAAAGGATGCAGCGATGTGGGCCTGCTATATTTCTTTTGCACATATTTTCCCCGGTCAGAATTTTTTTGTGGAACAAAGTCCAGAAGAAGAAGTTAATTTTGGGGATGCTGAAGTTATCCTAGATCTGTTTCCACATGGACTCCGGATGAGACGATTCCTTTTTACTTTGCATCTGAAGATACCCTTGACTTGTTGTATACACCCCCGTCTTGCCCCAACCCCAGGAGTCTTCTTCTTCTGTGTGCACCGGAGTAAAATCAAAAATAGCTTCTTTAAGGGCATCTAACTGAGATTTTAAATGCTCTGGGATTCTAGGAAAAGTCCAGCACTTCCAGTTCCCGTTGCTATCCCAGCCCGATATGTCTTCTAATTTCCTGATTCCTTTCGCGTGTAACCAGGCTCTTAACTCAGTTATTTCACTAACTTTTGCTAGAGGGGGATGACCCATGACACTGTCTCTCCATAGCATTGTGTTTTTTCCATTTCCAGGAATTTGATACAGGTAGGATCTAAAGAATTCTATGCCTCTGCTACACAACTTCCAAGCCTGCATTCCTTTGGGGTTTTTCTCCACTGTAAAAAATTTTATTGACTGATTTTTGAGGTATTTGAGCTTGAAAATCTGGTTAACTGGGTGATTTGGCTCAGCGTAAAGCTGCCATAATAATTTGCAGCCCATTGCTAAGTTTGCATGCAAGGGATCTCGGATTTTCAATCCTCCTTCTGTGAATGGCCGTTTCACTCTATCCCAAATTATCAAGTGGAATTTGTTATTGTTTTCGCGTCCTCCGTTCCACAGAAAGTTGCGCATAAGTCTGGAGATTTGGTCGGAGATTGATTTTGGAGCCAACATTAGAGAAGCCTGGTATGTGGGCAGAGCCGTGAGAACTGATTTGATGAGCGTGAGTTTGCCTCTGGTGGTGAGCCAAAAGCCTCCCCACGCAACGAGTTTATTCTTGAATTTCGATATTACTTCCTCCCACAACTAATTTTTGTTAGAGCCCAACGTTATTGGGAGGCCCAGATATTTAATTTTATCCCAACCAACGTATCCTGTAAAGCCCAGATCATTTGCTATTTTCTCAATTATGTGTTGCTCTGTGTTCCAACCATACACAACGCTTTTCCTCTCACTTATAAGAGCTCCCAAGATGCTGCAGAATTTCTGGAGGATGTTTTTGAAGGAATTTTCTATTCTTGGGGAGGCTCCCCCGAGCAAGAGTGAGTCATCTGCAAATAATGCATGATTCACTGGATCGATTCCTTTCTCAATTCTAATCCCAGGTATACTGCCATCTTGTTTTTCCAGAGTCAGCTTTCTACTCAAGGAATCTGCCATCGGTATGTAGAGGAATGGGGATAGAGGACAACCTTGCCTCAATCCCCTGGTGGCTAAAAAGAAATTTGCAGGTCTTCCATTTACCATGGGAGCAATCCATATCTTCTCTAAACAAGCTTTGATGAGGTTGATGAAGTCCTGGCTAAACCCAAAGGAAAAAATAACCCTGTACAAAAAAGAGTGATTAACTCTATCAAAAGCATTGCACATATCCAGTTTGATAAGCATACCTTGTTCTTTGCGAGAGTGGCTAGAATGCAGAGCTTCCTGAACTTGGATGACATTGTCTAGTATATGTATTCCTTTCACAAACCCCGCTTGTGTTGGAGAAATTAATTTTTGTATAAGAGGTTTGATTCTATTCGCCAGAAGTTTAGCCACAATCTTGTAGGAAGCATTACAAAGAGAAATCAGCCTGTATCTTTTGAAAGATCCTGGGTTTGCTTCCTTGGGGATTAAGGCGAGAAAGGTGGAATTTATTCCGCCTCTGACCTTTGCCTTCCTCATGAATCCCTGTATCATTCTAATAATATCTGGTTTGATTAACTCCCAGCATAATCTGTAGAAGTGGATTGAAAATCCATCAGGCCCAGGGGCTTTGTCAGGCTCCATGGACCAAACAATTTTTGATATTTCTTCTTCCGTAATTGGGCTCAAGAGTATGTCGTTGTCATCTGGGCTGACTAGGTTTGGAATATTTTTGAGGAAATCTGATATATCCTCCTCGCTCCCGTCCCTTTCAGCACTAAGAAGGTTTTGGAAATGCTTCTCAGCAGCTTCCTTTATTTGATCAAATCCTTTGCACACCTGTCCACTGGATGTAGTGATTTCTGCAATTTGATTTCGTGAAAGGCGAGCCTATACTGTCTGTGGAAGTATGTAGTGTTTCTGTCCCCATCTTTGAGCCACAATCTACGAGACTTTAAGCGCCAATATTCTTCTTCACTTCTAAAGGAGCTATATGTTTTCCTTTGAGCAGATTTTTCTTTATCTAATTCCATAGGGGAGATTTCTTTCTTTTCCAGTTCAAATTGAAATTTTGTCAGCTAATGGACTGGTTCTTTCCTCTGACTGGTGGGGGATTTTAGTGCCTTCTTTATCCATTCTTTTAGGGCCTTCTTTGCATTTTTCATTTTTTTTCCCACACAAAGTTTGGGGAGCCTGTTACATCTTTTTCCTAGGCTGATTGAACTGTTTCGAAAAACCCTTCTCTTTCAGCCGAGAGAGAGCTAAAGCGGAAAGGGAGAGGACCTAAGTCTTATTCGTCCTTCAAGCAGAATAGGATAGGTTTTTGGTCTGAGGTAAGTTTTGGAAGAATCTTGGTGAAAATAATTCTTTTGTCCATCATGGTGGAGCTACTAGTGAGAAATCTGTCTAGCCTTACTGAAATATGATTTTCCCCTGTTCTATTGTTGGTCCAAGTGTAGTCTCCTTTCACTGGTTTGAAATCTACTAAATCCCACTGGAGTATGAGATTTTCCACTGTGTAGAGGAGAGGATCCCTTGTGAAGGTCCCACCTCTCTTCTCTTTTGGATCCATAATAATGTTCAGATCTCCTCCTATGACTATATTCTTAGGGTTGAGGAGTTCTAAGTAATCCGAGAGTGTCTTCCAGCACTCTTTCTTTTCAACATATTACACGGGGACATACATATTGATCTTTATAGAGAAAAGGTGTTTTTATACCAGAATGTGCCTATTCCTCCAGCCGAACCTCTGGCACTAACTACCTTTCCTGAATCAAATTTCCATTTTGTGTTGCTTGTGTTTAGAAGGATCTCCCCTTCTATTTTTGTCTCTTGAAGCATGAGTATGTCTGTGGATTCCATTTTCAATAGGTCTTTAATAGCCTCTACCTTTGTGGGATTCCCCAAACCCCTGCAGTTCCAAGAGACCAGCTGCATCATTTACAGCTTGTTGGGGTGGGTCCACCTCCCTTGGGAACCCTTGGTCTGATATTCCTCCCGAGGGTCATCTCAATGGTGGCTTGACTTCCAAGGGTTTTTTTTTTTTCTAATTCTTCTTCCCTGGTTTCCTTATTTGATTTCCTTCCGACTCTCTTTGATGGCCTCTCGAAGGACTCATCATCCGAAGAGCCCACATTTTCTACATTTTTTTTTTTTTATTATGTGTGCATATGAAGGGGAAGAAGTACTGCCTGGAATCGGGCTTGAAGTATTACCTGGATCTGGAGAGTTGGTGTTTTTCAGCTAGGGGAGACCGTCTTGTTCTGCCTATAGAGGTTCTGAAGGTGTTTTGAGAGATTCAAAAGGATTTTTGTCCTCCTCGATGCTGATGGTTTCCTTGCTTCCTATGTTTTGAGTGTTTACACTTTCTTGCCCTGATTTGTTTCCTGTCTCTTTGCCTTTACCTCCTTATTTTTCTTCTTGCAGTATCTTGCAAAGTGCCCGTATTCGTGACAGTGTCGGCATTTGAAGGGGAGTTGTTCGTAGTCAAGCTCTTGGATATGTGTCCAATCTGCAACCGAAATTTTGATGGCTTCAGGTAATCCGACTTCCAAGTCGACCTCTACACATATTCGGGCACAAGAGAATTGATCCTTCCTTGGCGCTTGGTCTATGTATCTGCCTAGAGCATTACCAATGGATTGCAACGATCTCTGGTTCCAGCAGTGAAGGGGAAGATGTGGAAGACGCACCCATACAGGCACTGCCGTGGGCACGTCCTATGCCGGATAAAAATCTGGTGACCATTTATTCAGATAAAGCCCTTGAGGGCCCATAAAATATGACCCGTTTATGAAGATTAGGCTTCTATCTTCCGCATTATCAAACACAAATACGAAGAACCCTTTGCCAACGAAATGGCTTTTTATTCCTTCCGAGACCAGGGGTATCCAGTTCCGTTTAACCCATTCTTCAACTGCTTTCGGGGATGGCCAAAGCCCTGTGAACTGGCCGATGAGGCCTCTTTCAGCTAGGTTCAACGATGTTATTCAAGTTTCTTCCACAAGCAAATTCACCGCAGGGATGTCTTCCAATTTTTTGACGAACTTTTGATGAGAACCAGAGTTCGGGCGTTTCCCAGCAGCTGCAATGAGGGTTCTGAATGCTTCGAGCTCAGGAGATGAGGGAGGAGGGGCCTCAGAGCCACCTCCGAGGTCCATAGTGGAGAATACCATGCGAAGGAGGGAGTAACTAGCTGGGTGCGGCTAGGGTTGCTGCAGATCGGCCATGCGCACGCTCAGAGCCTTCTCAAAAAAAAAAAAATATTTACTTAAAAAGGCGATGAAATTTTAATATTTTTACACCGAAAGTGTTCTCTTTATGGGGTTGGATAGGAAAAATGGTTCAACCCAGCCAATCCCTATACTCCACCTATGCTCCAGTTTCGCCCTTCTATCCCGTCAAAATTTAATAAGTGGCAGATCCTACAACATCGTAAAGAATAGCCATACGAATTGTCTGCACTTTGACGTTGTGTGGGCGTGCTTGTGGCATTCCAGAACGAGGGCTCTCCAACTTCCCGCCGGCTCTTTGAGGGCTTCTACGAAAATGCGATGGTCTTTGCATGTGCGAAGACAACAACAGGGGAGTTGGGAAACAAGATACTATCTTTCGCTGTGAAATTGATGAACCAGGCTGATCAGAATGGCTATGAATGATGAGTATGTGAGGTCGGTTATAGAATTCATGGAATTTAAAGAGCGTCATCGCATCAAAATGGAAATCGCCGCCTTTTCTGCTTCCGACGTTTCCAAAATGGGTTTCTGAGATGTAGACCTCGGTTGGGGAAAGGCCGTCTACGGAGGGCCTGCAGGGAGCGGAATTGAAGCCCTTGTCGACAAGTTCTGCCTCTTTACGACACATCAAAATACAAACGGCTTGAAAGGGATAACCACTGCCCTCTGCTTGCCCTCCCCTGTCATGCAGAGATTTGAAGATGAAATCAGTAGAGTCGTTTCCCTGCAATCAAAGATTTGAACACAGAAATGATAAAGATTATGGTCTCTGTGTTTTTTGTTGTTGTTAAAGTAACTTAAATATGCTAAAATTTCACAAAATATGCAATTATATTCTTGTGGATGCTTGGTTCTTTTGCTGTTAAACGGGATTTTGTGTTTCATTGTCAAGAAAATATTTATAATTTTCAATACATTCAAAATCTAAAATATAAAATATCATTTCCCTTCAGCTGACGTATTTCAACTAAAGAAGATTATTGCTAGATGGCTGTCGTTTGAACTAAAGAATATTATTTATATATTACCATCTTTCTCTTCACTTTGTGCAGCTAAATCTTGGTCAAAGGCACAACCACTTATGGTTTTTGAATAAAAATGTAGTTTAGTTTTTCTAGGTTTTGAAGTTTTTGTCCATAATTTTCAAAAATAATTATTGAAATTAGTAGATATGTGTTAAAATCAAAAGTTCAAGTTATACAATTGGCAGAATTTAGGTGTTCAAAAAGTTTAAAACTCATTTAAAACAATCAAAATCAAAATTTGGCTTCACAAGATTGAGTGCAGATGTTGAAGCCCACATATATATGGCATAGTATTGGTGCCATAAAAGAAGGCAACAACATGTTGTAGATTCAATTTTTTGTCTAGCTTTTTGAAGTTTTCCTATGTGTTTAATTTACCCAACTGATAAAAGAAATCATGCGAAAACTAATTCATTTTATCTTCACAACTTCTCTGATTTTCCCAATTCTTTAATTCATTCAATGTCCCTTTGCATCTTTAGAAACCACTACTAATTTATTATATATATATATATATGAACATAACATGTTATTGAAGAGAAGAATAAATATTAATTAAAATTATATTTTTATTTAATAAAAATTTCTTAAAATATTAAATTGAGGGGACGAATGAAAATTTTAAGGTGATATTATTTAGGTGGCTTAATATCTTAATTATAACTAATAAAATTCAAATATATATATATATATATATATATATATATATATATATATTAAATTATATAACTTTTTACCCATATTAAATATATTTTGTTTTGTTTAAATTTTTTTGATATAATTTTTTTGGGTATTTTAAAGAAAGAATAAATTAAGTGTTTTGCCTCTATCATAATGATTAACATTTATAAACTTTAAAAGTATAGAATTATTTGTTTTTATTTTTTAAATTTATTTTTATATAATAAAAAATTAAATTATGATTATAAAATAATAATTACAAATATTAAATTAAAAAAATTATAATTATATGATTTTCCGTGAAAATCACATGTAAGAAATTTTTGTTGACCTGTTTCGAAACAATCAATTTAAATACTCGCTAAGGCGTCGACAAAAATTCACATGTGATTTTCACAGAAAATTCTTATACACATTTTATGGATCACAAAAGCCAAATTTCTAATAATTATATGATTATTTAAATTAGTAAAAATAAAAATAAAAGAAAATTTTATATAAAGATTATATTTATTACTTTATATTATTAAAAAATAGCAATGGTATAAGATTGAGATGATTTAAAAGCAATTTAGAACCTACAACATTAAGAAGAGAAATACTCCTTATCTTATTCTTTTGATAGAAGCTGACATGTCCCCTATTGAAACTAGGACTATGTTTAGATATCTAATGTATAAGAAGAAGCTTTACAGCATGGAATCCAACAGGCTCCCAAAAATTGCTTGCTCGGGTGGCATAAGGATATGCCTAGTCTTGGCTCAACCATTGGGGGATTAAGGAGGAGATCATCATGGGAAGCAAGGATAGTGTCAAAGATACTATTACCTCCAAGTTGAAGGACAAGTTGTGGGATGATAAGGAGCTAGAGGGTAAAATGAAGTTAAGATACTATAAGGAGGTGATAAACCCCACCCTTGATAACCAGAATTATCTCTGTGTTCTAGCACTAAGAAAAAACTGAACATCGGTAGGATAAAAACTAACTCTCATGAGCTTGGCTAGGATAAGTACTAACTCTCATCAGCTTCTAAGTGAAACAAATTGGTGGTCTACTGGAAGATGAAAAACACTGCCCCACTCTTACTCACATGGGCTCTTAATTCACTAACATTTGTCACTCCTCCAATCTTGACTTATTAAGCCAACCCAACTATAATGATTTTGGAGAGCTTCTTTCTCTTTTTTTTTATTTTTTTATTACAGAAATAAGATTTTGAAGAGCCACAATTAAATTCTTTTTCTTTTCTTGAAGTCTCATAGATCCTCTTAGTCTTAATAGACGTTAATCATCATCATCATCATCATCAATATAAAATAAATATTATAAAAATAATAATAAGATTGATATTCAAATTATAGTAAGTTATAATAAAACTATAACATAATCATTATAAAATCATTTTAGGTAGATCAAAGTGCAGAAGTCTACCTTGGTCCCTTGATATTGTTAAGATGTTTTTTAATTTTAATTTTATTTATTTTTTATTTATTTTTAATAATAATATATTTAACTAAAACTTTGATATACTCAATTTAAATATTGGATAACCAACTCTATCAACACCAATGTAATTAATATATGATTTTTTTTCAAGAAAACATAAAACCTAAACATTTAACTGCATGGAATGAAATAAATATTTCAAATATATATATAACCATTTTT
This sequence comes from Pinus albicaulis, assembly GCA_034641835.2. Taxonomy (NCBI): domain Eukaryota; kingdom Viridiplantae; phylum Streptophyta; class Pinopsida; order Pinales; family Pinaceae; genus Pinus; species Pinus albicaulis. Next base: position 524,691,834 of record CM076578.1, read on the forward strand.
TTAATGTATTTTTGCAATGGAAACTTTGAATTTAATATGTGAATATTTGCATGTCCAGAAACCAGATTGCAGGTCAACGGAAGTTTTCACTAGATGGTGGATGGGGAAAGGGAAGAAGTATAAGGCAAATCCAATATTATATCATTGGTATATATGGGGAAGTAGAAACAGGAAATTGTTTGAGGGACATATTTGCAGTTCTGAGATGACAACAAAGAAGATAATAAGCAGCTGGGAGGGTTTAAAAATTATTCAGAAGCCTCGGGGAGAATTATCAAGAAGGAATCGACCACATGAGATACAATATTATGCGGGATATTTCGATGGTGCTTCAAAATTTTCCACTTGTGGTTGCAGGGCTTGGCTTTTGATCTCCCCTACATGCCATTATAAGATATATTGGAATGGGGGAATTGGCACTAATATGAAAGTTGAGTGCTTTGCCTTATGGGGCCTTCTTTGGTTTGCATGTGAACTTTATTTGGATAAAATCTGGGTCTTTGGAGACTCAAAGGTTTTGATCGACCATATGAATCAAAAGGATAACATTGTCAACAGCTGTCTATCACATTGGTTCGAAATGATTCACACTCTGAAGAAAAAAATTTCGTCCATCACCTTTTCACATATATACAGAGAAAAGAATAATGAAGCGGATAGTCTATCCAAGAAAGGGATGAGTGGATTATACGGGGAGATGTACTACGACCTAGTCAATGCAAATGGTGAAGGGGTTGTTGGTAAACTTTTCTTATTTTGAATTCACAGTGATAGGTCCCGGGCTTTGTTTTTTTTTTCTTTCCATAAATCAATACCTTATCTGGGTGTACAAGCCTTCTTTCCTTTTGTCTCTTCTTACAGGCCTGTGGTAATCTGGACAAAGTCTTTTCTGGTAAATCTTGATAAAAAATGGATTTACATTAGCTAAATGAAATGACTCTCCAGGGAAGAACCTGGAGAGTGTAAAAACACTCACACACTCTCTAACTATTGAGTTAGATGAGCCTTAATTATATAGGCTTTCACACTAACGGGATGGTTTCAACCACTCCCGAGATATTAGGACTTGAGATCTAATCTTAGCATCTCAATCCTATCATCATGATAACAACAATCTAATTATGACTTTCTCCATTAATTCCAACACTCCCCCTTAATGGAGAAAGGGTACCGAACAATAGCATATGCTTGTTGGTCTAGTCTCAGCTAACTTACAGTAAAAACATGAAAAATTTGGTAACAGAGTTTTCATTTTTGTCTTTATGCTTGTGATTCCATACTTGTTCATTCTGAGTCGAGGCTTCATTTCACTTTCCTCGCTGTGAGGTAGTGATGTATTTGCACCTCATTTCGTCCCCTATGAAGGAAAACTTGAATTCGTGTTCTCATCTTTCTCAGAATTATGGCAGGCTTAATAGGAGAATGTTATCTCTCACTATTTCCGGTGTCAATCATTTGAACATCGGCGATGATATCTTCACCATTGATTACGGCAATTTCTGTGTTAATTTCATAAAGACATGGTGTTTCAAGCCATGCTTCAAGAAACTTCAATTCTTCTTCAAAATTTGTTATTGTTTCTTGCCTACCAATATCTGCACAAAAAACAATGTTAGATTTATAAAGATGACCACAATTACTTTCATCTTCCTATTCCTTCAGGAGAGCTTTCATTTCACCATCTCTCCCTACTTCATCCCTTTCTGCTGACATAATTATGCCTTCATCCAGTTCTGTTGCTGCATGCATGTTCTGCATTTGATCTGTATGTGAATATAGGCCTTCCTTTTCACCAAATAGTAATTCATCAATAAGATGTTTTTCAATCATCAAATTGATCCACTCATCATGAGATATATAAGTCTCATCAAACTTTATTTCTGCATTAGGAAAACTATCAGGTTTTACATCAGAAAAAATTTCAAGTTCTACAATAATGGATGTGTTTTCATCATTACAAGTTTCAATTATAGATACACATTCATCACCCATCATTGCATCTTCAGTTTCACAATAAAATATGGGATCATTATCAAGAGCAATATCTTCAGCATCATTGCCCTTATTAGAAAAGTATTTCATCTCTAAAACATCCCATAAAAACTTTGTACTAGGAATCTCTCCATATTCATATATTATGCTGAGTATGATGTTGTCATCTACTGCAGATGTTATAAGGCTTAATACTATTGTATCTCCACTATCATTAATAACATCTTCAACATAATCCAGTAAATTTACCTTCCATAGTATTGTTTTCATTTCATTTGCCCAGCTTTCATAATTCATACCTGAAAAAGATGGTAAATCTGGCATAAACCATTTAATAATCTCACCAAATTCCAAATCTGCACCTTGATCAGCAGCAGGTCCATCACCGTTAACCTGAAACAAATCACAAAATTCTGCAACACAATATGTTGCACTTCTCCATTGATGCTTTCTCCTGAATTTTCTTCGAGACTCTTTCAATTTACTTTGACGACCCATTTTCTCCTTCCATTTTCTCCCTTGCTAGAACACTTTGACCTGCTAGCTCACCGTCTGGCAAGCACTTGATCCGCCACAAACGAAACCACAAATTTTATCCCTATCCAGCTGCAATCCTCAAGCAACCAGATATTGCTGCAATGTATATCAACAACTATAAATGCAACATTGCTTTGACTCACTGATTAAAGAAAAAAAAAATGCACACAGCCACACTTTTCTGTGTTGGCTTCACGGTGCCTCCACGCAACTCCACGGAACTCGCGACCTCCTCTCAGGCTCTGCCTCGAATCGCACCACCTTCACTTAGCACACCCACTTCTTCTTCGGATCTCTCCATGCCTCCTTCATGGCCCCTACCAGCCCTGATTGATTGCTAATAAACCTCAGCCTCACACTGTGAGCCAGCACCGTCGCGCTGATCAACGAACTCAAGGCTGCTGTAGAACACACTTCAATTCCATGCAGAACACGATCAATTCCGTTGCGATTCACGAGCTTCTGAGAGCAATCGAAACCCAGCTGATGAATCTGCTCTCTGAAATATAAATTGGATTTCAATCCACTGGTTTCACCATCTGGGTACTTGATCTTCGTACTGAAAGTGTCGTAGCAGAATCTCCTCATCATCTTCCAATGCGCACCGCCCCTCTCATCAAATGTAATTGATATTTCGATCAAGGAAATGAGGAATCTCAAGGGGCTTTCCTTCAAATTTGAGATAGACAGGACCAACCACGGTCTTCACGGTCTGCTCCACTGTATCGATGCAGCCATACCACCACGGTCTTCATGATCTGAATACACCAGAAACAACTTGCAGCCAGTGTGAGAGAACCAAGACTGCCTCGATAGCTCGACCCAGTTTTCAACCTTATGGCTCCTCCACACAGATCGATGCCCACCGCGATTTGTGTATGCCTCCACGCAGGTTCTCGGCCCAGTCTTGTGTACAGGCTGATTACGTAGTTGTTCTTTTGTTTTGCTTCTATCTCCTTCCAGTCAAGCCTCGTCGTCTTCTTCTTCCCGGGAGATTCAGTAAATTTAAAATGGATCCCCGCGACTCGTGAGAAGTGTCAATCTGCAAGCGTGTTATCCAGAGAAAATAGATCACAGTGAATTGAATCGAAGAATGATGTCGACTAATCATTCAAATCTGAGACAACCTTCAACGGCCAAGCCCTACACTCCACCTTCCATTTCATAGGACCTACCCACTGATTACTCCATAACGATTGAACGATGGCTAGCTATTCCTCACCACCGTCGTTGTGGATTTTCGTTGCATCCACCAGGACACCACCACCACGAACAGGCCGCACCACAACTCAGATCACGCTACACTAGCACCACTTTGGCCTTGCTACACTAGCTAGCATGCGTATCCCTGCAACGACTAGCACACAAATCCACAGCTAGCACGCAAATCCACCAGAATGTTGCTTAATCCGCTGCGTAGATCCAACAGAGATTAGGCAGTCAACAATTCTAGAATTCGGTCCACCTCCTCGTGGAGCAACGCCTCTCCGATGAGCAAATTGGTGTTGAGAGGAGGGGATCTTCTGCACACCACAATTCCGATGGCAGCGCTTTTTGAGATCACGGCAGGCAGCGGATGATCAATCCTCCACACGCAGGCAGGAAGCGCAGACAATGTTCCTCCTCACTGTTTACACACAACACAGTTCCTTTTAGCTTTGACTTGACGCTTTGATACCATGATAAAAAACGGATTTACATTAGCTAAATGAAATGGCTCTCGAGGTGAGAACTTGGAGAGTGTAGAAACACTCACACACTCTCTGACTATTGAGTTAGATGAGCCTTAATTATATAGGCTTTCACACTAACGGAATGGTTTCAATCAGTCCCGAGATATTAGGACTTGAGATATAATCTTAGCAACTCAATCCTATCATCATCATAACAACAATCTAATTATGACTTTCTCCATTAATTCCAACAAATCTTACTGTTATTTTGGATATGGGAAGGTGCTACAACACAGGGCAGTTGAGATCTCTCTGTTTCTCTCAATTTTAGAATATCTTTCTTCTATATGTTATGAAAATGATGTTTTATCAGACAAATTGTAATGGAGCCTGAGGGTCTATACTTTTGATAGAATCGTAATTCTGAATGTAAAGTCGTTGATATGAAGACAAAGTGACAAACAAAATGATATAAGGTTTTTATTTACATACAACAAAGTTTTGTACTAATACATAATATAAACCAGGATATTTTTCACGCTGAAAAAAAATATATCCATTTTATAATTTTGAAAAAATAACACTAAAGTTACGCAAATCTATCCGCGTCATTGTATAATTACCTGCGTTATTACTTCAAGGGCATTGTTTCATTCACCCTAACAGATTGGTATCTCGTTCGAGGGGACTCGAGGAAACGATTGACTACGGAGACGACGAATCAGGAAGAACGTTTTTTTTCAAACGAATAGCTGGCAGGTACAAATGGAATTTTCTGCATTCATCCTATGTGTTGATAATCATGCTCCACCACCGACTCAGGTCCGGGAGAGGTATGTCCTTCTCAACAAATAACTGAAAGTGAAAGTGACATGATTTGGTTGATCGCAGGCGTCTCAGCGTAGTGTCTACGAGTTGGAATTACATCTCAAGCTCGAAATCAACTAACAATTATGTTCTGTTTATCCCCTACAGACGTACAATATTTCCTAACTTCTTAATCTATCTTTTCTGATTTTGTGATTTGTAATTTCTATCTAGGTCCTCGAAAATTATTAAAGCCGTTATAAACCAGCAATAAATGTAATCCAATTTACCATTTCATAATAGGTTTAAGAAAAAGTAAGTATGCTTTTTGTGATTCATATGGTTGATTTAAACTTAAGAAAGCTATTAAAATGATTATAATTAAATAATAAATATAATATAATTTACCAATTCAAAATCAATTTTTCATTCCATTTCTATCTGAATTTATCTGGAATTAGGAATTAGTTATTTATTTTAAAAGAACAAGAAACTTACCTGGTCATCTAGAACATGGAGAACAGTTGAATTCACTTGGATTATTCTTCTCTTTTCTTCCGCCATACTTTGCACATGAGTTACTTCATTTTCTCCTCACAAAATTAATTAACATCGAAAAGCTATTTAATCAATAGAGAGGAATCGTAACCATTGCGTCAAACCCAATTGAAAAAGGAAGACTATGAATTAAATAGAACTAGTAGATCCAGGGGAAAGGGAAAAGTTAGAAAGGAAAAACGTACATAAGGCAGACTTTAATGGGCAATTCGAATTCTAAATTCTTGCAAGTCTGACATAGATGATCAATCTGTGCGTTCTGTGTGGTTTGAACCCTGGGGACATTGAACCAAAATACAAATGAAACCGAATTAAAACATTCCAAGGGAATTTGCAGACTCAGTTATAATGAAAAAAAATAACTATATATATACAAAACATACCTCAAATTTTATGGGGGGCTTCTGGATCTAATTGTTGTCCAGATACACATTCTCTCCGTCCATTTCTTTGGCGGGTTTGAACCTTGAGCCCGGACATCTCATATCAAACCAAATCAAAGAGCCAATGCCGGTCTTCTCCTTTTTAATTCGAGATAAGTACACCAATAAAATTAGGTTTTATGTTTGTCCCATTCCAGAGAATTTTACTTGCAAGATGCGTAGATGCCAGCCAGTCCGAACGCAATCAAACCAAATCACACATCTCATCTCCTTCATTTCAATCAAACCAAATCAGAGATCTCATCTCCTTCATTTCAATATGCGCAGATGTCAGCGGCTTAGAGTCCATCTTCTTCCTTTTTAATTTGAGATAGGTAAACCAATCAAATTATATTTTCTGCTCAAAGACGTTGTTGATGAATGATAAAATTTAATTCTATATTTTTGTATTTATATATTTAATGTTGAAGTTTCATGTTAATATTTATTTTAAAAATATTAAATATATATATAATTTACATTTATGTAAGTTGAGTAGAAAAAAAATTTAAAAATTTTAAATTATAAAATTATAAAAATATATAGAGGTTGAGTAGAAAAAACAAATTAAAAATTATGACTACAAAATTTTAAAAAAGAAAATTTTGTTTAATAATAAATACCACTATGTTTTTTTTTTTAATTAAATTTTTCTATATATTAAACTGAGGTGAGATTATTAAATTTTAACCCAAAAAAAATAGTTTAATAATAAATACCACTATGTTTTTTAGTTTAATTAAAATTTTCTATATATTAAATTGAGGTGAGATTATTTGAATCATATAAATTGTAAAGTATATGAAATTTAATCTATTAACAAATTTTATGTTTAATAGTTTTAGAAAATTAATTATTATATATGATATTTTGATTTTTCAAAATTAATTAAAATTTTATTTCTAAAATTATGTTTTTTTTTTTTACTCAATTATGTTTTGTTTTATTTAACTATTTTATATAAAAAATTTGAACATAAAAAATATGTATATATATATATATATATATATATATATATAATCATCAATGTCTATTAATCATTATAAATATAATTTTTTTTTAATTTATTTTAAGTGATTCTTTTAAATACAAATTAAAAAAATTCAATTTGTAATTTATTATAATTATACTCCACACATATTACAGGAAACTTGTTTTTCCTATTCAATTTTGTTAGTGTTATAAAAATAGAGAAATTCTTTTTACTGTTTTAAGGATATAGAATTATATATATAGAAGAAAAAAAACTCATGTATATGTAAAATATAAAATCATGCTAAAAAGAGTCATATGAACCTATACTAAACTTATAACAAAAGTTAAAAGGGTCATACGGGTCCTTTGGTTTGCATAGTGAAATGGGAAATGGATCGGGTCTTTTTAGATTAGTTTCATAGGTTTATGTGGGACAAGCAAAATCATGAAAATCTTATTTTATGATCATTTGTAAAATTGTGTACTATTTCTGTATAGGAATAATTGAGGATACCTATTCAAGATTTCTCATCATGGTCATATGATAATAGCAATATGGCAATATGTAATTAGAGATTTCTCACCAAGGTCATATGACAATAATAATGTGTAACTTTATTTTAATTCCTATTAAAGTTGTAATAGACCATTAATTTAATTTACTCAGCAATTTAAAATTATTTAATAAATTTTATCTCATGATATATTAATTATTTTAAACGTACATTCTCTATTCTATTAAGCTTTAATTGTTTTAGAAAAAAGATAAACCTACGTGTAGAAGAGAATTGAACTGAGTTGGATTTTCTCTTTTTTTTCGCCTTATTATGTACGCACACCAGCAACCACTCTTTTCAGTCCACTAAAATTAACTAACATTCAAAATCTATTTGACAATAGAAAAATGGCAACCCAATAAAAATAAATAAATTTACCAGATCCTTGAGTGAAAAAAAAAAAGTTATAACAACGATGCATGACACATATTTTGACGAGCCCTCAGCACTCTAATGGCATGCAAGCCCGACGTGGATGCCTAATCTGTGCTTCCTGCGTCAGTAATTTGGGAAAATTCGAACCACTAGATACTTCTCATATCAAACCAAATTTTATATGAAGCCTTATTGCTTAACCTTGTATTTTTTGGGTACCAAAATGTAAACTATTCTACCAATATCCTACTCTGAGTTAATTACTTAAAAAAAAAGGACAAACCTACCTGTTCATCAAGAAGAAACACCGGAGTTAGGATTATTTTCTTTTTCTTCAGCCATATTTGAAACACCCACGCCATCATAATTTCCTCTGATCAATGGAGGAATCGCAAATATTGCATCAAATTCAATGAAAAAAGGGAAGACCAGGAAATAAATAGTTCTAGCAGATGCATGGGTGAAGAGGAAAAGTTATAAATGCAACAAGTACCGCAAATTTTGATGGCCGCTTTGAGCTTTAATTGCTCACAAACCTCAGATAGATATTTAACCTCTATACTCCAGTTGGACAATTTGGGCATGTTTGAATCCTGAGCACACATAACGCACACATAACATATATCAGACTAAATTTGAGATAAAACCAAATTTAAAAACAAATTCTCATCTACAACCCTCAAATGAGAAACAAAAAGTTATCTGCAGATTTTGATGGGCACTTCTAGATCCAATTACTTGCCAGGCCTGTGTAGATGGCCATCTTAGTTAGTGATTTAGGTGGGTTCAAACCCCGAGGACACTCCACACGGCGGCTGTGGAGAGAGATAACAAAGAGCACGCAGATGTTGAAGCAAAACAGCCTGTAACAGTTTATGTCATTGCGGTAATCAATTTATGAATAGAATATTATGCTGAGCCTCTGGTTCCATCCATTGGATTATGCGATATCCCTCATCTAGTCATGTGACCATCGATCAAGAAAATTCAATTTCTATTTTTGAACAAAAGTATGTAACCGTTGACAAGAAAATTTAACTTCTATTTTTGAATAAAAGCACAAAAGCATGTGACGGTTGATAAAAAAAAATCAACTTCTATTTTTTAATAAAAGCACGAAAGCATTGATACAATCCATCCACTGCCAAATATGAAGTATTACTATTGATTTGGATGAGGTTTCAACACTTTTATATCTCTCTATCTTCTTGGGTGGAAATGTTATTATGTTTCATTTAAATTCGTGTAGACAGTTGTAGTGGGATTTTCTTAAATGTTTATTTTTTTCTTAATTGAAAATTTGGGAAAAAATAATAATATAAATTAAAAATAATAATAAAAATAATAAAATATTAATAATTTAAAAATTTATATTATTATTAATTAATTAAAATTATATATATATATATATATATATATATATATATATATATATATATTTTATTTAAATATAATTATTAATAATTTCTAAAATTTAAAAAATAATTTCATTTTATTTAAATATTTAAATTATTAAATTTTTCAAAATTTTTATCTTCACAATAGAATATAATTGTTATTAAATTATATTGAATTATCAAATAAAAATTAATATTTATCAAACATTATTATAATTAATTTCCTATATTTATTTTAATAATAAAATGTTTATTTTCATAAATATTATGATTTTGTTTGTTAAAAAATATAAATAAAGATTATAAAAGATTTAGCAATATCATATATAAATTAATTATAAATATTCATTAAAATTTAACATCTAAACCTTAGCCATTAATTTCAAGGAAGTTTTATAAGTTTTTAATGAAACTAACTTTAAGAGAAATAATTAAAATACTAAAAAATGACTATAATAATAATAATAATAATAATTAAAAACTTTTTATAAAACACTAAAAGAAAATGTATGAAAATTTAGAAAAAGAGAAATAACAATGAGGAAAATAGTATATCTGAGAGTAGTGAGGCCTATTGTAACTGAGGCGAAAGGAGATGTGTTGTCTACAACCAAGAGAAGAATGATGTGCGAAGTGTTGAGGGTAACCCATTTCTTTCAAAGGAAAAGGGACCAGGGTAGGGGGACTTGGTCCCTCTACCTGCCGAGCAAAAAAGACATAATCATTAAATATTTTTCCCTTTCGCATCCTTTGACTAATCAAATAAGTGGTATAAATGCTATCAGGATTAGGAAACATTGCCTAGCCCTCCATGTGGATAAGTCAAGTCATTTTGGAAAACTTACACCATTAAAGGAGAGCCTCCATTTTCATCTCCATAAATTAAATCTGTAGGAGAGAATAATGTCCCTAGTGTGGCTTCGCCCGGGGTAGCTTCAATGCAATCCCCAACCTCCTCATGCTCTGATGTACAAATGGACACCTTGCACTTTCAACCTTCGAGATGGCTTCTTGTTGGAACCTTGTCTCACATACCATCCTCAATGATCTCAAAGGTACGTTGAGGCATTTGTGTGTGTTGAGGGTTGTCTTCATGGCTTTATGCATGGGCATGGGTCATGCCCACTGTGGTTTCATAGTCCTATAGGAGACCTTGGAATTATTGGAGCCCTTAGAGATCTGAGGAGGAGAGCTATGAAGCTACTATTTTGGAAACTTTATCAACACATCCTTTATATGAAAATTAATTTGTGACTTTATTATCAAATTTCCTAACATTGGAGGGGAGAATCACAGGGATGTTGGGGATGGAGGATTTAATGCAAGTGAGGAAGTGTTCGAGCCTGCAAACCACTGATATGTTTTGGTAGTTTCCTCCTTTTAGGATGTGTTTCATTTTACTGATGACCAGATTAGAGTACCCTTTAATAATTAGCATTGTATAGAAGAGTTGAATGGCATAGGTGAGGCCTCTTTCTAAACAATGTAGAATTCAAAAACTTTGTTAGTTTTGTGGTCCAAGGTTTCGAGGTAATAGAAGATAGCATGTCCCTGATCATTTCTGAAGATGCCACCATAGTCTACGAGACCTAGATTGCTTTTGGAAGCACCACACGATTGAGCTTGATATAGAAAGGGGGAGGGGGAGACCATTCAAAGGGAAAGAAGAAAGGGGTAGGGGGAAGGGAGGGGTGAGAGAAGAGAGACAACGAAAGGATAGAGATTTTTTAGAATGTAAATTTAAGAAGTTGGGGAAGTCCAAGCATCCATAGGCAAAGGGTGAAAAAAAGAGCAGATTCCTTGAGATTGTTTAGAAAGAGGGATCAAATAGAAAGGATAGGGAGGTGTTGATATTTGAAGTTGTGTTTTTTTCACTCTTTCCAGATACTCCAAAGTAATAAGGCTGGAGTTAAATACCAAGCTCTATTCAAGATGGGATTTTCAAATTGGGAGAGGTTCTAGTTGGTGATATTTTCTTGGCAATTTTGTCCTTATTCCTTTCTGAATGTTCAAATAGAATGACCACACAATTTTATATATATGTAGAGTAGTTTCAAGTGTTAAACATGTGTGTGGGGTCTTTTTCTCCATTATTGCATATGTGGTAGGAGGTTCCTTGAAAATTGAATTTGATCAGTCAGTGCCATGTGAGGGTGTGTTTCCTTATTAAGATCCATAGGAAGTGGGTCACCTTCAACCATAGATTCTGAGACCAAATTCACTTCCATATTTTTTTGGCTATGAGAATTTGTGACCTGCATCAAGGTAATAAGCTCCCTATATTGTAAAGGTTCCATTAGGTTGATATCACCAACAAAGTTTGTTTATACTATTCTGGGAATGTAATATCCTGTTAAGAAGATTAATCCATAATTAATTGAATAATTGAATAAAATGGATAATCATCAATAGTGCTAAATCCAAAAATCCCATGACTGAACAACCCTTTTTATTGACCATGTCCCAAATAATATTACAATTCATCCTGTGGTTTGTGCAATTTTGGAAAAAATTCATGTTTTGATCTTTGGCCTTAACCCAAAAATCCTACATTTCAACCTTTGTTCACTTTCTTCATCTAATAATAATTTAACTCGCCTATTTTATAGTTCCCTAGGTTGACCCATTTGTTTAATAGTAGGAAAATTTCTATAGTCAATTTAGGACAAATTATCCTCAATTTCCTTAAGCTACAAAGTCCTTTTTAACCTTCTGTCTTTGGTCGAAGAAATCACCTTTTCCTTGAAAATCTTCAAGTTGTGTGAAAATTGCATACATGCCAAGAACTCAACCATAAAATTATGACACCTAAGAATACTTTACTAGCTCCAAACTCCTCTTCTTCTACCCATTGAAGATTATATTTGAGTGAGAAATTAGAGTGAATTGTGCTATTACCCACTTACAAATAAATGAAAATATGATATGAAATATGGACCTTTCCAACCCATGATCGATACTGACATAATTTTGAAAGAAAATATTAATGGAAAAGGAACTATTCCAAACTTCTAGAATATAGTATTGTATCTCATATTCTATTTTTTAGCCAAGTGGGAGAAATGTCAACTAGTTTTAGGTCCAACCAACTCACTATTTCAAGAATATCTACAAAAACCAAGCCATCCCCTATATTTTTCCTCTTTTAATAATGAAATTTAGATCTCCCTAAATAATAAGGTATTCTACTTGCAAATAATTAAGTAAGAATAACCAATCCAAAAATTGCTCCCTTTCATCACATTTCCCATAAAAAAATCATAATATGGAAGCCAAGGTCCAATTCTTGGCTATGAACAATGATTACCAATCATCATGGCTCTACAAAGAAGAAACAAAACATAAGATAATCTTGATAACTTGTAATTAGCCCACCTATTACCCAAGTGAATCAACACCAATAAACTTCCATCCCTTTACATACTTTTGAATTGATTTAATAAATTCATCAACTCAACTCATAGTCTCTTGCAATAAGACCAAATTTAGAACATTAGCTTCTAATAGCCTTTTAAAGGAAAAAATTTGGTTTTTCCTCTCAACCACATTGTGTTCATAGACATGATTTTCATGGGAGAATATTTTGAGGAGTCTTCTTAGCTCTAAGGACCCCTAAAATTAGACTATGTCTTCTGTGGTTAATCTCTTTCATCATATTTTATTGAGGAATGAAAATGTGTGACTTCTGACCTTCCTTGTTGGGTCCCTTTCCCAAAGGAAAATACATCCTAGCCCCCTATAAATTTGTGTCGAATGTCTATATCTAATAAAGTGAGGCTTCAGGCTAGCAAAATTTGATGAGTTAGAGATGCAAGGAACTAGAATGGGAGGGGCCTCCGAAATAGGAATACTATGTTGGGAATCACGATTGTCGTTAGACCAAAACCCGCATGTGTTAGTCAACGATCACATCGCTAGAGATAAGGATCCACGAGAGACAGTTAGTCCTGTTGCAAAACACACATGAAGCGTTGGTTTATCTAATGTCCAACAATCTCTCCCCCAACGTGAGCTGGGTGTGTATCAAACTCGTGACCTACGCTCTTATACAAATTTTTGGGAAACGATTGTCGTTAGACCAAACCCGCAGGTGTTAGTCAATGATCGCATCGCTAGAGATACGGATCCACGAGAGGCAGTTAGTCCATGTCGCAAAACACACGGGGAGCGTTGGTTTATCCAATGTCCAACATACTAGACCCAACCCCAATACCAAGGGCTAGAAGTAAAATAATTGGAGTTCGATACTAAAGGGTTCAAGTAAAAGGATTCAAACAAGAAAAATCAGATGGAAATGCAACACCATATGATCAGATCTAAACAACATATGTTCCTTACCTGAAGAATTTTAAAATCATGTAGTTAAAACATAGTGCTTTTCTAGTGCATCCCATTATGACTTCAACATGTCTATTTATTTATGGATCTCAAATTTTTGAAGCTTATCATGCGCTGCCTCTACTAGAGACAAGATAAGAGGAATCGAGATACCTCCAACAACTATTTCCGCTATAGGACTCTTGGTAATGGATGGCATGTCCCGATCCTTCCATTCGGATTCAAGATTCATGATCTCATGTGAAGAAGGACCTTCTTTGCCTAATATTTCACGAAAAATACCAACAAGGGGTATGATAGATTTAATCAAAGGAAAAACCCTCTGTTTCAATGAAAATCTAATGAATTTTGGAGACAAAGGCTCCATGTTTAGCTTGGGAGAAAATGGGAGTGATAAATCTACCATCACATGCCCAACTATATGGTGCTTAAAACATATAAATGGAATATCTATGTGCTCCAATGGTGTAAACAAAATATTCTTGTTTACCAATTGTATGGACTCATATAGCCCCTCTCTAGCTTATATCTCCGCCAACATAACATAAAAAAAAGGAGATTCATGTCCTTGCATTTTTGTGATATTCTTTACGGACTATGTCAATTTGATAAAATCCAAACTTTACATGAAACTTGCTAAAAATAGGCTTTCCTTTGATATTTTGTAATAATAAACTTTTTTAGTAAAGGATACTGGATATATTGCAATACCTTGTTCATAGCCTTATGATTTACCACTAGCCATGGTTTTCCTCTCTCTTGTTCCGAGTGCTTATGGACATAAAAATATTTTGACCTAGATAAGAGTACTTGCATCCTTGGTGGACTAAGCATCGAAAAGGGGATATTGTGATTTCGACCCTAATAAACTACGGTCCATGGACCACCTTTTTACCAAGACCAAATGCATATCCTATACATTCTCAAAAAAACCCATACTAGTCCCTTGATAGAAAAATGACGATGGGTATATAGGCCAAAAGAGGAATCTAATGAGGTTTTGTCTAATACAGTAGATATCTCATGTTTACCTTGTGCACAAAGAATTTTAACACTAGGGTTTTGTGAATGAAGTCCTCGACTTGTTGCATATGGAAATCCTTACTTACCACCAAAGATACACTAAAGCCACAAGAGTAGATATTTCATTTCCATTTGCAAACAAAGATGAGTTCCAGAATCAAACCCTCGAAGTTCATCTAGATTGATACACAAGCCAATGAAACCACTACCTTAACAAGTGCATATTATTAAGGTTGCATCGAATAGGGAGTTTGGGATGGTCAAAGGAGGAGAGTAAAATAATGTGATGTAGTTAAAATTTGCAGTATTAACCTTCTTAATTGTAATGGGAGGAGTACTCACATGGGAATAGAACCTTCTGCCAGGGAGGTCTACCAAGCTAGGTTTCTAAGGGAGTTGTCAAAAACTTTATTTCCACATGAATCAAAAAGCCATGAGTCCACCTTGTAGATAATTGGAACTAACCCACTCACATGATATTGTGTGACAAAGATATCGTCTTTTGATAGGTAGTCCTCCAAGTATTCTACCAATTCGACCATCTTGTCATCTATCATGGACCTACCTTTATTGTCTAAGGGCTTATCCATGTTGACAAAATAAAAACCCTAAACCTCATCTCCACTCCATTGAAAATTTTCAACTATTTGAGGATGCATCTTCAAGAATAATATTTTCTTTAGAAAATTGATATCAAGTTTGAAAATAATATATATATATATATATATATATATATATATATATATATATATATATATATATATATAGAACACTAAAACAAATCTCAACAAAAACTACATGTATTGGCCTTCCATGTGTGTAACCCACGTGTCTACCCCACCCTTTGTCAAGTTATGGGTGAAGAAAATTTAACCAAAACTCTTGACTGCTCACTCCAATATCTCATTTGTTCATTTAAATTTTAGCTCTACTTGTAGGTGAACGAGCTTAACACATGATTCTATGGGTATGTGTAACCTCTATCTACCTGCTCCCATGCTTATGTTCATATCTTAGTAACCAAAGTAATGGTCTCTATTTGCCTACTACCATGCTTATGTTCATAGCTTAGTAACCAAAGTGATGGTCTTTATCTTCCTACTTCCATTTCCTATTTCCATTTTATGTTTATAGTTCAATAATAGGAACATGGCTTATATTGGGTACATGTTATATTTTTTACACCAATTATATGCATCATGAAAATTAGGGGGGTGCTTAAAAAAAAAAGAGGTGTACAAAAAAATAGAAAAAAAGATGGTTGATTTTCTTTGATTTAGATTTCCAAAATATAATCTTTGTGTAAATTTGTATATATTGTATAAGATTATAACTTATAACACTCTATCCTCTTTTGTTTATTTTCTTTTATATAATTCTTTTTTTTCTATTTTAACTTAATACCATCTATAAGGCATACCTTTTATGTATATTTTCCTTCATAAATTATTTCTAAATTATTATGTGTTTAACAAATTTAATGCTCACAATATCAGGAAATATAATGTTCCCATCTGTAAAAATCCTATTTTAAAGGGATTTATGCATATTATGATTATGTTTTGAAAAGAAAAAGACTAGACTAATTTATTTATTTTAATTTCAATCATCCCATACACATATATCCAAGTCCTATTAGACAAAGAGTGGGCATAAAATAGGCTTTTTCCACTCCACAACAAACCGGAGACAATGGAAAAATATCTTGGAACTAACACTTTGACAGAGGTAACAGAACCCATATACAAAACCATCGCTCATCTTTATTCCAAGGACGTGTGCTGGAGATCCAGGATTTTTGGTGGCTCTAGTCATCTCATATTCCTTGCCTTTGCAGGCACTTGGAATTACCTCACACTTACTGCATTCACTTTCTAGAAGATAAGGGATTTTTATTTTCACTAATAAGGTGAATTTGATTCAATTTTGTTTTTCACTAATAAGGTCAATTTAATTCAGTGTGTATTTTATAACTGAGAAGAAGGAGAGGCACTTGGAATTACCTCACACTTACTGCATTCTTCACTTTCTAGAAGATAAGGGATTTTTATTTTCACTAATAAGGTGAATTTGATTCAATTCCGTTTTTCACTAATAAGGTCAATTTAATTCAATGTGTATTTTATAACTGAGAAGAAGGAGAAGAAGTATGTCTATAATTATTGGCTAAAAGCTCTTTTTTTAGATGCTAAAAAACTAAATGTTTCAGCATAATCTGATTTTATTTATCCTCTTGTACCACTGAGCAAGAGGATATAGTTATTACCGTAAATATATTTTTCATTTTTCTCTTATAAATATTTCTAAGTTAATATTAGACTTATTATGCTATAAATTTAAATAAAAATTCTTGATTACGATTACAAAATCTTTGCCTGAAATAGTCACACCTAAATCCTAGCCAAACCTTGAGAAAGTGGCTTGTAATCCAAGGAATCATTTACCACATGGTTACACTTTACTATTAGTATCATGATCCTCTACTAGTTGCATCTAGGCAAGGTTATCAAAAACTTAACATTTGCAAAAAAATTCAGATGTAACAATTGGATTTGAGCTGATCATTAAAACCTCTTACACATATAGATGCAAAATAATTTCCTCTCCATAACTTATTATGGTGCTGAATAGTGTTTAAAAAATTGAGTTCCAGTACCTGTATGCAAAATATTATCATGTCCATTACTTCTTATGGTGTTGAATAGCTGTTAAAAAAATGAATTCCAAGAACTCTATTTCAAATATTGTCTTGTTGTAATGACCATATAAAAATGCTAGAAAAAATGACAATCAAACTTGAGCATCTATGTTTTCTTAAATAGTATTTTAGTTTCCTAAGAAATTGGTAAGTTTAATGATAACTTCCTTACTCAAGTCTAAGTCTCCATTGTGACATGATACCTATTGAAAACTTGAAACTCCTTTATACTATTTATCTTAACTATGTTAAATATAAAAATTAATAACCTAAACTCCAATGACCATTGATTGTTTTGATATGCAATTTCAACATAAAAATTATAATATTAATTTAAATAATCCACTATACTTCCTCGAAATATTGTGTGTATGGAATGCTTCCAGTACAAACTCATTGCACACAGAAATGAAACCCTGGAAGGGGGTAAAAATCATTACCCATGCAGATGCGATAAAATGTTTCGACAATGTCTAACATAATAGTGTATAATATAATTAATAATGTGTGGTCACATCTAGGCATAAGTAAGGGAGGGTAATTATATACGTCCATCAATTTATTATATATTGCACTTGTGTTTTTTTCTTTATTTCTCACTGTAGTTATATATCAATATATAATTATTTTTTTATTTCTCACTGTAATGATGTATCAATATATAATTATGAGATATAAAATCTCCCATCTAAATTTGGAATTGGTTTGAAACTAAGTAAGAAAATAAATAGAGTGATGGAGCATAACTTTCATGCTTTTTGGATCACCAAATTGTTCCAACCCCACTACTTTCTTTTTTTCTTTTCTTTTCATGTCGATGCAGTGATATGCCAAGTGAATCTTTTTTCAGGTATATTTATAGTTTGTATTATGAAATATTATGTTTCATTGCCCTTTTATTTAGGACTATTTATTCTTCAAGTAACGATACCAAGTGAATATGTTTTAGTTATATTTATAAGACTTGTATTATGATTTATTATGTTTCATTGCCATGAAATTTTGGACTATTTATTTTGCAAGTTAATTGTAATTTTTCCAGCAAAAATGTATTTACAAAAAGCAGAACAGAAAAGTCATTTTCATTTAAAAAAAAAAAAAAAAACAATATTTTCAAAAAGTTACACCATCATATACAATTCTCTTTCAAGGAAAGGAATATTGCTTTCTACTTTTGCACAATCATTGTCTGAGTTGAGTATCATAATAAAGACAAACTCTGATTAAATTATTTCATTCCTTACCCATGCTATATTGTCTTAACCTGGCCATATTAAATGTAATAAACATATTTAAAAGCATTAGTTTCAAAGTTTAATCAATATAGTTTGGTAGTGATCAGGTCCATGTCAAAGCTATAAGTTATATTTAAAAGTATTGGTTTCATAATCCTATAGCCATAGTTTGGTAGTGATCTAGGTCCATGTCAAAGTCACTTCCATCTTCTTTGCTTCAGTATAGTCATTTTTTTTATTTTAAAAAATGAGTTAAGTGTAATGAGTTGATAGGTAACAAAATATCTCTAATTAGTTGTTAATGTCTTATCAACCATAAATTTTTTGAACTGTCTTTTTTTGTAAATTGTAATGAATCGATAATTAACAAGATACATCTAAATGTCAACGTACTATTTATAATATATTTATTTGAAAAGTATACCATCTACAATGCACATTTGTTTTTATACAAGAGAAAAATTCATCCTTTCATTAGATATAAAATAAGTACAATGACTATGTTATTGCATGTTAAAAGAGCGAGGTATAAAATGAGCAGCTTGTTTACAAGAAACCATAGTGTGAGCGCATGGAGCTAGATTACACTTTTTGGTGAAGTGAGGATGCATTTTGGTGAAAAAAGGAGGTATAAAATAAGCAGCTTGTTTACAAGAAACCATAGGTTGAGCGCATGGAGCTAGCTTACACTTTTTGTTGAAGTGAGGATGCATTTTGGTGAAAAAAAGGATGCTCGATCGAGCAATTTCAAGTGCTTGATTGAACAATTTTTAAGTGCTCGATCAAGATGTTTAGGCGCTTAAAAATAGATCTATAAAGAATTTAAACAAACCCTTGATCATGATCCAAGTGGATATTGGTGGCCACCTTCCTATTCCACCTAAGCCTCTAGTCTATTTCATCAATTTCCTCGATTATAGCATCATTTACTATTTTTAGTATTTTTTCGGGTCTTGAACTTCCAGAGCTGTTTTGACTCTCTAAATGGCATTTTTTGAGGTCCATAGTAATCCCAAGCCTATGTTACCGCAAATCGTGTAGTACCTGGAGATATATTTACAACGAGATATTGTACACACCAAACAAAGATCATATGACCAAAGTTATGACCCTAGGAAATTGGTTGCCCAACTAATCCCAACGGGGCCCACAAACTCTTGTTGTTCCATCTCCTGGGGTGAGGGTTTTGGTTGTTTATGGTTTCCCCTTGTTGTTCAATAATAAAAAGGCCCTTGAGTCTCATTGTAACACGATTCATAGGCATGTAGATGCCACATTTATTCTTAGAGGTAAACTACCATTGCCCAAGCCTGTTTATTTCCATTATGCTTGGAAGCATCTTTCAATTCTTTGATATTAATGGAATGAATATTTATTTCTGTTGCATCTCTGTGTTTATGTTTATATATGTATTTTTTTTCATTCCTGCATGATTATGGATCAGTGGTATCAAAGCAGTCTACTCTTTCTTTGTTTTTCTTTGCATGTCCCCAATGAGGTCAAGGTATAAGGAGTTAGGGCTCGAACTGGTTGAACCTTTGCAAGACCAGCCTCGCAAACCCTGACGACCTCACATGGCGGAAGAAAATAAATACGATGGAGAAGGATATCCTTTAATAATATATCTCTAGGAATCCCTCAAGCGACAAAGGAACACGGTGATGGATAAATTTTCCTAGATCCTTCGGCAGCTACCCATAAGTGATGCATCTTCATCCAAAAACCATTATAGATGTGCCACTCCCTTTAAGGTATAAGTCAACATTGAAATTATTATATTTGAAGGCTAGATAGATGTAGACACCGTATATAGATGGTTAAATTTGTTGGAAGGATATTTTTCAGTTCATGACTTTTCCAATAAGGAAAACATTACTTTTTCATTCCTCAAAGTTCCCCCCCATGTCAAGGACTCATGGGAAACCTACTATGAACAAAGGGATGAGAGAGAACCCTCACTGTTTGTAGCCGCATCCACTTGGAATTCTTTCCGAGATGACATCAAGGAACAATATTACCCTGTGGGGAGCTATGAGGACAAGTACATACAATGGATGACGTTGCGACAACAAAGGGATCAAGATGTGCATGAGCTGAAAAATATTCATACCTTGCGCAAAAAGTTGGGTATCAAAGATTCAGAAAAGCATTTGGTGTTCAAGTATCATAGTTGCTTGCACAAATACATTCAGGAAGAAATTGAGTTCGTGGACATCTCCTCGCTTGGTGCAACATAATGTGATGCTTCCAATATTGAGGATAAATTTAAATAGAATAAGTAATACTTTGGATCTGCGAATCTGAAGCAAGGGAAAGGTGCCCCAAAACCGCAAAAGAAAGGACAAATCCAAGGTGGGTTGACACAGGACAACCCGTCGAAGCCACAAGAAAATAACAATACCACGAAGACAAAGAAGAACAAAGAGAAATGGTGTGAGTTCCATAAGTGTCCCACTCACAACACAAGTGAGTGTCAAGCACTAAGCTAAAGGCTTCCGAATTCGATGCATGTTCTGACTTTGAGTCAGAAAGAGAAATGGGGAATGAAAAATGGAAGCAAATTATTGATGCGGTGCCTAGTGCCACCGTTTCCACCACCAAGATCTAGAAGATTGAGCTTTAAGATTCAAAGGAGGGGGAGTGACTCTTCCACTTACAGATGTGGGCGAAGGGTTCTCCACTGCAGTTCATTGTCGACAACGGAAGTAAAAGGAATTTCATATTAGTAGATGTCATGAAGCGGTTGGGCATACTAATGACACCACACCTGTAGCTGTACACAATTGAGTGACTTCACCAAGGGTGAGATTTTTGCGTCAACCGACAGTGCCACCTTCCCTACAACATTTATCCCTTCAAAGATGATGGATTATGTGGTGTTGCTACTCTTGAAGTTTGTGATGTATTATTAGACGAACCATACTTGTGGAAGTGTCATGTTATGTATGAGTCTAGGCCTCACACTGTTATTATTTCTTTGGGAAATAAGTTATACAAGATACCGTAGGTAGCACTGCCTACCACCATTTATTTTATCTCTGCGAAGAAATGTGGCAATATCATTTCCTAGATCGAGAAATTTGTCTTCCTTATGATTCACCCTCATGGCATGAAGAATATTGTGGCCACATCCACAAATTCCATACATGGATCCTCTGCATGGAAGCAACAATGGATAAGGTCATTGAGGAGTACAGATATATCTTCACCTCACCCACAGGCGTACCCCTACACTATCAGGTCAAGGACTCCATTGATCTGACCCCAGGCATGCCACTACCCAACGAACGATTTACCGATACTATGTTATGGAGAATGATGAAATTTAGAGGTAGATTCAGGAGATGTTGTGGAAAGCAAAAATCAGGCCAAGTTCATCACCATGTGGGAGCCCGATCATGTTGGTACAGAGGAAAGACAACACCTAGAGACTTTGCATTTACTATCGAGCACTAAATAAGATCATTTTCTGGAATAAGTATCCCATCCCACAGATTTATGACCTTCTGGATCAACTCAAGGGGGCCAAATATTTCAACAATATTGATTTGAAGTCTAGTTATCACCACGTACCAATCAAACCCTCTTATGTGTGAAATAATGCCTTCATATCCAAGGAGGGCCTTTTTGAACGAATGGTCATGAATTTCAAGTTGACGAATGACCCCCCAACCTTCATGAGGTTGATGGAAGACATCTTGAAGCCCTTCACCAACTCATTCATGGTAGTGTATTTGTGAGACATCCTTATCTTAAGCTAGATTTGGCAAGAATACCTACACAATATTTGATAGGTCCTCCAAACCCTATGGGAACACAAGTCATGTTCCAATTTGGAAGAATACACCTTTGCTATGGCCCAGGTTCAATATTTGTGGTACATTATTGGTGAGCAGGGTGTGCATGTGGACCCAACCAAGATAAAAGTTATTCGAAATTGGCCATTCCCAACCACTCTAACATAGCTACGCAACTTTCTAGGACTTTTCAATTTCTACCGCAGGTTCATGTTGGGTTTCTCTCATATCACTTGGTCTTTGAGTCAAGTCACCGAGGGTAGAGTGAAATCAAAGTTCTTCTGGCCTGAATCCCAACAAACTACATTTGTTGAGTTGAAGAATCACCTCTACTCTGCACTAGTGCTCACATTACTAGACCTGCAACAACCATTTGAGATTGAGACAAATTCCTATGACTATCCTATCGGGGCAGTTCTTACTCAGCAGGGGTACCCAGTGGCATATCATAGTGAGACAATTTCAAACACATTTCGAAAGTATCCCACCCATGACAAAGAGATGTTTTCCATTGTGCAAGCATGCCGACAATGGATGAATTACATTATGGGGAAGGAAATTATCATCCACACAGACCACTGACCCCTGTACTTCATACAGATGCAAGGAAAGTTTCAAAACGATCACCACCAGAAATGGTCCACATATATGCATCAGTTCCATTTTAAAATCAAGTACAAGAAGGAAAACACCAATAATGTTGCAAAGTGTCTAAGTCGACCACTGGTTAGGGCGTCGACCACTGGTTAGGGCGTCGACCACTATGCTCAAATCTTGTGGACACAAGACTTTTGGGTGGTCACATCTTTACAAGAGTGATCCATAACTCAAAAACACATACAATATGCTCCTGGAAGGCAAGAAAGTTCTAGATTGTTTCCTCTAGGGAACACTGTTATGTCACCTGGGACACCTATCTGTTCCTTCAAGGGAGTGTGCCAAGATGATTTGGGAGGCACGCTACAGTATGGTCACCAGAAATTTCGGAGTAGTGAAAAAGTGGCAGTGCTGCAACAATGTTTTTATTGGCCAAAACTTCGACAGGATTTTGGGAAGTACATCAGATCCTGCATTGCCTATGTCATTGCCAAACTGACAATCAAGAAAAAAGGCCTTTATACTCCTCTTCCTATTCCTAGTCAACAATAGGAATCCATATCCATGGAATTACATGTTGGTCCTTCCTCCTACTAAGCATGGAAACGACTACATATTTGTGGTCATCGACAAATTCTATAAGATGGACATTCTGGCGGCCTACAAGAAGAGTATCACAACAAAATACACTACTATTCTCTTCTTTGAATGAGTGTGGGTACACTTTGGGATCCCATAGTCTATTATCTCAGATCGGGACAACAGGTTCCTCAATAAATTTTGTTCAAGCCTTTGGTCGACGTTGCATACCAAGATCACTAAGTCCACGACCTTCCACCCCCAAACTGATGGCCAAACCAAGGTTATCAACATGATGATCGTGCACATTCTGCACATGTACAAATTGAAGCATCAACACACATTGGAGGAAATCCTTCCCTATGTCCAACAAAGCTACAACAAATATCTCCATAGCTCAACTTGCCACAAACCCTTTCAGGTGGGGTTAGGATGCCAACCCCTATGTCCTGTTGATGTGGCCATACCATTTACAGATACTCCAGAAGATTCAACTCATGTCTAGTCTAAAGTTGACAAGGCTAACAACTTCATTGAGCATATTCAACGCATCTGCCATTAGGTCCATGACATATTGGATAGAGCTAATGCTAAGTACAAGAAGCATCATGATCAACATCTGGTGCCATACAAGTTCTAGGTGGGTGAAAAAGTTTGGTTATATTTGCAAAAGGAGGGCCTCGTTGGGCCCCATCGCAAGCTTCACCCACTCTAATATGGGTCACACACCATCACTAAGGCTGCAGGGGACAATGCCTTTGAGCTCAAAATTCCATCATTCCTTGGCTTGCACCCAGTCTTTAATGTGGACCAATTACGACCATACTTTCTCCCACTGTTGGACGCATCCAACGTTGATGAGCAGATAACACCAATAGAGCTCAACCCAAGCTGAATCGAACAAACCACAACTGACAAGATCATGGACACGTAGATCAAGAACAATCACCAATAGAGGATCCAACTATATCGAGTTGTCAAAGTAGGCCAAATTATTGACCATGGCAAGTGGTTCACTAGGGACCAGCTTCAACAAAAATTTCCTCATCTCATGGAGGCTATGCAC
This sequence comes from Pinus albicaulis, assembly GCA_034641835.2. Taxonomy (NCBI): domain Eukaryota; kingdom Viridiplantae; phylum Streptophyta; class Pinopsida; order Pinales; family Pinaceae; genus Pinus; species Pinus albicaulis. The sequence goes on from CM076578.1 coordinate 524,716,460, forward strand.
GCAATGGAGACCATTGATTCCTGGGGGGGGGGGGGGGGGGACTAATCCAGGTGGATATTAGTGGTCACCTACCAATTCCACCTAGGCCTCTAGTCAGTTTCATCATACCCATTGCCGTAGGAAAGGGCATGTCACACATATTGTATTACTCATATAGATATTTCCAACAAGGTATCATACGCACCAAACGAAGATCATATGACCAAGTTACGACCTCGGGAAGTTGGCTGCCCAACTAACCCCAATGAAGCCCACAAACTCTTGGCTTTCCATCTCTTGAGGTAAGGGTTTTGGTTGTTTAGGGTTTCCCTTGTTGTTCAATAATAAAAAGGCCCTTGAGCCTCATTTTAACATAGTTCAGAGGCATGTAACCACCACATCTCTTCTCATAGATAAGCTACCATCGCCTGTGCTAGTTTATTTCCATTCTACTTGGAAGCTTCTTTCAATTTTTTGATATTAATGAAATGAAGATTTATTTGTGTTGAATCTTTGTGTGTATGTTTATATATGTATTATGTTGTGTTCCTGCATAAGTTCAGATTAGGTCAAGCCCTTTTCTAACCCGAGTTAGAGGTTTGATTGAGTTATATGTTTCGATTAATAATATGTCTTGATCGAGCACTTTTGATCGATCAAGCATTATTTCTTATTAAAAACCTTAGTTGTGACTTCCACAAGTCATTTTTCTCAAACCACGAGAAAAAAAGGACTTCGATGGAAGATTTATAAGCTTGATTGAGAGAGAGGAGCTTAATCCAACTACCCATTAACCCCGCCAATGATCTAGAGGCTCAATCCGAGGTAGGCTTCCTGTCATTTTTGTCTCTTTTATTTAATTTGTTTTGCAAAATAAAATAAATTAATTTGAAAAAAACCTACCATATATAAACTACAAAAAATAGTCATGAAAACCACAAAAAAACACCAAGAAAACCTTTGAAAACCACAAAAGAAACCTAGAAAACCCCCAAGAAAACCCTTGAAGACCAAAATCAACTTAGAAAACCACCAAGAAATCCCTTAACTCCTCCCCCCCATTCCCCGCCCAAAAAAAAACTAAAATTTAGGGTTTATTTATTTATTTTAATTTCAATGTATAAGTTATGTGCAATGGAAGCATGTTTATTATAAATATTTTCTATGGTTCGATTTTCAATTTTTTTAAGGAATTTAATGAAATAATTTTTCGAAATAATATAACATAACTATAACTATATACATAGATATACATAACTAAATATACATATATATAACACCTATTATATAATAACTATTTGACTATATATATATATATATATATATATATATATATATATATATATATATATATATATATATATATAACATAAAGTTGTAAGGAATAACATAATTATTATATATATATACAACATAACTATATAGAAGGTTGGAAAAAGTGTCGTGGCTCTGCTCCAACTTCTCAACGGAAATACAAAAAACGAGATTCAGGGAATTTCTAAGGAGTGTTGGCTCTTTGGCTATCATGACGAGCACGACGGGAATAGAGTATGGCTCCAAATCTTCGATGCATTCTCCATGGGAGGGAAAATGACAAATAGACTCAACCCTACATGCGACCAAATTTAGGTCAACTCTCTTTGGATGAGTTTTTTTGTGCGATGGAAGCTGATTGCTAGGGTTTGTGTCTGCGTGCCCCTCCCCACCATCGTCAAACCTCTGTTCTGCCCTGCTGCGCTTGGCGAACAGAGCCTAGGTGCCCCTCCGTCTCTGCATGCGACCAACTCAGCCCATAGTAGCGATGGAGTTAAGGTGGTGATTTTCTAACCTTCTCTTTCGAATCTACTCACACCCAAAACATGCACAACAATTTTAGCTGCATACAGGGCAGAGGTGCACGAGGACTCACAGGTCGACACGGTCCTTTCTAGACGGATCGGGAGGGACCTTTGCCCCAAGGAGATGCCAAAGACTGTCACGACCTTCTTCTTGCTACACTCCAGAGGGAAAGGCTCTGATAACTCTAGCGTGACCCTAAACGACTTTCTTGTGAAGGTTACTAGCAATAAAGACACTGACGGTTATGGCCTACCCCAACTCTACAATGAACCCCCGCTCCAATGCACATCCCTTGAAAAGGCAGCCTGAGGATGCAGCGGACCATCATGCCCTGTCTTTCTGGCCTCTTAGATGAACATTGGCAGACAGGGGATCCCAGAACTTTTAGCGCCCCCCCCCCCCCCCCCCCCTTTTCAGATTCATATCACTCTGCTCACTCACAAAACCTTGATTCTTTGGGTTCGATCTATGGATCTGGCGAAGAGCTTGTCGTATGACCTTGAACACAAGTTGGGGATTTCTTATGACCTTCAACGATTTCTCTATGGAGGTAAACGACTAGATAAATCTCTTCCGCTCTCATTTTACCATATTGAAAAATATGCTTCCTTGGTTTTAATCCTTCGTTTGCGAGGAGGAGTAGTTGGGCAGCTATCTTCTGCTCAAGCTTTCTCTTACAAGGATGTTGTCCATGCACAATCTCCCAAGAAATGTTACCAACCCACTGAGGCTCCCAAGCCATTTTTGGTTGAAAAAATGGATGATATTCCCGTTGTAGAAATTTCCCATCCAGCACTTGAAAACTAGTTTCAAGTATGCAGAATCAACCATTATTTGTAGATTTAATGGACTATGGCCTCGCTCAACATATCTTTACCAATGGATTCATTCCACTTGGACCAGTAAAAACAAGGTTATATTATGCTTGAAGGGTTTATTTATAGTTCTATTTGCTTTCAATGTAGACTACCAAAAAGCCTTAGCATGTAATCCATGGTTTTGGGGAAAAGTAGGGCTATTCCCCACACCTTGGTTCCAAACTTTGATCCTTCAACGATAGTCATCAACAAGCTTCCCATTTGGGTTAGGCTTCCAATTTACCCGCCCCTCTATGGAAATTATCTATCTTTCAAGGAATTGGAAAGACCCTAGGACGCTTTCTGGCAACGAATCCCTTTAGGGGGGAAACAGGGATATACACCTATGGCAGAATATGCGTTGAAATAGACATAATTAAAGGCATGCCTGATCAAATCAACCTCAAATTTGGGGACTTCCACTGGACACAGACCTTGAATTATGAGAAAAATGCCTTCCGATGTCGTCCCTACCATCAAACATGGCATATTTAGAACTCCTGCGCTACGTTCCTTGCCTAGAAGAAGAAAAGCAATCACAAATCAAACTCTGAAAGCTGGAAACCCTGTGCCCCACCTCCCATGGATGACATTGAATCCATTAGCTTGGATGAGGAAGAGACTGAATAATATGAGGAGGTTGCAAAGCAGGAGAAGGAAATGACCGCGACGGACCTTGGAGGGCCCAACATTTCTTCAAGTGCGCAGAAACAATCTCATGAGACCTCCTCGTCAGACTCAGATAAGGAGACTACTCCTTTAGTCAACAACAGTCTTCAAGTGGTTCTAGCCCATCTTCCTCATGACGGTTGGGTTAAAGTTTTAAAAAAGAAAGGAAAGAAATGTCGTACTGAGGACTCAAGCCACTCTAGCTAGATTCTTGTGACTGTTTCTCATGGTTCCCTTTGTTTATCTTTTTGGCTCTCTTTGTTTCTCACTTTCCTACTTAACAGGACCAAGGTTGATAGGTTAACATTGCCTGCTCCTCTGCTATCTAGCCTCTCATGATTGTAACAACATCTTGTATCATATGCTTTTCTAATAGAATTAGTCTTATTTACAAAAAAAAACATAACTATATATAATTATATAACATAACATAGCATGTGACATAACTATATATAACATAGTTATAGTTATAATCTCTCTCTCTCTCACACACACACACATAAAATTTAACATAGTTTTATAACTATTTAACATAATGTGCTCTTCATAATAGCATAATATGGGTGACGCTCAACAAATTCTCGAGTTGATCTATAACTGAAATTTTCCTTAAAATTTCCACTACTCATATTTTAGAATTATTTAATATAATGATATGACAACGATATATCTCTTAGTCCCCCCCTTATTAAATTTATTAGTTGAGTAATGATTTTATAACTTACACTTCCTACATTTTTATTTAACAATATAACACAACAAGGCATATATATATATATAGTTCAAGTTTTAACAATGCATCATTGATACATACATTAAATCCATGATGAAAAGTGTATTTAAAGTGAATATATAAGAATTTTGACTCTTTTCTAATTTGTACCATATTGTTTCATTATATAGTGTGTTGTACCAGAAACATTGTTTTCATGTGCTTGCACCTTGTACATGTCATGTGCCAAAATCAAACATTATAAGAACTCATTTTATGGAGTATTTGGTTGGCATGAAGTTTTATTAGTTTTTCAAATAGGTTTATTTCAAAATTTTACATATATTTTCATATTTATGCTCTATGAATAAAATGCATTATTTATAAATGGGAAAAACTGTAAGTTAGTTTTGATCACATTTTTCGATAGTGTTTATATGGAACTTAATACTTTTGTTGATAATTTATAATAAAAAAGACACTATGTAGTTTAGGACTTCAACTTATATTATTCTACTTGATTTTATAAATGGTTTTCTTGTCACCATTATTTCTATGTTAAATTTTTTTTCTTGGATGATTTTATATGTATTGTATGTAATTTGCAAATACATCTCCAATATGCCACCCAACTGCAACCTGTCGGAGTGTTAGTGGACCTGTTATACATGGTAGGGCTATATCACGTAGCCATACTAGAGTGTCTATTCCACTCATAGATCCTCCCTCCAACATCGGTCAGAGTGTGAGAGGAAGTGTTTTTTTCTCTATTGATGATCTTGCAATGGATAGCGGACCTTCTTCACATATTACAAGTACACATCTTGCATTATAAATCATCTTTATACTTTTTTTTTAATGCCTTGAAATTGTATTTATTTTTTAAATCGTCTTCAATTGACATATTTGAATTTAATGTGTATTTTATTATGCTTCTAGTTTGTTATATATATATATATGTTTATGATTTTCCCACCCTCAATAGGGCGAAGACGAGGATCAAATTACAGTGTCGATCCCTTCGTGGAACGACGATATTTCCAGTATCACATTTGAGGATGTTAGGGCCCAACATACATGGATCACATGAGAGCTGGATAAAATCCTTGCTAGTTCACCTATTAGGCTTAGTTTGTCTCTCATCGTGGATAACATCAATAGGTTGATCGAGACATATCAGAGGGCAAGCTCGTAAAGCCACCTCTTATATTCCATACATAGGATTAGGAGGCTAGAGGTTAGAGGAAAACATACTTGGAAGGCGGTGAAAGATGACACCAAGAACATTGATGTTCATGGGTAGTTGTTTGACATCCCTCCAGACTATTGTGCTAGACATCTTGGTCTGATTCCGCTAAAATATTTTAAGAATGTTTATGCGGCCCCTTTTGTTTATGATCAATTCATTGGAGCTTGGGTCCATTTCCCCCACCATGACCAGGTCCCCATTTACTTTGCAAATAATATATGCATAGGTTGTGCTACATATGAGGCCAAATTACATTAGCACCATATCTAAGTTTTATCAACCTAGCTTGAGTTGTATTTATGAATGTGTTAGGGCTCATAGGGACCCAACGCATGTAGCACCACCTATGATATTGTTCCATGACCATATTGGAGCGTGGTACTCGCGACGGAGCTAGAGCATTCATCGCAACTTGGTGCTAAGACTAGGCATACCATTGCAAATAACATGCAAAGGAAATTGGCCATTGCACATGTCGCATTGTGTGGAGATATGAGTAGACCACCTTCGTTTCCTCGTGGCCCACTGGTTGCATTACATGATGATTTATATCTTGAGAGTTTAGGGTGTGAACAAATTTTATCATATGCATGTACGTGTCGTGATACCATCCATGAAACTTGGAGGGTGCACGACCCACATGACACATACCAGGTACATATATACAGAACTTTTGACTCTTTTTGTCAAACATTATTTATATTAATAAGTTTGTATCACATTTAAGTTATATTAATAATTTTATGATAACATGCATGCACAACCCAACTACACAGATGAGCTTCTGAGGTCATCTGAGGGGGAAGTTGACCAAATAGAGAATCCTCCTCTAGTGCATGTTTCCATGGATCAGTCTCCTCCACCTCCACCTCCACCTCCACCTCATAACACTCATGGACTAGCATTTGAGGTAAAAAAAATTATTCCTAAGATTTCAAAATTTTATTTTTTAAGTTACATGTATGCATGTTAATTAATTCGTAGACTAATTATAATTTTTCTTTTCCATTGTGTACACAGGCCCAAATGCAGAGGGGTGTCAATGCTGAAATTATGTGGACACGTGAGTGGGATGCTAGGCATGGAGGCATTGAGCCACAAGTATGGGAGCACCAAGCCCAGATTGATTAGACTCCCATCCCACCTAACTTCCCTTTGCACTTGACTAAGTCACAGGTAGGGGACTATTTCAATGCACATTACAAAATCATTTAATTCCAAATTGTTTATTTTGTACAAATAATGTTCTAATTAATTTGAATTTGAATGTGTCATATTGCAGTACCAAATTATGTACGCTGACTCCGCACAACACAACACACATGACAGTTCTAGAAGCGATACTTTCTAGTGTGGATCATAGATAGTTTGTTTTTTTTTTGGCCCATTTCATAGGGCACATTCACATGTGATGTACACACTTTGTATATTTTTATACATGGACAATTTTTGGATGCATGAAAATTATTTCAGTTTGTGGATGTTCATGTATAATGTAATTTATATATATTTTCATATGGACAATTCATTATCATTTAGAACTAACAAGATAAAATTTTTGACTTCTGAGAAAATAAACTAAGAAAATAAGGACAATCTTAGATTATGATGCAAGTCACTTTGATACTTAAAATGGACTAAAATATATGTTCATGGTTCAATGAAAAAACACAAATAGGATTGAAATACATTTTAAATTCAATTTTAAAATATGTCTACAACTATTAATTTTAAACTAATAAGTTTTATTAAATTTTATTTCATTTGGGGCCATCTACAGGAGCTTAGTCATAACACATGATATAAGTCAAATGTATTGGAATTTAATATACCAAAAAACAATTAACGATATGTTTTGAGATAATTTTATATAGTTTTATGAAATTTCCTAAATTTAGTTGGCTATCCAAATATTTCAATCAATTCCTTAAATTAAGACCTTAAATTAAGAACATTCAAGAAGTAAAATTTTACAAAATAAAAATTTTGAATTCTAGTTTCATAGACTAAGGGAAAAAGTACAATCTTGCGATGCGAATCACTTTGATACTTAAAATGAACTAAAACATATCATGTACATCAATTTAATATCGAATTCGTAGAAAGTGTCTTTTAGTGCACTCAATGTATGTTAATTTTAAAAATTAATGATATGTTTCTATAATTTTATGCACTTTCCTAAATTTACTGTCATATCCAAGTATTTCAATCAATTATTTATCTTGAGACCTTCAATTAAGAACATTCAAGATGTAAAATTTTACAAAATAACAATTTTAGTTGTCATATTGGCTTGTAGAAAGTGTCCTTTAGTGCACAATCAATGTATATTAAATTACAATTATTTTAAAAGATGTCAATATGCAAACAACAAATAAGTTTTATTCAGTTTTATTTCTTTTGAGATTATCTAAAATATTTTATTAGTCATAACACACACACACACACACATATATTCATTCTATTTGTTGCACTTTTTACAATCCAATATGAAGCATGTGTGTAGCTCTTTCCATGTTTTATATCAAACTAACACATAAAAATAATTAATAACATAAAAATATTTCAATGTTGTTCATAATCTAGAAAGGGAACAAATCGAAGTTGGATTGAACACATCTAAAGCATCAAAAGACTACAAAGAGGGCTATTGAAAGATGGATAGATTTCTTAATTAATATTTACCAAGTGGTTGGGAAAGCCATTGTACATACATGATGGATTATAAAAGCTGAAACGAGCTATATATATAAAGTGCAATCTCAATTGTGTTTGTATTTTACAAATATTTTTTGTTGTTGTATATGTCATTAAACACTAAGGATAGTGTTCCCCCCTAGGGGGAAGCTTTTTAATAACCCCAGATTACATTTCCCGATTATTATAAACATTTTAAATTTAATTAAATAAATTGGTTGAGTTGGGGACACAGATTCCAAAGATGAGGTAGAGGGGGGAGGATCCTTTGGATGTTGACTTGTATGGTGGAAATTATGGAAGTTGACAAGTGGCAAGTAAGGGATATGGGAATAAGATGCACCATGGTCATTGGCCTACAAGATTCTGGAAGGTATACCAAGGATGAAAAAGAAAATAAACAGACAAAAAAATTCAAAGGAAAAGGGACAGGTGGAGCAACAATGATTGGTCCAAAGGATTGCATGCTATAATGGAAAACAACCACTAGAGAAGTGGGATTTGAGGAATAAGGAGGGCGAACGTAGATTGGGGTAGGTGGATAGAAAAAGAGGGAATAATAAAAGAAAATTCGAGCAGAGAAAGGGATAACATGTACACCTACAGGAAAGGAGGAGGATTTCGAATAGAGGAGAAATTGAGCTTCTGTAGAAGTCGTATGCAGATATAAAATTTCTTAGGACTGAGCTATCATTCATAAAACACATTCATGATAAATAATTATCCTTGTATGCATGTATGTAAATTCTAAAAGGGGAGGGAAACACAATAGTGCAGGGGGATCAATGATAAAATTAAACAGAGGCAGAAGGTAGTGAAAGGAGAGATAACAAACTATTCAAGGATAATGTTGATATGGTGTTTGTGGGTGGAGTTGACTGGGCCCCTAAAACCCCTGTTCTAGCTGGATACATTGGTTTAATCCCATAAGAAGGTCCCTTTCTCACACTCTGGAATCTAGCTCAGGGGTGACAAATACAAGTGAGTTTGGTTGTAGCTTGTCTAGGGTTGGGTGGAAAATCAGATTCCCCATCTCAGTTTCCAAAATCGTCACTAGAATATGAGTATTCTTTTTACCTAGTATGCCTTTGAATCAGTTTGTTTAGTAATCGAACACATAGTTTGTTGTTGATATGAGTCTTTCTTGGTGACATTGAGTAATATTTCTATTTCTTTTTTTGATGCATTAATACCTTCATGATCCTCTGCCTATGATGCACTCTTGCCTTTGTGCCTATGATATTGGAACATGTTCTTATAAAAAACAAGGATTACGATTATACAAGCATTCATCATGGTTATGTTAAACAAAACTAGTGCTTACAATGTTAAGATTAACTATGCAGGGACAATGTGTTTCTTGGTTATTTGGGCTCTTGATGGTTGCTTAAATACGAACGTTATAGGAAACATTGTAAATTTGACCATGTAACTTGTTCTTGGTCATAACTTTATGCCTGTAAAGATTTTTCTTACAGGGTCTGGTTTCATATATTCCATATTCTGCTTTATCAAAAATTTATTGCCTCCTTGCATGCCATTAAAAGGCATATAGAACAATCAGCTCTACAACTCTTCTTGGTTCATTTTCCATGGCAGTCATGAAAGGTATCATGCACAATAACAAATTTCTTTTGCAAATACATTAGGCTAGAGCTCGAGGCTACCCTATAGAAAAGTGTATAAACTTAGCTATTAAGGTACTTTGATACATGCAACTCCTTTTGTTCCTTTATATATTATAGGTATCTTGGCCAACATACAGTGTTGCATTTAGCATTAGCCACCCACCATTTTATGGTATTACATAGCAAGACACTTTCCCTTTTGAAAATGTAATAGAGCCTCAAATAAGTGAATGCATAAAGCAACCATGATCAAATGTTGTGGTGGGTTGGGTTCCTTGATCCCTCTTTTTTATTATCTAGAAAACATCGACATGCATGGTCCATTCAAGCATTTTAAAAAAAATTCAGTATACACCATCGCATGTTTGTGTTTTGACATTCTCTAAATGAACTATGAATGGACTATCTTTATATTGTCAAATTGCTACTTACTTTAATAACATTATCCAACATGTAGAAGGAATAAATTAATTGGTGATTTTCTATTAATTTATGGTTGTTGTGTAGTGGTACTTGTTCCTAAGTCGTTTTTATTGTTTTAGTGGCCCCTTTTGTCATGTAATTTGCATGTGATACTTGTTCCTAAGCTATGGCTATCGTTGCAGTGGCCCCTTTTGTCATACAATTTACATGTTGAATTCTCAATTTGGGATGAGGATCGATTGTGGCAACTAGATAGATTGGTAATGAGCCTATCTCAAGTAGAAACAAAGGCATATTTTCCAGAATTTCCTGAATTCCTTATTCTGATGAGGCCTCCTTAAAGAAAACAACCTTGTGTGACTTTCATGTTCAAATTGAGAGTAAAATGGTACTTTTGGTAGGGTGGAGTATGCCCATCATTGTTAATTATAGAACTAATGGAAGCCTCTTTGATGTGTACCATATGCGTGGATTAAGCCTAAAGGGGAAATATTATGTTAATTTACTTTAACAACGCGTGGTTCTAGATGTAATTGGGATTTCTCCTAGAACTGGAACTCTCATTGCTTTCACTAATGAGAAAGGATGAGAGATTGATGATTCCATCATTACTAAACATAAAAATGACCATATTTATATAATGGTGAACGCAGGCCGCATGGATGAGGATCAGGCACATCTTGAGTCCCATATGAAGGATTTTAAGGCACGTGGAGGTGACATTGATTGGTAGATACACGATGACCGATATTTTTTATCTCTCCAAGTTCCTCTGGTTGGCCCAATTCTTCAGAAATTAACAAAATAATATTTGATTAAATTATACTTCATTAGTTTTCGAATGATTGATACCAATGGATCCCCGTGCCATATTACTAGAACAGGATTAAGTTTAATGTGTTATAGGGGAGCATTTAATTAGCTTGGTGTCATTTTAATAGTGTTTCGTGTGTTCATTATAGATTGTAGTTGCACTCAAATTTATGGTGACCAACATTTGACTAAAACGGTTTAGAACATTATATTGCACATTTTCTTGGTCAAAGGTTTGCAATTTTATTTCTTCAATGCCTAGTATCAAATAGGTGAAATTAATTTGGTACTTATGCAATAAAGGTTATGTCTTTCATCCTCTATAACATTTAATACTGCTACCTTCTTTCATAATAAATTTTTTGATCTCCAGTAGTGATATTTTGTAGAACTTCCCACTATTGAGATATTTTATTGAAACCAGAGTGTACTATGTCTAAGAGTTTCAAGTATCTAATGCAAATGTGTTTAAAACATCCATGATTTTAGATCCTACGATCATCATTAGACTCTATTATAATTCTCTGAAGGGATTCTTAGGGAAGCAAGAAAGAGCGAAATGTGTGAATTACACAACGGAGGTATTGTTACAATTGTATATCAACACTTGACATGGCAGTAAGAGAATTCTTACACGATACAACACTAGGATTAAACAATGGCCCATTATATCATGTTTGAAGCTTTTGGAAGAATTATCCCACATATTGGCTTGTTTGGACAACATCATCTAACTGGATACCAAGCCATAAGACATTGCTTAACAAGTCAAAGTTTCACACAATTATCTTAAAAGGATGGGATGGGTTCTCACAAAAATTAAAGGTATGGTCAAGTTGAGAATTTTTGGCCTTTACTTCATTGAAAGAAAATTAGTATACTTTACTATGCATTTTTGAGATAAAATTCATAGTAATATGTAATTCTATGCAATATAAATTGGAAAAGTTTTATTGGGAATTATTCCCTGTGTTTATGCTTTGAGTAACCATCAAAGTATATGAGGACCAATGACTGATATGGAGAGTTGAAGTAGTGAGTGGGGTTATAGATAAAACATGCTAATCACTGATATTGAGAGTTGAAGAAGGGATGTCACATAGTAAACATGTTCTTGACCACTAATGAGTCTTCTCAACGTTGTCTCGAATGACTATTTTGAATGTTAATAGGGGCTTTATGCTCGATGGTGCTAATGCTTAGATCCTTGGATTATTGTTTACAAGTTGAATTTTGCTTTACAATTGTTGGAAATTGGAAGATGACTTGTGATTTTCACTAGAAAGGATTGTATGTTAATATAGCTAGAACAATATACCCTTTTTTTAACTCATAATTTTCATTCCATTTTTAGTGAATTAACTATCCATGTAGTTGTATGTTGATGGAACAATGAGAACTCTGCATCCTTCTTGATATGATTCAAAAGTTATGGTAGAAACTTTAAGAACTCATCGCAATTCATGTGTTTAATTATTTGGTTTTCCTTATTTACTAGTGTACCTAGCCAATTGCAAGGAAATGTTGATGAAAACATTTAAAATTTTCTTAATATTGAGAAATGACGAAATTGAAAACAAATTTGATTAAAATCTTATTTTTTAATTTAATTATAAGGCATTTGCATACACCATATATTTAAATTTTGTTTAATATTAGGAAGTGAAAAACCTTAAACCCCATTTCCATAATTGGACCATGGAAATCAAATTAATACAATAACAATCTCTACTAATTATAGTTTATAAGGAGGAATGTGTTACAATTTAGTTCAATATGTTCTGAGAAAATCTTCACATAAAAGCTTGAGAAATATGGTTATGCTTTCATATAAAATGCCTACTACTTAACCTATAATCTCATCTTACAAAAATATGATAAAAAAATTAAATACTAGTATTATTTTAGAATATATGCATTCCATATTTTCAAAAAAATATGATAAATAAAATAAATATTTATCTTTATCTTAGTACATATGCATTCCACAAATTGTAGGTGATAACATTAAACATGATTTGAAATTTCAAAATTAGTATGTAGTGGACTATGCATATGACCACAACAAAGATATATCTTTCAGATTTTGCTCATAGAATTGCCTATCATGCATCATTAAGGTTGCAACTTGTAATATATCCATTTAAAGGATCATTGAATTTGGATTAGAGAAATGAGGAAGAAACAATTCAAATGCATTTATGAGATCTAAAACATAAAAATCAAAAGGTAAGTATATTGAAAAAATACAAGATTCAAAAAATTTTGTAAAATAAGTTGATGGTAAAAGATATAAAACTTGAGAGATATTATAAAACGAAAAGAAAAATGAAAATGGTCTAAAACTGAATGATTTCACTTACCAAAATGGTTCTTTCAAGTGCTCGATAGAGAAATACAATGATGATAATAAATACTAAAAATTACAAACTCACATTCTTCAAAATTACTAGGTCTTAGATCATTAGATTACTAAGTCTACATTGTACGTGCCCCAAATATGCCTCTTAGAAATCGCTTATAAAGAAAGCTAATAATAATATTCAAAGTTGATGCAATAGATGTAATGTCAACATGATTCTGTTAAAACTTTTGATTTAGCTTATTTAACTCAATAAGCACATCTGCAAGTAAGTGGATGCAAAATTGAACTTGAAATATTGTAACCATATCATACATTTTTTTCTTCACTAACTCTCAGTCTCTTAACAAATCAGACATGAGCTTAACGAGTCTTTCCATGACTTTGCCTCTAGAAAATCATCTAATATGATGAATTTGCAACACTTAGCCTTGCAATTTGGAGTTGTGATTTGAAATGACTCCATTATCTCTTTAAATTCTCGGTGTATTTTAGTAGATTTCTCTAACCATGAATAGACCTTGTTTGCAAAATTATCAATAGCATGAAACTCTTCAAAATAATATGAAACATCATTTGTTGCTAATGATTCTAGATGAGTTATATAATGGATATCTAATAAATGTGGGACATGTCAACATAGCTTTGTAGATAAAAATTCATGAATATCCCTCTTGGATGATGTTCTATCATATCTAAATCCAACTGACTTTAACATTGATAGATTCATTTCTGCTAAAAGAGATGTTAGAACATCATATATAGTTTGTGATGTTTCATTCATTATTTGTAGCAAGTGTATGAATTTTGTAGCACATGTACTTCTTCACTCATTTGTCAAATATGTAATATAAACAATCAAACGTTGCACCATAGTCTGATCAGTGCTTCATCAACTAAAATTGAGTAATCTTGCTTTTTGAAATTCTCATCTTTTAATTTTTTACAATATATCTCCTTAGCAACATGTATAAACTCTTTTTCAGATGTTGTATTTGTATATGTTGAATATTCATCTGTTAGATGCATGAGGCATGTGAGGAGTGTTTTGATACCTATTCAATTCACATATATACTTACATACTTTTAATGGTAAATCATATATGGAAACAAAATACATGTTTTCAGTAATTGATATAATTTTGTCTTTCTAAGCATCAACCATTGGCTCTACATGTTTTGTAATTGAAATAGTACTATGTTTTCATTCTCCCTCTAAAAGTTGCAAAGAAAATTTATGAGCCTCTAACATTGCATGGATGTTTAAACCACTAACTTGAATGGTTGTACTTCCATCTTTAGCAAATGTATTTTCCCTGTTAAATTTTACACACCATGAACATTTTATCTCTTTAATGCCATTACAATATTTTACAGCATAAACCCATGGAAATTTCATCTTCCATTCGGACTTGAATGTTATTTTGGACCTCTTGGATGTTGGTTCCTATTTCCTCTTCAATAATTTCTCCACTATATTATGGCATGGTCCTCATCTAGATGATCATATACTTCATTTTCAAAAATTTGTAGTTGATTAGAGCATTTAGAGATACCAAATGCATCGACAAGTGAAAGTTGTTTTCAATCTTTTTTAGGGCAACCAAGAGGTGGAATTTCTCTATTATTTATACCTATAAATTATAATCAATCAACAAACTAAGAAATATAAAAAAATAGATTAATATTTAAAAAAAACATAAAATTTCTTTAAAAAATTTAAAGTACATTGCAATTTCGCAAAAATATGTAAATATATTTTCGTCATGGCCATTTTTTTCTACGAAACATCATTAGATATGCATTTATAGGATAGAAATTATTTCATCATAGTGATAGAACATTCTCCTTTCATAGCTATTCCTTTATTTTCAATGGTGTACAATCCATGCTTTCAGGTAAATAAATTTTTATTAAAATTTATTTTGAATAGATTTTAGAATAATTATAAAATTTAAAGTTGAGCTCTGAATTGAGTCATTTTAAATAATTTATGGTTGGATCCATGTTTATATATTTTGTAACAGGAAATTCTCAATGAAATAAAACAAGAACCTCTTACTAACTATATATTCCATAAATATATTTTTTAGATTAATTTATCTATAACTTTATAATGTATAACACTCTATAAACATATTTTTAAGATGAATTTATTTACAACTTCGTAATATATATTTTCATTTTTATCATGATTGCAAACGAGTAATCAAATAGAGAGTGTTCAAATCATTGAAAAGATCCGCAGAAAATTGAAGAGAAACCCTTGTGAAAAATGACATAAATGAAGGTGATGAAGGTTGTTGCTTTTGAATACCCATTGATTTATTTATTTAGTAATATGATAGCATGAATATATATCTATTCTATAAGGAGAATGTTGTTAGGTGACAATGTGATGCCAAAGCATGTTGAGTTTTTTTAGCATTAAGAACCAAACAATAACCAAATTGTGAGACTCGACTAACAAATTATTGTTTTCTCAACGAAATGAATAAATTGAGAGTTTTCAACCATTGTTTTCATTGTAAATTCCAACCGATCTTTGAATAATTTCAAGTTATTATTTCAAAAACTGTTGTGAGGTATTCGAGAATTAAAATAATACCATCATATATTCAAATATTTTATCAGGTCTTTTATTTGATAATCACTCGAGCGTGTATGAATAAAGAGCATTAAAAAGAATAAAAAAAACAAATATATTAAGAAAATTTCCAAAACAAGGCATTGGTAAACATTGAACCCCACAAAACAGAAACCATTTGTGAAAAATAAGTAAGTCGAGTTCATGAATTTACCTAAGAAGGGTTCAACGTTTAAAACGTTGAAGGATAATTGCACCACTCTATTCACCAACTACGAGAGTCATTCAGGTTAATGCCTTAGAAAAGGAGCTAGGGAAAAGTCCTTAGCATGACCAGAGAAATCAACGAAATGAACGAGGAAAGGGTAGTCTACGCTAGCCAAAAATCCACCTAATTTTCCTCCACTGTTGGATCGCCTTGTGCGATCTCAGCAATAGATCTATATGTCATTGTTTTCCAACACCGCCAAATGTAAATGTGGACTCGGAGTAATGAATTAGTTAGGACTGAAGGTCCACCAATGGATTAAATTATGTAATATTTTGCAAAGTATTCCCCTTTATTTTGACCGACTTTATAGTTGATAATTGGAAAAATGTTTCCATTGGTTCTGATATTAATATGATAGAAATTAATTCTATTTTAATGATCACAGAAGCATAAATGTGAATTTAGTCATATTCCAATGATAAAGAGAAGTGTCATAGAACATACAATCTCATTATAGAAAGCAAAGCTTGTTGGTGTTTCCGCTGCAAGTGTTGTCTACTTTCGTAATTTTTTTGAGTGATATTTAACCACATTTTTATTGTTGGTAGGGACTAAACAATATCCAAAAAGAACACATATAATTCATTCTTTCGACCCCAATCAAAAATATTATCCTAGAGCCGAAACACAATTAAAACGATTTTAATGAAGAAAAAATAGATCAAGTCAGTAAACCATTAAAGGAATCAACATAATCATTAAGAATAAAATGTCATGTACATCTTGAAAATTAATAGAAAATAAAGGATGAAACACATATAACATGTTTAAAGTATTGTGAAAGGACGAAACAGATATAACATATTAACCCATAAATTCAAATGTAATTGAGAAACCAACAATTGGACAACAATGATGCAATCTTCAAATTCCAAAGCAAACATGGAAATAAATTTTGGTACTAGGGGGAGATATTCTTGTACCTTCATTAATGTTATCCATTTATTTTAAATTGTAATGTAAATGTGGACTTTGTACGTCGTTGTTTGCTAATAGTGAGAGAGATATTCCTGTAAATTCATTAATATTATCTGGAAATTTATCTGAAGACCCTTCAAGGGGAATTTTGTTATATAGTTAATTTATTTATTTTAAATGAGTATAAATAAACATACATTTTTTAGGCCTAATTTTCTCTTCACGCTTCTAGGACATGTTAAACCTCTATTGACATGATGTGAAGTGTTGAATTGTGCCTTGAATACAAATAATTTGATGTGATATGTTGAAATAATTTGTATGCAAGGCACATGGGAAATAATCAAATGAATCAATACAGGTATTGGTAAGGTCTACACTTTCTTCAAGGTATATAGAGGTAGACTAACAATATTTTGTCATTCATTGTCTCTATTGAATTAGAGAAACACAAAAACACCTTTCAAATAGAAGGAGGTGATTAGGAGACTGCACTGGATCACTGGGATCATAACCATGATGATTATGAACTTTAATAACGAGTTTTTACAAACCTTCCATGCCATCATGCAAATGTGGGTGCTCTATAATCATGAAATTAAGTTTAAACCTTAAGTTTACTATTTTTTTATTATAAATATGATGATAATTTTCAATGCTGAGGAGGTGAAAAACAATGCTCTAAGTAACGAATAACATCTCAAGTTTGAAGCACACCGAACTAACAATTTCCTTGTCAATGATTTGATGGAAATGAAGAGGCCTCGAAGATAAAATGTAATTTAAATGTCCACTTAATAAACTTAACACTCACTCAAAGTGGATTTAAAATATATAAAGAAACATGGAATTTGAGCTTCCTTTAAACCTGAATCATTGGTTTGGTAATGCCCTAATCATAAGACCAAAATACAATGGACCTTGACAACTCACTTTTATGCCTAAATTTTAAAAAACATAACAACTCACTTTTATGCGTGAATTCCAAAAAGTTGCCTATGCAACGCTTCCTCTACTAACGTTATTTTATTTGATTCCAACATTCTAAATCTTAGATCACCATTAATGTCCATCATGATTAACTAGCATCCCTGAACATCAGCTCGCTTCTATCACCATTAATGTCCATCATGATTAACCAGCATCTCAGCCATACCTCCTCCCTCGCGCCTGCTCAGGTGCTCAAGCATAACACACAAATCAGTGCGAAGGCCACTCATAGCCATCCTCGCAGATCTCATCCCAGCCCCATTATAACACCAAGCTATCTGCCCCTTTCCTTTACCTATGCCTTTCACTCCCCTCTCTCTGCTCTAGCTTCTCACCGACTTCAATCTACTGCGAAGCCTCTGTCCGAGCGTGGAGTTGCGTAACTTCCTTCAGATTACCGCTCTCCATACTGCGAACTTGCCACCAGATATTGCTGCCCCTTCAGTCCTAGTGTGATTCCTGACTCCCTTCCTTGGCCCTGTGTGCTTTTGCTTCTCCTAACCTGCTCACCCCATCCCAGGTGCGCAATGGCTCCCAGATATCGCCAATGTACTATCCGCAGAGGTCATAGAGGGGCTCTCTCGGGTCGATATCATCACAGAGAAGATAATCGCCTTGAGTCGATTGATGGCTCCTCTTCCAGCACTTTTGTGAGCCAAAGACCTGATCCCGAGTAGCGCGTAGAATCCTCCAAGAAATTTGCGCAGATAGGTGGTCGAGGCTTGAGGAGGTCCACCTCCTCTCCTAGAATGCACTCTCTGCATTGCACTCTTGTCCCTCTGATGACTCTGGGGAAAGATGATGAGGACACTGACATCTGGGTCATGGACTCTGATTTGGACACGGATTCCGGATGGCGTAGACCTAGACTCCCCCATCCTCTGTGCTTGTGTGAGTATTCGCAAACACACTGTAGCCGATGTGGAAGCAGCTATTGTGCAGGCTCTAGCCTGTCCTATTGAAGAGGAGAACCCCAACAATAATGATGAAGATGATGAATAACGTCTGCGCAGCTGTTTAGTTTTCCTCTGTTTTTTTTCATGTTCACCCTCGGGGCTTTTCTGTTATCATTTACTTTATGGTTTTTAGATGTGTCAACGCTACTGCGCATAATGTACTACTCAGTTCTAAGTTTTGTCTGGGCTGGTTTCCTCCCCCGAGGCAGCCCAGAATCAGTGTAACAAAGGCTGGGATTGGTTAAGCGCAGCTTACCAACCCAACCTGTAGAATATGTAACTTTATTTTTTCGAAATTAATAGAATAGCTCAACTTACCTAAAAAAAAAAAAAATTAAATATGGGTTATAGTGTCGTTATATGTGAGTGGTTGGAGGAAAAAAAGACAAAAAACAATAAGGGGAGTTGTCGTTAGCACATTTTCTTGGATGTGTATCCTTATGGTCCACTCTCTTATTCTTGATGCCTATATTACCTAATTTATTCTATTATGGATATCTCGAGTCCAGTTTTTTGGTTTCCTATAGTTAGAACTTCTCTATACCAAAATTTCCTCTGTAAATCCCAAAGTTTTGGAAATTTAACTAGGAAGGTGCCTGCAACAACTAAGGAAAGTTTATGGTTATTGTTCTTGGGAAAAGGAGACCCACGACTTTGTCATGTGATTGGGTTTTCTGAGAAACGATATTGGATGTAAATACAACATGAGCTCTGAGATGAGATGCCAGTGTGTACGGACAATGCGGTTTTACCTTTCGTCAATGGTAGCAAGCCTTAACCAAACATGGAGTGATGCGTTGAAGAATTAAATTTTTGGTGATGAAGGGAATCAGACTCTTGCATACCTCATTATTATCATGAATTTTGTGGTTTCTACTAGAACCAATAATGGAAAGTTTAGGAAGGATAACATCCTATAGAACCTATAGCTTTACCTTTGGACAATTATCTAGTACTCACAGGAAAACATGGAGTGCATAAATAACCATCGATAGAAATAGCAGTACATTAACATTAAATGAAAAAATCCATAAAAATACATATCATTGCTTCGGAAATGACGTAACCATGTTAATATAAAATGTTGTAATAATAACTAGTACCATGAAATGATGGCAAAAGCCTTGTAGAGTTTATTCCCAAAGGATTCCTACAATGCTCATTGTGACTTGCAAGATGGTGCCGACAACTTAGCTTCCCTTCATCAAACTCTATTAACTTATGGAACCTGCATAGATATATCACAAAATATCAAATACAAATTTTGTATTCTTGGTCTTCAATAAAAAGACTTCTGGCTATCTAATGAATGAACTTTTTCAAAGTAAATAATCGGAAATATGAAAAAACCTCTAGGATTTATTGCAGGGAAGGGACATATAGGAATATGGTATCACTGAAACATATTCTTCTAAAAAGACACATTAATGAAATCAATTTGAACATATTGAAGAACTCATAATAGTCTTATTTAAATATCAACACTTTGTGTTCACCATTCAAAACATCAATGCTTTGATTCGAAGCAGAAGATAAATTTTCACCATCTTAAATAGAGTTATGCATGGTGAGAACTAATAAAATTTGATACATACCCACATGTATAGTAGTAGTCCTCAGGATGAGACTGAAAGATATTTACATATTCATGAATTTAGACCTAATGAAAACTGGAAAAACAAAAACATGGTAGATTTTCATAGGAAGTCAAGCAATCAAATGAGGGAAAATAGAAAGAATAATATCATAAACAAAAAACTGAATTAAATTTCCTAGGAAAACTTTGAATAATATGGATCCAAAATTGAATCAAAGAAAATGGGGATGGATGCTAAGGTTCCCCTCCACCCATTTGCATAGAGGCCTATGTGAAATGTGCAAATTATATGACTCCAACATACAATTCGATGATCACCCAATGTTTTGCATCTACCACCCACTAGTTGTTGGAACTTCGATGAGAGATAATCTAACATCTACCACATCTATTAGAGAAACTTATCTACTTCATCAAGAACCTTAGATTTGTAAGATTGTGAATGTACAATGAAAAAAAACAAAATAATGGTCACCCATTTTAAGATAAATTCAAGGCCATTTGATCTAAAATGGAACGAGAAATAGATGAAAATAAAGTTATAAAGGTCAAAACTAAAATTGGTGAAGGACCTATTTTTTATAAGCGAAACACTCCACACAAATACTGATTAATAGGTGTTAATTTATACTACTAGGAGACAAACAATAGCTAATATTAAGAGAACATATGGCATTGATTCATGTCTAATATATATGTCTTACTAAGGTGATATATGGAAGAATACAATTGGGGATTTAATGATGGAAGTTCCAGGGACAAAATAAGACTCTTTGATACATGTTCCTCTTGAAACCTGCTTTATTAATACAACTAGATCAAAAAAATAATATTGATTGAAAAGAAGCATGTTTTGAGAAATACAAATTTGTTTTGACATTTTTACCTCAGGCCTAGCTGATCCCATAGGCTCAAAACTTTCAAGGTCCCAGAATTTGACGATATTGTCTATTGAGCTTGAATAAACCAGAGTATACAAATTCCTTGTCTTTAAATTATAGCTTATAATTAAATATGAAGTTGTCAGACTTGATCAGGAAAAGAAACCAATAAATACTGGATAAATACAAATCATCGTATTAGGTGAAATTACATATCAACAATTGTCATTGTAAACTATGAATAGATACTCTCATAATATCCAGAGAATGATGAAAAGGTACTAGCTATTCAAAATAACACAAAAAAATCCATCTTGCAAGAGGATAATTCAATAATCACAATGATAAAATCCTATTATATCAAAAATATGTATACCGCCATGCCATTTAACTTGCATAGAAACAATAATATTCTTGTGTTATCAATCCTTTTTAATTCAAAAAGTGAGACATGAGAAAACAAACCATGCATTCCTTATTTATATTATCTCAATAGGGCATATGAAGTATTTTACAAATGGAAGATGATACACTTATATATTAATCAATATAACAACCACACAATCAACTTTAGTTTAATGAAAATCAAGATGGATAATTTAGGTTTTCACAATCATTTCAGTCATATGTACATATTAGTAGCAATAAATGGTAGTTAGAACCATAGTTGCAAACATCACATAGATATTATATCCCAACTTTTTCAAATGCATGATACACTATTGGCTAAAAAATTGTCAATATGGTGAAGGGTACAATTCTAACGAGGCCACAATTTTTCCCAGAAAATAGTGGAAATTCCAACAAGATTTTGACCAAAATCCTACATAAATTTTGGGAAATCTAGGTTACAGTTGTCAAACTTCAGGATTTTTGGTGCCTCTAGGGTTTTTGATGGTCCTAAATCCATTCCCACCATAAAAAACAATTTAAACACTCCTATGGTTATATTTTTTTAAATAAAAGGGACAATATCTGGTGAAAAATAACTTTCTGAGCAAAATTACGGCCTTAATAGAAAACCTCGTACAAAAACATTGTGATATTTTCTAAATATTGAGATATATCATCAAAATACCATGACATGATGGAAAATTTCAGCTGAGTTTCCTAATTTTTTTGTATTTTTTTCTTAGTTTGTAAAAGCATAGGACTGAGAACAAAGGGGTTACCATATGCTTTGCTCATAAAAGGGGAATAGGTAAACTTGCTTTAGATTTTTTTAAATGAAAAAAATAAGAAGAAAGAATAATTTATCAATATTTTTCCCGCTATTTTTTATACAATTTTATTTCCAAACCAACAACAATATATTTCCCAACACGATATTTTCAACAAGGGTCCACTTGTGTTTGTGCATCATTTCCACACAAGTTCAAATTTTAAAAGGAAAATTGTATGAAGAGGGAAAATTTGAACATCATGTCCTTTGTTTTCTTGCAAATCCACAAGATTTACAAGGAAGAAATGCAAGAAGTGTTCCTTCAAGAAATTTTAGATAAAGCTCACTACCCAACTTAGATGCCTATGCAATTCAAACCATGCAGTATCCTAGCACACCTCTTTGTTTTTTTCGAAAATATCAATGCAAGCTTACAAAGTTTACCAAATTGGAACATATTGTCCTATGTTTTTTCGAAAATCCACAAGATTTATAAGGAAGCAATGCAGGTAGATTTCATTCCAGATGTTTTAGATAAAGCTCACTACCCAACTTAGATGCTTATGCAATTCAAACCATGCAGCATCCCAACAGACCTCTTTGTTTTTTTCTAAAACATAATTGTAGCCTTACAAAGTTTACCATCCAAATCAATCTCTATATCTAGCATTTTCTATATCGTGAATTGGGTGATGAAACAAGGGTCATAATCTAACTTTTATTACAACAAGAGTTATGTGATGCACTTTAACAAAATTCCTAGCTATGGAAACCGACACAATTTTTAATTTTACAAAAGAAAAGAAAATAATAAGAACAATTAAGGTTGCCCATGACTTCTCATGGAGGTATGGAAAGTGTAAAATAAAATATTCATTTCCACAAACAATTCGAGTAAATGAAAAAAAGAACAATTTTCTCAAACAATAAAAATATTTACATTTCAAACTAACTCAAGGGGAAAATGAGTAAATCTGTAATAAAATTTCAGGTTTCCACTATTATAGACCAAAAGGTGAAGTGGGTTGCGATTGTTACTTACATTTTTTCCACCCATAGAAGGAACAAGGATAGAGGGGATGATAACAATGGTGGCTAATGTCACCAAATAGCATTGGAAACCTAATAAAATGGGTTCTGTTGCAATAAAAATTTTCAAAATTCCTTACTATGTTTAAATACCTACAATAAACATGAAAAGCATCAATATGAACATCGAATTTGAAGCTTTCAAAACTAGATATGCATATAGGTTGGAGGTAAAATGAATTTGTAACAAATGAAGAGTGGGACGTGCACACAGACTATTGAGACAGATGGAGATAATTCATGGGTCAAAACTTTTCGACAATATAAACTAGTGAAAAACACAATGAACTAAATTCTAATAGCTCTAAATCCAAAATGAGAGGGACTTAATATGAAAATCGCAGTAAGTAAAAACTAGAATGCCAACCTCAGAGTAATTACCTATTATCAAATATTTTAAGCATATATGTTTCGCCCGATGAGTATAAATCTTCAAAATGGTTGACTGCTCCTTTGATTTCCTCAAAGAAGTGTAGAGTTGTTCCACCACCTAATTTTATTTATTTCATATTATTCCACAATACCTAAGCCCAAACTTGTTGGCCAGAGAAATTTGGTGTAAGAATATGAACAAGAACATGTTTTCCATCTTGTGCAATGTGGACGTAACTTGGAGTGCATGGCAGGAAAAGTGGTTAATATGCTGGCGGACAAATGCCAGGAGTTCTTATGGCATAGAACAATGGTATTTGCTACATGTAACAATATATTTATAGCATTGTATTTTATAATGTGTTGTATCTCTTTTATATTTGATTTAAGAAACCAAACATGATTAAGCAACCTTTATCTTGGAAACCATGAATAATTTCAATGAACTTAATTTCAACAACTGTTGAATTCAAGTTAATGTTAAGGTTTGGAATATGGCCAATTTATATTTTATTGATTGCTAAATTGAGGTATTTTGTTATTTGTAATTTCTCATTGTGGTTGTGGAGAACTCAATTCTACCCAAGGGCAATAATAATGCCTTATTAGTCCCTCACATAACATGAAGTATAAAAATTGATTTCCATGAACATTTTTAACTGAAGCTAGTTTTTAAAAATATATTAGATTTTATGTAGTTATTATATTTTTTTTCAAAATTAAATAATTATTAGAATATTGTAGTTAAAGAAAACATTTTTTTATAATAGAAAAGATAAAATTATAAATTTTTGATTGGTTGACAAATATCACATCTGTATTGTTTATGTGGATTTTGTATTTTTATATCACTATTAGACTAAAATAATAAATATTGATTTATAAAACTTTTCTTTGACAAAGTTGTTTAAATATAAATTAAATTATTTTGTTATTTATTCATTCATTCAAAATTTGATGAAAATTTACACTAGTCATCTAAACCGATTCCAAAATCACCAAACACGTTTAAATAACAATTTTGAATGGATGAACTTTCAATTTTGAAATTATTATTATTATTTTAGATTGTATGATTTACGTAAAAAAATATTACCTTAAATGACCACGAAAAAGACGAAGCAATTTTACCCATCGACCTTAGATTGACCTTGTGTCAATATTGATATCAAATGAAAAGTGCCCATTTGATGAAACATGTAAACTCTCTCGATGATAATTCATAAAAAAAATTCAACACACATATGGAATCGGTGATGGAGAATTTCTTCACCCGTCGCACATTTATCTTGAGCAGTGAATTTAATTTAAATAATTTTCAAGGTCACTGTGATACCGACACACATTTACTTTGAGAAATGAATTTAATTAAAGTTTGGTAAGGTCCCTACAATACAAATGTGTATATTCAATTTTAAGATTAAAAAAATTGGATGAAGAAATATGCAAATCCACAAACTTTTGTTACAACCAAGACATTAACATTTTTATTGGGATCTATGCAAGTCCATGATTTACAGTGCATCATTGATGAGGTGACTCATATTGGTCCAACTTCTCGGGAAAGGCATGAGAAATGCCTGTTGTGAAGTGTCATAGGAGTGTCAGGCCTGTATCAACAATGTGGTCAGTTTCAAATAGTAGCTCATACCCTACTATCAACCCATGACCATAATAGTGATGTGACCCTCATACTTTTGGGTTCATTAACTGAGGCATTGGCCAATAAGATGTGAAAATTGATAGACAATTGATTGAGAGATAAATGTGAATAAAATAATTAGTATAAAATAGAAAAATGATTTGATATAGGTACATTTTGGTAAATTAGAAAATATATTGCATGTTTGAACCAATTAATAAAAAGTAAACCATTTATCCATTGCACTATACCAACCCAACAGCATGGATAATAACATGGTGGAGTAGTTATTTTATTTATCTACCCAACACATGAAATACACATTACAAGTCACACTAAACACACTAAGTGATCTTGATGCTAATAGGTGTCAATCATGCACATCTAAACAAACATGTTAATCTATGGGTAAATGTTATGATACCAGCTCCAAAAATAGAAGAAAAGAGAGATCAATGTCTTAGAAATAATCCACTTCGAGGGGGGAGCCTTCTTTACATTACATAAATGAACAATTCTTGTATGATTCAAATGACAAAACCTCCTTTCTATATATAGGAGTCCATGGGGTCACAATATAATCCTAACTGACTTAACAATAATAATGTAAGGACACAACAATAACAATATGGGGGTTACATGGGTACAACAATAACAATACGAGAGCTACACTTACAATAATAAGGGACTACAATAGTAATATAGGGATCTAACTTGCTCCTCTCCTTAAAAAAAGTGCTATCCTCAACGCTTGAGTAGCTCTGGATGCTTCTGTATAAAATTCTCATCCTCCCATGTAGAATCTTCAGTGGGTAAGTTCTTCCACTTGGTGAGATTCTCTGAAATTGATTGATTTCTTAGCTGTCGAGTTCTTGTTTCCATGACTGCTTAAGGTTCCAATATGATTTTTCATTCCTCATCAAGTTCTAGCAATATTGTTTGAACTTGAATTTTTTCACCTATAACCTTCTTTAAGCATGAAACATGGAACACTAGATGCACTCGCGAATAAGCAGGAAGCTCCAATTTGTATGCCATAGTACCAATATTTTGCAACACCTTGCAAGGACCATAGTACTTTCGCAATAATTTATTATCCTTATTAGCTTGCTTGAGGGACATTTATTAGTATGTTTGTAGCTGTAAAAATACCTAGTCTCCTACATCAAAACTTCTCTCGCTGCAATGTTGATAAGCCTGTTGTTTCATTCGATTTTGTGCCAAATTTAGGTTATCCTTTAAGAGTTGGAGAACTTGTTGTTGATGCTCGATGTGATCTTTTCACTGCTTGAACCTAAGAATTTTATCTTAAAGATGATGTGATGGATGGTGGATGATATCCATAAAGTGCCATAAATGGGGTCATTTTTGCTGCAGTATGGAAGGAAGTGTTATATCACCACTCATCCAGAGGTAACCACTTGACCCATTGTGTTTGTTATCAGATACAAAACAACGAATATATCCTTCCAAAAATTTGTTCACTATCTCAATTTTACCATCAGATTGAGGATGATAAGATGAGCTATGAGTTAGTTGAGTACCCAAACAAGAAAATAATTTCGTCCAAAAATTTCTAGTAAAAATGGGTCTTTGTCGCTTATAATAATCTTTGGGTTTCCATAAATGCAGTAGAAATTGTACTTGAGTTAAATGGATGAGATAATGCACAAAAGTATGCATATTTGGTAAGTCTATCAATTACCACCATGATGACACTCTTTCTTTCGGACTTAGGTAAAACTGTGATAAAATCCATTGAAATCTCATCCCAACGTTGACTTGGAATGGATAAAAGTTGTAGAAGACCTGACATCTTAATTGTCTCAACATTATTTGCTGGAAAACTAAACATTCTGCCACAAAATTTTGAATATCAGATTTAAGTCCATCCCAAAAAAAATATTTCTTCACCCTGTTGTACGTTTTTAAAAATCTTGAGTGTCCTCCTAAAGGAGAAGTGTGCAATTCCAAAAGAATCTTTTGTTTTAGTCGAGAATTCTTACAAAGATATAAGTGATCTTTGTACCATAAGGAATCATTTTTCCAACTAAATATATCAGATGTACTAGGATCTTGCTGCAAATTTTGAATGAGTGTCCACACTTCTTCATCCTTCTTCCATTCATCCCTTGCTTTGGTTATCAAATCTAGTTGGATAATAGAAATGGCACAAAGCAATGCTTCCACCTCGTCATCCTTTCTTGAGAGTGCATCTGCAACAACATTTAGCTTCCCTTTTTTATAGATGATTTCCAAGTCATAACCCAACATCTTTGTGACCCATTTTTGCTGCTCTTCTGAAGATAGTCTTTGTTCCAAAAAGTGTTTAAGACTATCATGATTAGTTTTTACCTTGAAGTGTCTTCCCATTAGGTAAGGTCACCATTTCTTTAGTGCATATAGTATTGCCAACATTTTCTTCTCATAAATAGCTTTCTGTAAATACTTTCCTTTGATTGGACGACTTTCAAAAGCAATGGGTCTTTATTCTTGTATTAAAACAACACCAATTCCATTTCCTGAGGCATCAAATTCCACAATAAAGGTTTTTGTGAAGTCTGGCATAGCTAAGACTGGTGCTAGGCACATTTCCTCTTTAGGATGTTCAAAGGCCTTAGTTTCTTCAGGATTCCATGAAAATGCATCTTTCTTCAATAATGTTGTTAGAGGTGCTACTATTCTCCCATAATTCTGAACAAAGTTGAAATAATACCCTGTTAACCCGAGAAATCCTCGCAACTTCTCTATGGTTGTGAGGACTCTCCATTCCTTAATGGATTTAATTTTGTAAGGGTCTACCTTAACACCCTCGTGAGATACAATATGACCCATATATTCCACCTCTTTCACTCCAAATAAGCATTTGGAGGTTTTTGCATATATTTGTTTCTCCTCCAATAGTTTGAGCACCATGTCAACATGTTGAACATGATCCTTCCAAGACCTCTTGTACATTAGTATATCATAAAAAAATAATAACACAAATTTTCTAAGGAAGGGTTTGAAAATGGAATTCATCAACCCTTGAAGTGTAGAAGGTGCATTGTTAAGGCCAAAAGGCATGGCCAAAAATTCATAATGACCCTCATGAGTTCGAAATGTTGTTTTCGGAATATTTTCATTCTTCATCCTAATTTGATGATATCCTGAACGAAGATCCAACTTGGTAAAATAAATTGCTCCATGTAATTCATCAATCACGGGAATGAGAAATTTATCTTTAATAGTGAGCTTATTGAGCTCCCTATAATCTGGAAACATGTGCCATGATCCATCCTTCTTGTGCACCAATACTACTGGAGCAAAGAAAGAACTTTGACTAGGTTGAATTATACCAGCCTCTAACATTTATGCAATCATGCGTTCAATTTCGTTCTTTTGGACATAAGGATATCTGTAAGGCCTGATGTTTGGAGGAACACTTCCTGGAATCAAATGAATAGCATGATCATGATCACGAATAGGTGGGAGTCCTTTGGGAGTTTCAAACACCTTGGAATTATTGTCCAAGACTTTCTGGAGATCTGGAGAAATAGATGATTTTGATGTTGGAACTTCTACTGAGCATAATTATTAATTGTGCAATTACGCCTCGTTGTTATTTCTTCATAATATTTGTCATGAAATTAGAGCTTATTAAATTTCTCGGCTTCCCTGCAATACCCAGTAATTCGACTTACTTTCCTTCGGAAAAAAAGTTTCAAGAAAAATTCTTGAAAATTAAAAATTATCGTCCCCAAAGATTGTAACCATTGTACTCCTAATACAACATCAAAACTTCCCATTGTAATGGAAAGCATTGGACTATTCAATACATATTCCCCACTGGTTAGCTTGATATTGTGGAATTTTCCCGAGCAATTTATAGTTCCTCCATTTGCAACCATCACTTGACATTCTGGGGTTGGGTATAGGAAGCAGTTCAATTCCTTGGCTACATTACCATGAATAAAATTATGGGTACTACTCGAATCAATAAAAAATATTACTTTTTTCTTCTTGACATGTCTTTCTATCTTGAGAGTTTGAGAAGTGGTAATTCCTGCGAATGCATTACATGATATGGTCGAAATCATTTCTCCTTTCTCTAGGGTTGGTTCCTGGTGTATATCCTATTCTTTTGAAGTTTCTTGTTCATTTTCTTCGTCCTCTTCACAATCTATGTAAAATCATTTCTTCTCAGCAAACTTATGACCTTTATTGTATTTGTTATCATAACTGTAGAAAAGCCCTCTTGCCCTTTTTTCTTCCAATTGTTGTGGTGTCAACCTTGTAGGTTGTGGAAGTCTAGGAGTAGCAACACTTCCATCTTTATAGATGTGAGTGGTAGGCTTCCTTGTCGCCATAATTTTACATTCAATTTTTCTTTCCAACCTAAATTCCTTTTCCATTGAATCAATTTCCCAAAGGCGAACCTCATGTTGGATCTCATCCTTTAAAGTCCCTAGGAAGACATAAATATTGTGTTCCTCTGGAATATCAGTTACCTTTATATTCAATTTTTGGAAGTCCTCAATGTGCTCCACAATTGAACCCTTTTTTTTTAGATTTATCAATTGGCTAAAGAAGGTGTTTCTCTTTGTATACTCATAATGTGCTATCATTTCCTTCATAAAAATTGACCAAGTGACAATTTTTTTACGGGAGCAAAGCCATCAATACCATACAAGTTCTAAATATAAAGTTGCAATGCATACCTTTTGTGTGTTTTGCACATTATTGAGATCAAAATATTGCTCCATCTGTAGTATCCATGTTACGAGATCATTTCCATCAAACTTCCTCATATCGATCTTTGGAATATGGTGGGTCTTCCCTCCAACATTCGAGTTTATGAAATCACGATTAACATTTATTTTGTTCTCATCATGAGTTTCCTCTACTATCTTTTCACCATTAGGAATCATTTCTTGTATCAACTTTGTCAAACCTTCCTTCAAACGTTCTATGTCTGCTTTTAGATGATTCTTCATGTCTTCCATGTTGTCTTTCATTTTTCATTGATCTTTGCTTCCATGTCATCCATCTTATCTTCCATGCCATTCTTCAAACCATCCATCTTAGCTTCCATGCCTTTCTTCAAAAATTCCATTTCATTTTTTGTTTCTCTTTGCGAGAGCGGAATTTGGTGCACTTTCTCTTGTAATTTTGATATATCATGTTGCACTTCTTCATCTTCATGAATCATAGTAGAGTATTCTGAGGGCTTAATGGGTGTTGAATTCTTTTTAGGAGGAATTTTAGAACCCCATAATGATATCTATGCTTCAATATGACCTTGGAATCCCTTCAAACCGATTTTTCAAACAAGACTTATGCAATTTTAAAAAAATACACACATTTTTCTTGCTTTTGAGGAGCGCGATATTGAAACTGAATTATCTCCGTGATTTTGGATCATCAATTTTGAAATTCCGTCATGTAGTAGCCCTCTGAATCTTCTTTCAAATGCCATAGGTCTTACCTGATTTGGATGCTTTAAGAAAAAGTTATGCCCAATCTCCCACAATGACCTAATTATGGATTGGTTCAGTAGAGCGAACTTGTACGGCGGGCCACGTGTCACGGTTTCCTCCTTCGGCTCTGAAATGGATACACAGGAAACTACATTCCATCTACTTTCGGCCACTTTTTACATAATTCCAATCTGATGCTGAGAGACAGAGTTATGGCGATTTTCCCAAGGTCGCCTCTTTTAGATGAAATTCAGGAGCTTGCAAAATTCCTAACTTCCACATATCATATCTTCGAAAATATTGCAAACCAAAATCTGAAATTTTGTAATATCCCAAAAG
Organism: Pinus albicaulis; assembly: GCA_034641835.2. NCBI lineage: Eukaryota > Viridiplantae > Streptophyta > Pinopsida > Pinales > Pinaceae > Pinus > Pinus albicaulis. Next base: position 524,747,951 of record CM076578.1, read on the forward strand.
GGAGAATGCAGTAATACTAAAACATAATATAATAACTATAGAAAAGTAAACAATAAATCTATATACACATCAGAATGCACAGAAATAGCTGAGCCATTTTATTATATTAGAGGTGCAAAAATAAAGTACAACAGTGCTCAAAATATGAGACACTCAGGCCACAAGAGTAGCCTAGAATGACCCTGCAATGATATCCCAAGAGGGACTGCGTAACTGCTGCTCTGCTAGAAGCTAAACTGCGTTGTCCATGTTGCAACTGTAGCGACTGCAACTTCCTAAAAGATAGAAAGTCAGATCTAGGTAGAATGGGAGCTCTGATGATGCTGAAATTGTAGATCTGGGCTCAATGATGGATTCCCAAGATAAACCAGGAGGGGTTTCTCAAATCTGTAAGTCTAAGACAACCTCCCTCTTAGGGCTTCACATATATGTTGCTGGGAATGCAGATCTGAAACTAGATCTAGTAATATGATAGCTGCAATGATGTACAATCAGATCTATGCAAGAAGGGTTGATCCCTTCACTAGATCCTTGGGCTAAAAGCTCAAGATCTAGCTCCTCCAATCTCCTCCACTGAAAATAGCTACTGCATGAAAAACAACTTCAGAAAACTACGTTGTCAGAGAGGGAGGCTCCTTAGCCTACTCCTAGATGTGTCAAATCAGCTCCTGAGTGATGGAAACAATATATTCAATGTGAGGAGGTTATCCCTCACAGGATTTCCAGCTGAAATACTAGAAACTTCCTTCCTCAAATAGATCTACAGGACTGAACTGCGCAATCCTTGAAGGAACTATTGTTGCATGGAAGTAAAACCCAATGGCCTGAATGTCGGATATAGATCTGCTGCTCCCGAAAGGCTGGATCTGAAGAACAAAGTAGTAGGATGAATCCTCCACTATTTTCCTAGATGAATGCTAGAAACAACCTCCTGAAGATGGCACCAATACTTAATAAGGAATGAAGAACAATCCTCTTTCCAGAGCTGCTCAAAGAAAGAGGTGGGATTCCCGCTCGGGAACACCCTGTGCTAAACAACACTGCAAACTCTGCTAAACAACCCAAGCTTGCATAGAAATGTCCTACGACAAATCTAGATCTAAACAGATCAAGAAATGAATAATCCAAATCATCCCTTCCATTGTTCCTTCACCTTCATTATATGCATGAGCCTTCCATAGCCTAGACCCACTCCAAATCTGCGCTATACATGTGGGCAAAGTCTTCATTTTTGACTGCGTTGTTGATCCATGTCCACCATCATGTTCATATGGGGTGATCACCCTCTCCATCACGCATGCATTAAATGCATCACTTCCTTCACTATCTTATCATAAGTGCTTTATGATCTTCTTTGAATGCATTATGATCTCAGTTGACCTTATCAAAGATCCTTATGATTTTATATTTAATATCCATGATCTTATTTGACTGTTTCATCCTCCATAATTTATCTCATAAATGAGACATGATCTCCATTAATGGAGCTGCACCACTACTCCATGTTTTAGATCTAGATCTAGAATATCCACATTCACACATTAAAAGTGGATTTATTCAGCTTTGAGGTTTGTGTGTCCCTCCACCCTTTTATTTGCTTAATTTATTAAGAAAATCAAGGACTCTAATATTCCAAATATGATGTGAAAATTTTGGAATATTATAGTCCACCCCCCCCCTTCCTCTCCCCGCCCCCCCTCGGTAAAATGTTGCTTGTCCTCAAGCAACACCAAAAGTATATGCAAAGCCATCTATTCCCCTCCAAATGGCATCCACGTAAGGAAGGCTTCCTCCTTTGCTGCAATGTGTTATGCATGTTTGGCTCCAAAGTTGTCTCTCAAGAGAGCATAGAATGACATCCAACGGTGTAGTTAAATGCCCTCCTGTCACCATGAAGTACCAAGTGACAACCATATGATGTCCAACATCATCATCAATACATGAGATACATAAAATAAAGTGGCCTTTTCCACAAAGGAAAAGCTCCATCTCACAATACATCTCTCCATCCCATGCTTTATGAATTTGATTGAGCATTGATATGCTCTCATCCTTAGCCCTATTGGCCTTGTTGGATCCAAGCATCATTCCAAAGTTATGAAAAAGAAGAAGGAAAGGATTTATATGGGTAGAAAAAGATGTCAAACCATATTCTCCTAATAGTAACCATCGGAGTAAGGCCCTTTGCTGCCATCCTCCATCTCCCCCATGCAAGATGGATAATCCAAACTCCCCCAAAAGTAACCAAAGCAACAAGAGATCTTACTGCCTCCTCTCCTCCTCATGTGTATCATGGAATAAAAACATATTGATAGACATATGAAATGTCACATCAGCCCAATGCAAGCAAACACCATCAATACACATCATGAGAGCATCATGCCAAGTTCTTCCCAATACAAAACACATAGACATAGGAGATGTCATGTGGTGGCCAAACTGTCTCAAGGGAAAGCAAAATGAACATGCCTTCTTTTACTGCATCGTATCATTGATACACAAGGCATGAATCAGAAAAATATGAGCTATTGGGTCGTAACCATACTCACCCAAGAGCAGCTAGCACATCCATGCCTCCTTCATTTCATAAGTGTTTTTCAAAGCATGGATCAAATAAATAGGAGCCTTTGGGCAGTGACAAAAATCTCCCAAGGGCAACCAACGTAACCAAGCTTTCCGGCCCATGTCATAAATCTGCAAGTGAATCTACCTTCAGAATGCTCCAAGAATGATGGGGCCTCTTCATTTTCACAGCTACTAAGTGATAACACTGTAGATATGCATGGTAATACATGTGTTGTCTCAAAGCAAGGCAAAATACTGATCTCATAACTAGTTATTGTACATAGGATCATGCTCATCCCATTTTATGAAACTCTACACTTCAACTCAAAGGGTTGAATGTAGCTAAACAATGATGAACTGGGATAGTTCTTAATCTCCTCCTTGATTAGATCAAGGGTCCTTTGTGCTGTGACATGTTTCTCCTTCAAATCAGCATTGTGTTCTGACCCTTGGTTATGCATTGGCCCTGATGGCATGTCCTCATAAGTTTCAATAAGATTTACTGAAAAAATATGTGATGAAAGTTTATGCATACCTTGGATCAACTGATGTGTGGGAATCTCTTGCCAGAACACAAGAGTTCCTCCAACCGGGACAATAGGGTCTCCAACTGCTGGTAAAATTGATGGCTGCTTTTCTCCAAGTGTACCAGCGCTGGAATCTTCCTCCTCTTTCTCATGCATCTCCTAAACCATGCATGGGACTCTATGTGTCAAGAGCTCAAGACTATCTTGCAAAGTTGCAAGTGCCTTTTCTCCGGATGTAAGTACTTCTGCAGCTGGTGGTGAATGTAGTGACTTTTTGTCCAGAGTGACAAGATTAACATCCTCCTCCTTAGGAAATGTCACTTTGTGACACATCTCTAGTTTTCTCACATCAAATTCCTTCCTCAACTTGTGAAAGAAATCTGAATATTTAGTCACCTTTGCATGCTCCATGTGACCAAACCACCAATCATTGGCTTCACCTAAATGATGAAGTGGTGCTATTTGGACAACATCTTCTTCAGCTACATGATGTAGCCAAAAAAATGCATCTAACTCTCTCCTCCAAGCCTTAACAGTGCTTGAGGAAGATCCATCAAATGTAGGCAAATAGAATATATTATGCCTCTTTCTTCTATTGTTGCTATAAGATCCTCTTTCTTCTTTGATTTTGAAGAATTGTTGGAGAGTTAGCTTCTCCTTGAATGCTCTAGACTGTGCTTTGTACTCTTTAAGATATAGACTGAGAGTCTCATGAGTCTCAGGTTCATTCCTTTCTTCATTTCTACACTTTTCACCTTCTCCAAGGAAAGTGGGCATAGTGGATTTCTTCTTTGATGAAAGGAAGTGCTTGGACCTTCCTCGTCACATATTCTTCTCAGATCTTCTTTTTGTCCTTCCTTCTTCATTGGATTAACCTCCTTGGAGATATATTACATGGATCTAAAGAAAGTAGTGGCAGAATTATCATCCTCCATGATAGATCTCATCTATTTGCTTCTTATTTTGATGCAAAGAAGTGTCCACAAGCTGAGCCAAAGATCATGCTCTGATACCACTGTAATGTCCCACAAGGGAGAATGCAGTAATACTAAAACATAATATAAGAACCGTAGCAAAGTAAACAACAAATCTATATACACATCAGAATGCATAGAAATAGTTGAGCCATTTTATTATATTGGAGGTGCAAAAAGCAAGTACAACAGTGCTCAAAATATGAGACACTCAAGCCACAAGAGTAGCCTAGAATGACCCTGCAATGATATCCCAAGAGGGACTGTATAACTACTGCTTTGCTGGAAGGTAAATTGTGTTGTCCCTGCTGCAACTATAGGGATTGGAACTGCCTGAAAGATAGAAAGTCAGATCTAGGCAGAATGGGAGCTCCGATGATGCTGAAATTGTATATCTGGGCTCAATGATGGATTCCCAAGATAACCCATGAGGGGTTTCTCAGATCTGTAAGTCTAAGACAACCTTCCTCTTAGGGATTCACATATACGCTGTTGGGAATTCAGATCTGAAGCTAAATCTGATAATATGATAGTTGCAATGATCTACAATCATATCTATGCAAGAAGAGTTGATCCCTTCACTAGATCCTTGGGCTAAAAGCTCAAGATCTAGCTCCTCAAATCTCCTCCACTGAAAATGGCTACTGCATGAACAACAACTTTAGAAAAATGCACTGCCATAGAGGGAGGCTCCTTAGTCTACTGATAGATGTGTCAAATCAGCGCCAGAGTGATGGAAAAAATAGATCCAATGTGAGGAGGTTATCCCTCATAGGATTTCCAGCTGAAATACTGGAAACTTCCTTCCTCCAATAGATCTACAGGACTGAACTACACAATCCTTGAAGGAACTGTTGCTGCATGGAGGTAAAACCCAATGGCCTAAATGCCAGATATAGAACTGCTCCCCCTGAAAGGCTGGATCTAAAGAACAAAGTGGTAGGATGAATCATCCACAGGTTTCCTAGATGAATGCTAGAAACAACCTCCTGAAGATGGCACCAATACCTGATAAGGAATGAAGAACAATCCTCTTTCCAGAGCTGCTCAAAGAAAGAGGTGGGATTCCCGCTCAGGAATACCTTGTGCTAAACAGCATTGCAAACTCTGCTAAACATCCCAAGCTTACATAGAAATGTCCTAAGACAAATCTAGATCTAAACAGATCAAGAAATGAATAATCCAAATCATCCCTTCCATTGTGCCTTCACCTTCATTATATGCATGAGCCTTCCATAGCCTAGGCCCACTCCAAATCTGCGTTGTACATGTGGACAAAGTCTCCATGTTTGACTGCATTGTTCATCCATGTCCTCCATCATGTTCATATGGGGTGATCACCCTCTCCATCATGCATGAATTAAATGCATCACTTCCTCCACTATCTTATCATAAGTGCTTTATGATCTTCTTTGAATGCATTATGATCTCAGTTGACCTTATCAAATATCCTTATGATTTTATATTGAATATCCATGATCTTATTTGACTGTTTCATCATCCATAATCTATCTCATAAATGAGACATGATTTCCATTAATGGAGCTGCTCCACTACTCCATGTTTTTAGATCTAGATCTAGAATATCCACATTCACACATTAAAAGTGGATTTTATTCATATTTGAGGTTTGGGGGTCCCTCCACCCTTTTATTTGCTTAATTTATTAAGAAAATCAATGACTTTAATATTCCAAATATGATGTGAAAATTTGAGAATATTACAAATTTTTACACGACGCTCCTCAGGATTTCGGCTTCGCGTGATACAATGTTTAGATTTTGAACTTTCATAGAAAACAATTTATAGTGCAAATGCCACGATCACCTTTTTGGAGCAGCGAAACTTTAGAATCCAAGGCTCTAATACCAAATGTTATGAAACCAGCTCCAAAAATAGAAGAAAAGAGAGATCAACGCCTTAGAAATAAGCCACTTTGAGGGGGTAACCTCCTTTACATTACATAAATGATTATTCTTGGAGGATTCAAATGAAAAAACTTCCTTTCTATATATAGGATTCCATGGGGTCACAATATAATCCTAGCCGGCATAACAATAATAATGTAAGGGCACAATAATAACAATATGGGGGCTATACTAACAATAATAAGGGACCACATTAATAATATAGGGACCTAACAGTAGATGGTAAATGGTATGCAAATAACATTTTCCTTCCAAAGTAACACTATAGCTATGGGCGTCGTCACTATATTCTCTTGTCAGGTCTCCAAAATATCATTCATTTCGTTCTCTTTTATTTCACTTTGCTTCAGAAATTACCACATTCTAGAGCTCCATAACCATGCACTAAGACCATCTTCATAATTAAATATGGGTTTAGATATATGATTTTCCAATACATTTATTTTAGTATTTTGAGTGAATTTATGGTTAAATATTAAAAAAATAAAATGTACTTACTTATACATAAAAGTTGGACAAGTTTTGTGACATGTAGGCATATTTGAAAATTCCAAGACAAACATATTTGGTCTCCAAGGCTCATTCAAATTTCCTCTTCAAACTCTTGAAGATTTGAGGAAGATTTAAAATCATTAGTAAAGCACAATTCATGGAGAAGAATTATGGAAGTTTTCATAAGTGTCTTCTATCAAAGATAACAGAGATTTGTGAGAGGATATGAAGAGATGTTAATTGATAGATGTCAACACATGTTTGTAACCACATGAGATATTTTTGGATCTACATTTATGAGTTAGTTACCTTAGTTTTTGTATAAATAGGAGTGTCTTCTCCTTTCCAAAAGGTTTGAAAAGTTTGGGAGCTATGCTCATGCTTCAATGTATAATTTTGGATGTTAAGGATTGACACTATGCTTATGATTGATGTAATGAATACCATTGTAGTTAACTTTGAAATGGATGTGCCTTCATTTCGTGTTTGATCAAGAGTTTTCTCCACTTTCCACCTCTCATGCATTTTAGAATGACCACCTAATGAGTATGAGATGCATTTTAATGTTTCATTTTTTAAGATAGGTTAGCTTCTTTTATTACTCATTTTAAGTCTTGTAATTAGATGCATTGTTTACATTAATTTATGTTCATTCCAATTGTGTTTTTATGCAGATCAAACATTATTGTTTTCATTTCATAGACTCATTGATTTTCAATTTGTTTGCTTTTTGGATTCATATACTCACGAATTATTATAATTTGACAATGCATACATTAGTAATTTCAATTGATCCCTCACTTCTTTCATAATAGTTTTCCTTTAAATTTCATAGTTTAAGAATTCAATGCTTTCGTAGCATATGATTTGTTGCTTTCTAGATTAAATTTACTTTCAAGTCATTATAATAGATTTAATTTCTTGTCAATAAGATAGATTTATTTCCTTGTTGGTAAAATAGATTTCCTTTCATGTCACTACAATATATTTATTCTCATGTCAATGGAATAAGTTTACTTTCACGTCAATTTTCATTCCAATTTCATAGATTAAAATATTATTTTCAAAGTTTCGAATTTGAGACTTTTGGAAAAGAAAGTGTGTGCATACTCATCTTAGACATTTTTCATGAATAGGTTTTATTTCAATTTTGTCATTTCTTTCAATAGATTAGGATTCCCTTTTGTAATTGAAATTTGATTCTTAGAATATATTGTGCATATTTCACAAGTTCATGAACCACAGGTTTGACAATTTAATGACAACTAATTTAACTAACAATTAAATTACCCAACATTTTTGGCGCCGTTGTCGGGAAAGTATACATATGGGTTAACTTTCAATCTAGAATTCTTTGTTAGCTTCAATCTCATTTTTTTTGTTACGTGCAAATTTAAAATTCATGGTAAAAATCATTTAGATGAATAAATTCCAATCAATTTTGTACTATAACAATTTCAACACTAATCCATTTATGGAAATAAAATATAGAATGATGATCAAGAGTTTTTTTGAGAGGAATGACTACATTGAAGATTAGTTCCAAAGAGTGACTATGCCACAACATTCGTCAATTCTTCAAAAAACCCTCACACCAAATCCAAATGTGCAAATGGTCTCTCATATCCTTATAAGCATTGAGGTATATTTTTCAAATTTGGGTGAGCATACTAGAAATCTTGATTCGTAAATGGCTTCATTGGATTTACTCATACACTTGACAATGAAAACTTTTCTTTTTAAAAATAGAGTAGGATAGAATAAGAAATAAAATCAATGTTGAACCTCACAATTGCTTTTTTTTTACACATTTTTTCACTCCATGTCCTTCTTTTTTATCTTCATAATGTTACATTGGGCATCAAATTACAAGACTTATGATATGGAAAGTATACAATTGTCTTGTATTTCATAAAATGATAATGCTCTTTATTGTTTAGTTTAATATTTACTTCAGTTACTGAATTGCAGTGATTCCGCAGCTAACACATGATTATGCATCTAAGTTTATGGTATGATAGGTTCTGAGGTGTTGGCTAGAGAACAGAACACATGTGTAGGTGGAAATTGATGAACACAATGATTTCCTCCTACTCTCATGAGCCAGATCGATAAAAACAACATCCTAGCAAAGTCGTCAAAGGTGAAGTCAACCTCTGTAGTCGGCGACTCAAGCGAGGGAGAAACAGATTTTATGCCTCATGATTTGTTGCGATGATAGAAAATCATGAGATAATCGTGTAATGTTATCTTTAAGAGTTAATATTAGTTTTTTTTTATAGGGATTAGGCGTATAAATCTGAACAATTAAATGCACAAGGACTTTATAAATATGCCTCTTGGGAGGGATGAACACAAACTGAATTTTTATGTTAACAATACTCTGTTTTATTTAAGTGTGATTTCGTTTTCTCATTGAGTATTCAAATGTGTAGTTAAGTGCCTGGTTGAAAGCATCATAGCATTACCTGCTTATCGTGGAGGGCCCCCTCAAGACAATAAGTTCTAACAACTAGTATTTCAATTCATATTTTCTTGTAGATTCTTGTCAATTTGATTGAGTATTTACATTTTTATTTCTTTTATATTTGAGTTTGAAATCTTTTTTCCTAATAATTTTTATTTCTCAAAGATTTCAAATGCACATGAACAAAATATAGTTTAACACTGTAATGATATAATTATGATTTTCCTTTGCACAGCTAATATTCCTTTTTGAAGTAGATTCATTTAAAAGTGTGATTTCCATTTATGTAAGTGTGTGATTTCCATTCAAGCAAGTGTGAGATTTTATAAGCAAAAGTGATTTCCATTTGAGAAAATATGATTTTCATTTATGCAAGTGTGTGATTTTGTAAGCAATAGTGATTTTTTTTAAAAGTAAGTGAGTGATTGATCTTATTTCAATAAATGTGTGAGCGTGATCTTAGGAGGCAAGTGTGAATTTTCTTTCAAGAAAAGTGTGATCATTAGAGTTAATTTCATTTTCTATGAGTGATTAATTTACTTACATATCTTTAAAGAAAACATGTTTATTTTGATAGCTCAATTTAATTATAAATTGTGTGAATGACAAAGGCTCCTAGCACATACAGTGCACATACATTTCATCAGTTTATTAGCCCTAGTTGATAATTCATGTATATAATTTAACATCAATTAAATTACTAAACATTTTGGTGTCGTTGTCAGTGAAGTGTATATAAGATTCTTTTTCTTTTTCTTTTCATTAAAAACAGAAAAAGAAAAAAGATAATATGCATAGAGAAAGAGATTCTAGAGGTAGATTTATAGGTATATGTAGAAGTTTTATTCCAATATCACCACTCACCCGACCAAAACCTTGTAGTGCTACACCATCCACCCAAACTCATATTCCATTAATTGCAGGTAGGCAAAAACTTCCTTAGGTACTTAGATCTAAAATCCAAAGTATAGATTCACCAACTTCATCAACTGAAGCCATAATAGAAGAAGAGGATCCTACATTCCCAACAGAATGAGTAATTTTTCTATCTTCAACTGGAGAATAACTTCTAAGATAAGAACTAGAAATTCCTAGTGAATAAGAAGAAGAAGAAACATGCTTTAACATTCCATTGATAGAAGAACTAGAGGAACTAGAAAATATAATTTTGGAACCTTACTTTAGTTCAGAGGAATCTGCAATGGCTGGAAAAGGGGAAGGAGAAGTACACAATGTGAATGGTGAACAACCTACGATTGGAGGTGGAAGAGGTGGAGGAAGAGGAAGAGGAGGTGGTAGAGGAGATCCAAAACCTTTTGGATTTCCCATCTATGATGAATATACCACAACCAAAATGAAAAATATATCACCCTCTATCCTCCCTAGTTTCCATGGATTAAGAAATGAGGATCTTGAAATATTTCTCTTTGATTTCAAAGTCTTATGTAGATCCTATGACTATTTGTTCGATACTCAAAATTTGAAATTATTTATAGCCACTCTTAAATATACAACATTAAAATGGTTTATGGGATTAAAAACATACTCTATCAGAAGATGGGAACAAATGAAAAATGAATTCTTAAAAAATATAAGGACTATTGTATGCCCCATAACCTTAAAGATGAATTCTTTAAGATGTAAAAATAATATGAAAATATTGAGGATTTGATTGAAAGGTTTAGCTACAATATTAAAAGAGATAAAATGGAAAATATAGAGGAAGAAACTTTGAAAGCTCTCGTACTAAAATCCATTAAGGATGAATGGATAGATATTTTCAATATGATGGGTAAAGGGGATATTTCTCAATTATCATTACCAGATATTTGTGATTTATGCATACACATTTCAAGAGGAAAGTCAAGAACTCGAAAAAGTCCAAGAGATCCTGTTATTTCTAGGATTAATAAATCTGCAGTAGGAACAATAAGTAGAGTTGAAATAGGAAATTTTCTCGATAATTTCAAGACAGATATTTTAGGAAGTCTTGGTGAAAAAATATACACCCTTAAAATACAAAATAAGAAAAACGCTGAAAATGTTGCTTTGTCTATCTTTTTTCCAAAATGTAGAAATAAGCATGAATTGAGAGAATGTCCTTATGGAAAATACCTTCAGTATCATCAATA